>JASJOG010000011.1:1800000-2290000 GCA_030142905.1 Heliopora coerulea | reverse complement strand
ATATAGATCCGACACGCTTATGATTTTCTTTTGTCGCAATATATATATATATACACATATCCACGCGCACACACCCACATATATATACATATAATATGAACTATATTATTCTTCCAGTTTGATCTAGTCTGTGATGATGCAGTATATGGTTGGTTAGCCAAATCCATGGTTTACCTTGGCATGTTCTGTTTCACCATTCCATTGGGCATCCTTTCCGATCGATACGGCCGCGTCATCACTATGTTTCCCAGTTGTATAATAATAGTCGTTGTTGGATTTGCGTCGGCCTTCGCCACACAGTATTGGCAATTTATAATCACTCGATTTATTGTCGGCTCGTTCTTGTATGGTGTTTTTTTCCCGATTTTTATCCTCTCGAGTGAATTTGTTGGACCTCACTGCCGACCGCTCTCTTCGACCATTTTATGGTTTGCTTTCAGCTTTGCCTTGCTAATAATGGCCTGGATAGCTTACTATGTGAGAGAATGGAGGACGTTGATGATCTTTTGTACAGCTCCGTGGATTGTTGGTGTAGTATTTTGGAAGTAATCTTGTTTTATTAATATTATCTAACGTTACATGATTTTATTTTATATTGTCTCATATTACACTGCTTAACAATTATACAGTAAGATTGAGATGTCTAAGAAGGGATAGTTGATGAATGTGAAATCCGACAAAACTGTCACCTCGCGGAAAACTCGAGAAACAATAATCTGCGTGCATTAGCAGAAACTTAATCAAATCAATCAGGTTTTCAGATTAATTACAAATAAATCAGTATGAGCATTCTTTTTGGGTGAAAAACTCAGCCTTATTACGTTTCCGGTCGCGCGTCAGATATCTTTCGGTTAACAGATGTCGGGAAGCGTTACCAATCAGGCTGCAACATGCGCATTACGTGATTTAGAATCCATAACCAGGCGACAATTTTAAAGAGTAAAGAATAAAACATAATCCGAAAAATGTTATCTTGTTAGCTTGATATTCAAGTTATGAAACAAGACAAGACAGAAACAATGTTGCACAACTTTGTTTCTGTCTTGTCTTGTTTCATAACTGGAACATCAAGTTATCAAGATGACATTTTTCGGATTATTTGATTTAGATTACGAGTAAGTTGTAACTGAATGAAATTATATTATGACATGTCATACCATGTTATATTTTGTGATATTTTATTGTATAACATTATGAAGATATTGTATTGTGTTGTACGCATAAATTGTAATTTACTGTACAGCATTGCTCTGCAATGCATTGTGTTGCATTGAATAGTATTGTGTTGGGTTGTATTGTATTGTACCGTACTGTATTTTATTGCGTTGCACTGTATTGTATCGCACCATATTGTATAGTGTCGTTATATTGCTACTATTGTTAATATAATTGTTAATATTATTATTCCTAGGTTTATCCCAGAATCTATTCGCTGGTATACTACCCACGACAAGGTGGAAAAAGCTGAAAATGTCCTTCGAGAGATAGCAAGAGTGAATAAGAAGGAATACCCTGACGAGCGTTTATCAGTTCCCTCAGACACTACTAAATCCCTTGGATGTTTAGCCTTGTTCACCTCCTGCTCGTTGGCCGTGAGTGTCCTTATTCAGGCTTTCGCTTGGTAAGTGACTCAAACTGAGGTAAAGTATCTCTCAAGAGATTCATCCAATAAAGCACCTCTTGGGGAAGTCGCTTCCAGTTTTATCATGATCTCTATGTTAATATCCCAGTTAAACAATTACACCTTTTGCTGCTCATTAACAGAAAATATACTATCATTAACGCCAACCTTGAAACGCATACATTCATTTTATTCAATCGACATTCACTAGCGTAGATACGCAACCATTTGCATCAAAGGGCATTCCATAGTGACAATGGACGACCATTAACACCATTCTATTGTACATTGGGATAATAAAATTTCAATTACGCAAGAGAAATATCTTGCCTAATTGAAATTTTATTAACCCTAATATGTGATAGAATGGTGTTAGTGGTCGTCTGTTGGTGCTATAGAATGCCCTTAGATGCAAATGGTTGCGTATCTACGCTAGTGAATGTCGATTGAATAAAATGAATGTATTTTTGCGTTAATGAGTTTGAGGTTGGCGTTAATGATAGTATATTTTCTGGTAATGAACAGCAAAAGGTGTATTACATACTAGACCATTCTGGTAATCATAAGGGTCCTCGTCAGCGAAAACCTCTTCTCAAACTCATTAATAATTCACGAAGAAAAAACAAAAGAAATACATAATTAATCAGTACTTAGAAATCGGAGGAAGATTACAGTTGAATTTTTCCAACTTTCGGCTGGATTTTCGCCTAAAATACTGGTTCGTTTGAGAAGTAATATTTCAAGTACGAGTTGGTGTTCTTCCTCCGATTTCTAGATACCTCGAAACTCGTTAAAAAAACACGGCTTGGCCTCGTTTTTCAACTCGTTTCTCGGTATCTAGAAATCGGAGGAAGAACACCAACTCGTACTTGAAATATTACTTGAAACATGGCAGAGAATCTTCCTATTAAAACATACTCTGAAATTCTTATCACTTTTCCGCCAAGCCATCCCTCCTCCATTTAACACGAATTGACGTCCGTGTCTGTCATGATCCGTCGCGTTATGTGTGGTGATGTATGTTAGTTTTTCTCAGGTTTGTAAATGGAATGGTCTACTACGGAGCAGCCTACGGTGCTAGTGATCTTGGAGGAAGCATGTACCTAAACTTTGTCTTAACCAGTCTCGTTGAGATTCCTGCCAATGTTCTTGTCATCGACAACTGCGAAAGGTAATGCATCAATTTAAGACTCAATGGTAGATCCAAGTGAACGAATTTGAGGTAAATATAGTGGCTTGATCATGACAGGCTACATACTGCTTTACATACAAAAACTGAGAAGATGTGCTTGACCTGACTATCAATGATTCGCCGTTAAGGCTGACCTAGTCCATTGCGCGCGCATTCAGTCCACAGCTGTAGCTTAGTAAAGAAATTACCCACCTGCTTTAAGTAGTTTTACTGACGAGCTGGGTCACAAAAGGGACGCTATTCCATTATCTTCGATCATTTGACATTCTGTTCAAATTGGGTCAGGATCTACCCATATATTTTGTGAACAGTCTAAACGAAAAAAACAATCTACTCACCTTTGTCTGCTTATTCCCCTCAATCGTGCTTTCAGAATTTAGTAATCATACAAAGGTCCCAGAAAAACATTCGAAAATAACTTCGACCAATCAATTCGACTGTCGGGCTCCATAAAAGAAAGTAATTTTGCAAGATTGTTACAATAAGAGATACATTTGTAACAAGCTTGTCAAATTCTTGAATATCAAGATTTGAACACCCATACTCCTCTCCTAAATATACTCATTTTTCCCCCTGGTTTTTTGAAGGTTTGGACGAAGGAAAACAACAATTGTACATATGACCCTTGGAGGAGCCGCTTGCTTTATTGTTTCCTTGATCCCTGGCGGTACAGGGCGAACAGGTAGCTGAGAAAAGGGTTTTTTAAAGTTTTCTGTTTGTCGTCATTAATGTTGCACTGTTATGGCGCTTGTCAAAAGGTGCTTGACGACGATTAGTAATGGAAATTACAATACACAAAAGATTGACCAATGCCAAACATTTGTTTCACTTCATTAGCACCACATACCGTCGTTGAAAATCGTTCAGTGGGACATCACTTTTAAATAGACATGATGTCATTGGAGCTGTATGTCAGATATACATCAGATATATATATCAAAAAACATGTGTAAGGAAATGAAAAATAAAAGCTGGTTATGTTTAAAAAATGCTTAAAATGGCTTTTACGAACGAAAATGGAGTGGTAAGTGAGAATGAAAAATATTTCTTAAAGGAGAGCAGAATTAAAACCAAAACGAAATATTGTTAGACTACACTTCTTAAAATAATTGTTGGAAACTCACAGTTGTAAGTACTCTGGAAAGGATTGTCCAAAGGAAAATGGAAATTTGGAAGGCTTAAACTTAAAAACTTAAAATGAAATCGAAAACCTAACCTAACCTGTATATATTTTCGATGTGAAAAATTCTTCCATATAATTGAATACTGTCTCTGACTTTCCAGACTACATCGTGGGTCGTGTTATTGGAGGCATGTTGGGTAAAGGATTTATTACGGTGTCTTTCAACGCTATTTACATATGGTCTTGTGAGATCTTCCCTACGGTCGTCAGGTTAGTATAGCGAAACATCGGGGAATACTGTTCATAAGATTTGATGTAGACCTTCCATGTTAGCCATATATAGATAACCACGATCAATGAATCAATTGATCAATCGATCAAGCAATCAGCCAGTCAAACATTGGTTAATAAACCACCTTCTTCATCTCTTCCATTTCTTCACATTATTATCACTGGTACTGTTATCTTCTTCATCTCCTCTACTTCTAATAAACCATGTTCTTCATCTCTTCTATTTCTTCTTCATATCATTATCATTATTACTGTCATCTTCTTCATCTCTCCCTACTTCTAATAAACCATCTTCTGCTTCATTTCTTTTTCTTGTTCTTCTTTATATCGTTATTACTATTACTGTTACTGTCATTTGTATTCTTCTTCTTCTTCTTCTTCTTCTTTTTATTATTATTATTATTATTATTATTATTAATATTATTATTATTATTATTAATATTATTATTATTATTATTATTATTATGTTATTGTTATTGTTGTTGTTATTGTTGTTGTTTTTGTTGTCGTCGTTGTTGCAGTTATTATTCAACGGTAGTTCCGCCAAATTTTAGAGACGCGGGTTCCGCAGGCAATGGATGTTGCACCCTCTACCGAATAGGTCTCGCTTTGTATTTGCTAAATTATCTTTCTGATATCTGTAGAAACAGTGGTTTGGCTTTAGTGGGAGTGATCAGCCGTTTGGGCGCGGTATCTGCTCCGTTCGTCGTGGAAGCCAAGCGCATTCATCCGACGCTGCCGTTTGGAATCATGGGTGGTCTGGCGGTTGCTGCAGCTCTCTTATGTCTTGTTTTACCGGAGACTAAAGGCAAGCCAACGGCAGAAACCTTGACCCAGGCGGTACCAAAGAAAGGTACATTGTCATTTTGCAGACTTTTTATTAATTCCTTCAATATTTACCAGGTGATAATAGGAAAACGGCGTTAATTATTTACTACTGAGCTTTTGGCTAGTTAAGCCTCGTTTTCATATAATCGCGATGATCGTGCGATAGTCGAACGATGCAAGGCTTTTTAGTCGTGCGATTATCGTACGATTATGAGAACATAGCAGTCGCAGTTATCGTGGTCATCGTGGCAGTCGTGAAAGTGGGTTCGACGTCTACTTCCAAGTCTGGTTCTCATATAATCATTAAGATCGTGCGACTGTCGTAAGATCTTTACGATTATATGAGAACCAGGTTTGAATGCAGGTCTTAATCACAGCAAACCTTTCGCTAATCCATTACTACATTTCGATTTTGCGCCGAGCATGCGAAATTTTTTGGGGAGTTTGAGACATTAATCCTCCAAGAATATTTTGACATTTGAAATTTAAAGATGTGAATCTCCCTTACAATGGTTGATTGAAACAGAAACGCTAAACCTTAGGCGTTTTTCTTCCTGCTCCACTCCCATAAAACTCCCTCTACATACGGCCCTGAGTTAAAATGAGTGTTCCACACTTTCATATAGAGGTGTCACCGCCAGTTCAATCTCAAAATGAACTTTGTTCCGACAAGCACTATGTGCCTATGCGTGTCGAGCCCACTGAACTCTAAAAAGACTGGAACGATATCTCCTTGTACCAGGACGATATCTCGTTATTCACGATTGAATAAAGCCGACATGGAGGCAGCCATTAGGTCAAAAACGCTCGTGGAAAAAAGTTGTATTGAATCTTTATTTTTCATGGACAGTTGATTCTGATAAATATGCAGCCCCACCGACATTGCCCTATACTTGATGAGGAGAAAAAAAGAAAACTGTCAAAAAATCCGAAATTTAGGTCAAGTTTTTCGCAATACTTTGCGTGTTTTATCGCGTAGGGGACTGGGATGACCTGAAAATTGACCTACATGTCAGGCTCCATGTTGGTGGGCTTTAAATTACAGTTCGCAGGTATCGTTCCAGGCTTTTTAGAGTTCAATGGTCGAGCCTTAGTGTCCAATTCTCTATCAAAAAGGACTCAAGGGAGACATCTTAAGCAGGAATACTGCCATACTAGTATAAATACTAATACAATAATACTATATATAAATATATAACACTAATAGTTGGTATTGCCAATATTATCGACCTTATTGTCTCATTGCATTTTAAACTTACCACAGGTGAGGCTATCGCTTTGCAGTGCCATAATGAAGACGCCATGGAAGGATTTCCGGGTAACTTTAAGAACACGAATAATTAAAAAGCCTCTGAGCTTCATTCCAAATCTAAAAATTTAACATTAATTCTCATTATTCGAAAGCATTATCACAATGTAGTTGTAATTCTGTCTCTTCCGTTGTACAAAATATCAGATTACGAATTAAAAAATAAAAAATAAAAAATTAAATGAAAGAAAAAACCACATAAATGTTTGATGACCCATTGTCGTATATTTGTACATTATTGTAGATTATTACAAATAGATCGAAACTTTATGTCCGGTAAATTCTAGTATTTTATACTTTAGTGCGAATTATTTCCACCAGATGAGTAAAATTAATGGCGGCAGTCGTGAAGGACGATTTATTATATGGGTATTCACGAGAAATTTTGAACATGTCTAATGGTAAGGGATTCACCCAGCTGTGGATCAAGGTAGAGCGAGGCCCTGGGTCAATGTGCCCAGCGGGGCCCCATGAATGTGTTAACTTGATTGCCAAACTACAACAGAATTTGAAATTTGTTGTATGCTGTAAGAACGTTGTAGAACCTAAAAGACACTTACATGTACAATTAACTATTACAGTGTTAAACACAATATACAGCCTGAAGATGGGGGGAAGTGTCCCCCGAAACGTCGCGAACCCCGACTTTATCTAGTTCGAAACACGATAAAAACACTCAAAGAATTACGAATGAAGCAGATTAGTGCGACGCGCAAACGTGGTATGAAAAGAGAACAATAGTTACTTGGTTAATAGGTCACTGGGCCCTTGAACCTCGGTAAGGACCAGTGTGGATTTCGTGTGGGTTACGCCAAAATCTTCGGCGTGAGTTTTGAAAATGCTTGGCGTGGCGGCGTAAGAATGTTATGTTTGGCGTACAGACCCTAAAGGAGCACCAGTTCGACGGCCATGCATAGCGGAATCGGCGGACTCCGGCAGGATTCAGAAATGACCGTTTCGTCTTTCGTTAATTCGAAATAAACCCTGATCGATCGGCCAGGTCTCCAGGTTGGGGACTCAAACTAAGACCATCCCGCGCCCCAGACTGGCTATGGTCCTGGTCGTGGCATGACGCTCAAATGCTCGGTGTGCGAATTCCTTTTCGTTGTCGTACAGCCGAGAATAACTTGGTGGATCTTCGGCGTACTGTTTACACGGAATCCACTCTGGCTTCTTGGCTGACCCGTGACCCTGACACACTACAGATTTCGTAATTATTCTACCATCCGGATCTCGACAGGTTTAGATTACATTCGTAACCCCCGGTCCTGAATTCCTTGAATTGATAGGCAATCCGTAAACTTTTTTTCCGGTCCCAAGGTAACCCTTTAAACACAAGTAAACAATATAGTATTAAAAATCAGATTTTCTTAGAATTTGGATATCCAGTAATAAATACTTTGAAACCGTAAATCATTGAATTTGAAGACTTGTAGTCCTCGGACGCACTTGTTACAGTTTCTTGGAGTAAACTGGTCAATTCCGATCCTTTGCGTCGTAATACCTGAGGAAGAAGCGTAGCCGGGGGACTATTTGCCGACTTTCTAATTTACAAACAATCTGGATACATTCAATCCTACTTTCTGAAAAATGTAAAGCCGAAAACCTTAAAAATCTCTAAATCAGCTCCTTCCTCCAACGATAAAGACTTCGCAACGACTGTCAATACGTTTAGAATATCTTGCCAGTACATCAGCTGAAATTTTCGTTTGAGCTCCTATTTTTAAATTTTCGTCTTTGTATGTTAGCTAAGTTGCTGACCGGATATACATCGGCGTATGTAAATACTCTTGATTCCGAATAATCGTTTTCACCTGAATCAGGGGCCTTTGACCCGTCTAGTGGAATGGAATATTCCGGTATGCTCAAGAGAGATGCGATAGCGGACAGCGAAAGAAAACCATCAACCATCGACGTTCCAATGAACTAAAAATGATCGTTTTTGCCTTAATAAATACCTCTCAGACATTTTAATTAGTGGATTAAAGTTATTCGTAAAAAACAAACCAAATCCTTGTACGTACGTTCAAAATATCAGCGTCCGCTTGAAAAGGTAGAAACGCTGTCTGAATAATGTCGTCAACAGAGCACAAGCGGAACCGAGTTCAGTCCCTGGACTGAAAGTTATTCATAGTTTTTTTCTCTTTTTTAAAATCTCTTTTGTAACTGTTATAGTACATCGTAGATATCGTTACAGCCGAGTTATTCTGAGCGAGATATCTTTTCCGACGAATTCTCATGACCGGGGTAGAGACGTCCTCACAATATATCGCTGTCTAATTAATATATCATACTGTATCCGTCATGTAGATACACAATGTTTTTGACTAACTCCAGTTCGCGAATAGTTAATCAGCGGTTGTAAATGTGAAACTTGTGGAGGATCATAAGACGACAAGACAGTTTTCTATTTGTTTTCTCTGGTTTACGTCATACTATAAATATTTTACTCATGATAGGGAGACATCCTTCCTGGAAAAGATAAAACACATCCAAGCATTCATTTAAGAGAGTGTAAAGAACACATAAATCGCGCTTAATGGACAGTAAGTATAATAGTTGAAGCCACTATATGTTAATGTTATCGATGAGATATGTTTTATTTTTGCTGCACTTGGTCCTCACAGTAGCGGCTTTTCCTTCTTCAGAAATGGGTAAATCCGTTGATGAAATCTTAGAAGAAATTGGCGAGTTGGGTCGCTTTCAAATCTCTCGTCTGGCAATGTTCTACCTCGTAGTCATTCCTCCAACATTTCAGTTGCTCAACATGTTTTTCATTGGGGCTGAAGCGCCATGGCAGTGTGTTGCGAACAGCACAAAGTGCGTCTCGAACGGAACGTTTGCAGCAGGTGACCCTAATTATGATTTTAGGTGTAAGTTGCACAGAAGTGATTGGGAATACGCGACGTATGAAGGTCCAAGGACATCCATTATTAGTGAGGTAGGTGTTGTACATTGACTTGGAAATATTCGGTAAAAGAGTGATTTTTAATAAAGCAATTAAAAGGAGTACTGGCTTCAAACAACTACAAAAGAAAACGTTTCCTGCGATAAAACTCACACGGACAGACCGAATGACAGCATGGGCATTAATTATCTGTCACAATATATCGCAATATATATATACATATATCCACGCACATACACACACATATATATACATATAATATAAACTATATTATCACTTCCAGTTTGATCTAGTCTGTGATGATGCAGTATATGGTTGGTTAGCCAAATCCATGGTTTACCTTGGCATGTCCTGTTTCACCATTCCATTGGGCATCCTTTCCGATCGATACGGCCGCGTCATCACTTTGTTTCCCAGTTTTATAATAATAACGGTTGTTGGATTTGCGTCGGCCTTCGCCACACAGTATTGGCAATTCTTAATCACTCGGTTTATTATCGGCTCGTTCTTGTATGGTGTTGTTTTCCCAATTTTTATCCTCTCGAGTGAATTTGTTGGACCTCACCGCCGACCACTCTCTACGAGCGTTTTATGGTTTGCTTTCAGTTTCGGCTTGTTAATAATGGCCTGGATAGCTTACTATGTGAGAGAATGGAGGACGTTGATGATCTTTTGTACAGCTCCGTGGATTGTTGGTGTAGTATTTTGGAAGTAATCTTGATTTATTAATATTATGTAACGTTACATGATTTTACCTTATATTGTCTCATATAACACTGCTTAACAATTGAGAGATCGAGATTTCTAAGAAGGGATAGTTGATGAATGTGAAATCCGACAAAACTATCACTTCGCGGAAAACTCAAGAAAAAATAATCTGCGTGCATTAGCAGAAACTTAATCGAATCAATCAGGTTTTCAGATTAATTACAAATAAATCAGTATGAGCATTCTTTTTGGGCGAAAAACTCAGCCTTATTACGTTTCCGGTCGCGCGTCAAATATCTTTCGGTTGACAGATGTTGGGAAGCGTTACCAAACAGACTGCAACATGCGCATCACGTGATTTAGATTACGAGTAAGTTGCAACTGAATGAAATTATGCTACGACATATACCATGTTATATTTTGTAATATTTTATTGTATAACATTATGAAGAAATCGCATTGTACTGTACGCATGTACTGTAATGTACTGTACAGTATTGCTCCGCAATGCATTGTGTTGCATTGAATAGTATTGTGTTGGGTTGTATTGTATTGTACCGTACTGTATTTTATTGCGTTGTACTGTATTGTATCGCACCATATTGTATAGTGTCGCTATATTGCTACTATTGTTCATATAATTGTTAATATTATTATTCCTAGGTTCATTCCAGAATCTATTCGCTGGTATACTACCCACGACAAGGTGGAAAAAGCTGAAAATGTCCTTCGAGAGATAGCTAGAGTGAATAAGAAGGAATACCCTGACGAGCGTTTATCAGTTCCCCCAGACACTACTAAATCCCTTGGATGTTTAGCCTTGTTCACCTCCTGCTCGTTGGCCGCGAGTGTCCTTATTCAGGCTTTCGCTTGGTAAGTGACTCAAACTGAGGTAAAGTATCTCTCAAGAGATTCATCCAATAAAGCACCTCTTGGGGAAGTCGCTTCCAGTTTTATCATGATCTCTATATTAATATCCCTGCTAAACAATTATTGAATTATAGCCAAAAGAATTTGTCACAGATAACAAGGGTTCGAGCCCCGTGAGCATTGATTCGATTAACCTCGCGTTCCTGTAGTCATATTCAACTGATGTATGAAAGCCATAGGCAAACACCTCAAGGGTACTGATCTCCCTCTGAGTAATCAGCGTTACCCAGGATAACTGCAATCATGACGTCTTTCCAGGCGATGGGGGATTCATACCCCCACTTTTCAGTCCAGGACGATATTTACATAATTATTCTATTCCACTTTTCCTATTGACTGTTCAACCTGTTGACTTTTGAGAACAACATTTGTTGACTTTAAAGATTTTGTAGTGGCGGCTGACGCCAAACAACTTTATTCAGTAAAGTGGACTCCAGTAAGCGTCAAAGGATTAATTCAAGTGGACGTTATAACTATTACGATATCCATCCGCACAATGTTCCTTAGTCCGCCTGATGATCAGTACACGATTTCGTTAGTCTATTCAATCAACTCTTTGCCTGGTCGCGGCACCACGGGGGGCAATGTGAGGGAGTCGTCCCCCAACTTCCCGTCCAGATCAATTTTTCATTTCGTCAATGGTGAAATTCCGAGAAGAAAATATTGACGTAGGGTAAGATTTTGAGTGAGGTCCTCAGAAATTGATACTAAGAATTTGAGAAATCTTCACAGGGCGAGTATACAGAACTTTATTTATCATTACAAGACCATTCTAGCTATCAAATAGGTCCTCGTCTCCGAAAACTTCTTGAAACATGGCAGAGAATCTTCCTATTAAAACATACTCTGAAATTCTTATCACTTCCCCCAAGCCATCCCACCTCCATTTAACACGAATTGACGCCCGTGTCTGTCATGATCCGTCGCGTTATGTGTGGTGATGTATGTTAGCTTTTTTCAGGTTTGTAAATGGAATGGTCTACTACGGAGCAGCCTACGGTGCTAGTGATCTTGGAGGAAGCCTGTACCTAAACTTTGTCTTAATCAGTCTCGTTGAGATTCCTGCTCACATTCTTGTCATTCACAACTGCCAAAGGTAATGCATCAATTCAAGACTCAATGGTAGATTCAGGTGAACGAATTTGAGGTAAATATAGTGGCTTGATGATAAGAGGCTACATACTGCTTTACATACAAAACTTCAGAAGATGTGCCTGACCTGACTATCAATGATTCGCCGTTAAGGCTGACCTAGTCCATTGCGCGCATTCAGTCCACAGCTGTAGCCTAGCAAAGAAATTAACCAGCAGTTTTAAGTAGTTTTACAAACGAGCTGGGTCACAAAAGGGACGCTATTCCATTATCTTCGATCATTTGACATTCTGTTGAAACTGGGTCAGGATCTACCCATATATTTTGTGAACAGTCTGAACGAAAAAAACAAGCGATTTACCTTTGTCTGCTTATTCCCCTCAATCGTGCTTTCAGAATTTAGTGATCATACAGAGATCGCAGAAAAAACATTGGAAACAAACTCTGACCAATCAATTCGACTGTCAGGCTCTATAGTTTAAAAAGAAAGTAATTCTGCAAGATTGTTACAATGAGAAATAAATTTGTAACAAGCTTGTCCAATTCTTGAATGTCAAGATTTGAACACCCATACTCCTCTCCTAAATATACTCATTTTCCCTCGGGTTTTTTGAAGGTTTGGACGCAAGAAAACAACAATTGTATATATGACCCTTGGAGGAGCCGCTTGCTTTATTGTTTCCTTGATCCCTGGCGGTACAGGGCGAACAGGTAGCTGAGAAAAGGGTTTTTTAAAGTTTTCTGTTTGTTGTCATTAATGTTGCACTGTTATGGCGCTTGTCAAAAGGTGCTTGACAACGATTAGTAATGAAAATTACAATACACAAAAGATTGACCATTGTCAAACATTTGTTTCACTTCATTTGCATAACAGATCGTCGTTGAAAATCGTTCAGTGGGACATCACTTTTAAATAGACATGATGTCATTGGAGCTGTAGTCGGTTATGAATATATATACATATCTATATTAAAAAACATGTGTAAGGAAATGAAACAAAAAAGCTGGTTATGTTTAAAAATATACTTAAAATGGGTTTTACGAACGAAAATGCAGTGGTAAGTGAGAATGAGAATTAAAAGAGACCAGAATTAAAACCAAAACGAGGTGTGGTTAGACCACACTTCTTAAAATATCTGCTGGAAACTTACAGTTGTAAATACTCTAGAAAGGGTTGTCCAAAGGAAAATGGAAATTTAGAAGGCTTAAACTTAAATCCTTAAAATGAAAACAAAAACCTAACCTGTATTTATTTTCGACGTGAAAAATTCTTCCATATAATTGAATACTGTCTCCGACTTTCCAGACTACATCGTGGGTCGTGTTATTGGAGGCATTCTGGGTAAAGGATTTATTGCGGTGTCTTTCAACGCTATTTACATATGGTCTGGTGAGATCTTCCCTACGGTCGTCAGGTTAGTATAACGAAACAGCAAGGAATACTGTTCATAAGATTTGATGTAGACCTTCCATGTTCGCCATATATAGATAACCACGATCAATGAATCAATTGATCAATCGATCAAGCAATCAGCCAGTCAAACATTGGTTAATAAACCACCTTCTTCATCTCTTCCATTTCTTCACATTATTATCACTGGTACTGTTATCTTCTTCATCTCCTCTACTTCTAATAAACCATGTTCTTCATCTCTTCTATTTCTTCTTCATATCATTATCATTATTACTGTCATCTTCTTCATCTCTCCCTACTTCTAATAAACCATCTTCTGCTTCATTTCTTTTTCTTGTTCTTCTTTATATCGTTATTACTATTACTGTTACTGTCATTTGTATTCTTCTTCTTCTTCTTCTTCTTATTTTTATTATTATTATTATTATTAATATTATTATTATTATTATTATTATGTTATTGTTATTGTTGTTGTTATTGTTGTTGTTTTTGTTGTCGTCGTTGTTGCAGTTATTATTCAACGGTAGTTCCGCCAAATTTTAGAGACGCGGGTTCCGCAGGCAATGGATGTTGCACCCTCTACCGAATAGGTCTCGCTTTGTATTTGCTAAATTATCTTTCTGATATCTGTAGAAACAGTGGTTTGGCTTTAGTGGGAGTGATCAGCCGTTTGGGCGCGGTATCTGCTCCGTTCGTCGTGGAAGCCAAGCGCATTCATCCGACGCTGCCGTTTGGAATCATGGGTGGTCTGGCGGTTGCTGCAGCTCTCTTATGTCTTGTTTTACCGGAGACTAAAGGCAAGCCAACGGCAGAAACCTTGACCCAGGCGGTACCAAAGAAAGGTACATTGTCATTTTGCAGACTTTTTATTAATTCCTTCAATATTTACCAGGTGATAATAGGAAAACGGCGTTAATTATTTACTACTGAGCTTTTGGCTAGTTAAGCCTCGTTTTCATATAATCGCGATGATCGTGCGATAGTCGAACGATGCAAGGCTTTTTAGTCGTGCGATTATCGTACGATTATGAGAACATAGCAGTCGCAGTTATCGTGGTCATCGTGGCAGTCGTGAAAGTGGGTTCGACGTCTACTTCCAAGTCTGGTTCTCATATAATCATTAAGATCGTGCGACTGTCGTAAGATCTTTACGATTATATGAGAACCAGGTTTGAATGCAGGTCTTAATCACAGCAAACCTTTCGCTAATCCATTACTACATTTCGATTTTGCGCCGAGCATGCGAAATTTTTTGGGGAGTTTGAGACATTAGTCCTCCAAGAATATTTTGACATTTGAAATTTAAAGATGTGAATCTCCCTAACACTGATGGTTGATTCAAATAAAAATGCTGAAACCTTAGGCGTTTTCCATCCTGCTTGACTCCCCTGACACCTCTCTATTTTTTAAAAATTTTAAAAATTTCTCTAAAAGTCCAAAAATTAGGTTAAGCTTTTCGCAATACCTTGCGTGTTTTATCGCGTAGGGGACTGGGATGACCTGAAAATTGACCTACATGTCAGGCTCCATGTTGGTGGGCTTTAAATTACAGTTCGCAGGTATCGTTCCAGGCTTTTTAGAGTTCAATGGTCGAGCCTTAGTGTCCAATTCTCTATCAAAAAGGACTCAAGGGAGACATCTTAAGCAGGAATACTGCCATACTAGTATAAATACTAATACAATAATACTATATATAAATATATAACACTAATAGTTGGTATTGCCAATATTATCGACCTTATTGTCTCATTGCATTTTAAACTTACCACAGGTGAGGCTATCGCTTTGCAGTGCCATAATGAAGACGCCATGGAAGGATTTCCGGGTAACTTTAAGAACACGGATAATTAAAAAGCCTCTGAGCTTCATTCCAAATCTAAAAATTTAACATTAATTCTCATTATTCGAAAGCATTATCACAATGTAGTTGTAATTTTGTCTCTTCCGTTTTACAGAATGTCAGATTACGAATTAAAAAAATAAAAAATAAAAAAATTAAATGAAAGAAAAAACCACATAAATGTTTGATAACTCATTGTCGTATATTTGTACGTTATTGTAGATTATTAGAAATAGATCCAAAATTTATGTCCGGTAAATACTAGTATTTTATACTTTAGTGCGAATTTTTTCCATCACATGATTAAAGTCAATGGCGGCAGTCGTGAAGGGCGATTTATTATATGGGTATTCACGAGAAATTTTGAACATGTCTAATGGCAAGGGATTCACCCAGCTGCGGATCAAGGTAGAGCGAGGCCCTGGGTCAATGTGCCCAGCGGGACCCCAAGAATCAATTAACTAGATTGCCAAACTACAACAGAATTTGAAATTTGTTGTATGCTGTAAGAACGTTGTAGAACCTAAAAGACACTTACATGTACAATTAACTATTGCAGTGTTAAACACAATATACAGCCTGAAGATGGAGGGGAAGTGTCTCCCGAAACGGCGCGAAGCCCGACTTTATCTGGTTCAAAATACAATAAAAACACTCAAAGAATTACGAACACTGAAATGACGAGATATCTGTTTTTTAACAATATACAGATTGCAAGGAATGAAGCAGATTAGCGAGACCCGCAAATGTGGTATGAAAAGAGAACAATAGTTAGAGATGAAGAGGCCGCGTGCCTGGTGTAACCAAGGGCGCGGGGCCTCCTCGCAAATCGACCAGCGCGGGGCACTGGGCCGTGGCCCACTTGACCCATGGATTAATCCGCCGTCGGGTTCACCCGCCAGAAAACGTAATATAGTTATACAAATGGGTATCCAGCAGAAAACACGAAGAACTGCTGTGAAGATGTGACAAAGTTTTAATCTAAAGTTTGGAAGTCAATTTAACAATGTATTTCAGCGAAGTATTTCAGTAACTAAAATGATTGAAGGTCAAATTGTTTACCAAGCAATAGGAAAATTGGAAATAACCTAAATCTGAATACAAGTTGATAGGGAATAAAGTTTCCAGCCGCTTGGGCTGTCGTCCGTGGCTGTTCCAGTGAATTCACAGGTCCTGGGCACTAATCCAAGACTCGCTGTCACTTGTCCTTTTATGATGATAAACACAAATATATTTGCGTAGAAATAGACTCAGTAACGAGTAAATTCGAAATAAAATACGGAGAAAAAGAGAACAAGAACTCACAATATGTAATCTGCTAAATAAGTCGTGTATATACAAAATTTATAAAAGTGTACCACTCCCCGGCGGGGAATCGAACCCCGGTCTCCCGCGTGACAGGCGGGGATACTCACCACTATACTACCGAGGACTTCGGTATTGTTTGGTCTGAATTTAACGTTTTTAACCCTTTTTATATCGTAAAATAGTTTTCAAATTTAAGATACCTGAAGTTGAAAACAAGCAACAAACTATTAGACTAAAGCATTTAATACTGTACATAATTGTAAACTTTAAGGCACAAAAAATCTTAGCTCCGATGTAAATAATTTTCAGCACTCTTTCATACGTACGTTGATGGTTTGTCGGGGTGACTCTTCTGACGAATCCCGCCTGTAAAGCACTTCCAAGATGGATTTCCAGAGCAGAAGTTGCTAGAAATTATCTAATGCAGCTCAAGAATTGAATGACGAGAAGACAAGAGTCAGACGTCTATCCCAGAGCGAAGTGTCAAGCATCAACGGTTCATCATTTTCGTCGCTGCCAATCGAGTAATTTTGACATTGGGATAATTAGCACATCTTCTTTAGACTCAGAAGCGTCCAAGAGGGTCAGTTTTTAATTTTGTCCAGGAATTTACGGCTTGAAAACTTTCTGATGAAGGTTCCCGACTGTCGTGGTCACAAATCACCAAATTCAGCACAAAATTTTTCCCGCTTTTCCAGTCGTTTGTCCAACAAGTGGAGGGGCTGGGGAGGAGCTACAGCCCCCTACCCCTTTTTTTCACTAACCCGAAAAAAAGAGTGATTTAAAAAGTCACTCTTTTCTCTTTTTTTTTTCCGTCTGATAAAAATGCACTTTGTTCTAAATCGAATGTTCAGTGGATTTATGCGTACGTATGTCACCATCAAAAGTTAAATAAACATTCTAAATCATAGATTTAAGATTAAGATACAACGATTTCACGCCGAAAGGATTGAGGTTTTCTCTTCAGGGTCTCATGAGTCTGAAGGGCAGAAGAAGAAGATGGGGCAACACCCTATACTGTAAAGCTTGCAAACTCTCCATTTAATGTCTTGTCCTTGTCTTCCCTTGTCAAGTCAGAATTGACTAAAAGTGATAGAAACCAATGCAGTACAAAATAGCAAACGAGAATTCGTTAGTAAATGTTTTACCCTTCTCAGGACCCAAAACGCTGGTTAACTTTGGAGATCAAAATGTTCAGGTTCCGAGCTCAAAGTATCTATGTAATCAGTTGAAACTTTGAATACTGCAGGTCACCAACTTACAGTAATAATAGCTAGTACCAATGGGGTTGAAATAGGGGAAATTTCATTGAATGAGGAAGTGAGTAGAGAGTTTAAAGAATAGAATAACTCTTGATTGTTTTATTGAAAACATCAGTTCTTGATGGCGATAATTTTTAATTATCGTCACTCTTCTCGACTTCAGATGCACTTCCAAGGTGGTGTTGGGGTACAGATATGAGGGGAAGCAACGCACGAAAAGAAACAGTGAGTAAAATACATCTTGCTCAACAGAACGCAACTGGCATCTACGAAAACAAGTTCTTCTGCATTCCAAGCGTATTCTTGTAAAGTTGACTGAGTTGTTTCTCGCGGTCGTTATTACATCCTGAAAGGTGATAAGAGAGGAGAAGCATGAAGAAAACATAAATATTACATACAGAATATTTAAAATGTTGCAGGTAGCTTGAAAATGGAAAAACAGAGAGCGTAAAAACAGAATATATGTAATTCCAAGAAAAGCGGGCATAATCACAGTTTGATTAATCAAGCACAATTTTAATAGTAAATTTTCGACTTTAATAAAGTCATCTTCACACTAAATAAATATGTCTGAAGATGACTTAGTTGAAGTCGAAAATTTACTTTTAAAATTGTGCATGATTAATCAAACTATGATTATGCACATTTTTCTCGGAATTACATTTATTCTGTTTTTACTGAAAAAATCAGTTGGTAGAGGATTCTAGAGAACGTAAAGTTGTTCTATTAACTCAACTGATTGATGTTTTCTATTCCTAATGATTGGTCTGACCTGATCAATGGTCAAATGACATGGAACAAAATTTACTGGTTTGACACTATGGTATGTAGTTTAATTGCATAGGGTTCAATGTCCTAGGAATTGCAATAACCTGACATGGAAACAACAAGAGTGCTGATGAGGATTGGTAATGACTAACGCTTTACATTTTGATAACGGAACATCGTGCAAGCAGGCTAGGCTTCGAGTAATGATAAAGTGATTCCCAAACGTTTATAAACAACCATTGCACGTCTGTGTCAAGGAAATGCATAAGTACTGAGGGTTTAGTTCATTTATAATAAGTTTTGTATCGTTTTTGACCATTGTTCCCCGGAGTTTTGCCCACAGTTGTGTTCACATAATGAGGTATAAGTTTATCACTCTTTGAACAAAGTAAGTTCTGACCTAAAAAGCTGTTTGTAGGATAAGTAGGAGAAGGAACGCAGTCTGCTTCGGTGATATCGTCGGCAGTTACAGGTCCATCGTGCCAAATCAAATCGAAATTTCCAACACGTTTTTCTTTACCAGCCAATCTACAGAAAATTTCAACAGTACTTCCTTCAATTTCATTTCAACAGTAATGCCTTAGTATGCTATTCCTTTGTGTTCTACTATTTTTTGCAAATTGCTCATTTTATTTTTGTATTTCATTTGTATCTTCCAACTATCCAACCAAATTCATTCGTTCAATCGTTGGTCCGTTGGTTCAATGGAACACTGGGTCGCTGGTTGGTTGGTCCGCTGGTTCGTATTCTTGTTCTTTCATTCGCCAACTCGATCGTTCGTTCATTCAAAGTCTTCGTCAATGCAATACTTTCCTTTCTATTTCTCTTCTGTCCAACCCCAACCAGTAACATCATATTGTGTTCTCATCTTTTCTTTTCCACCTCCTCTTCCCATTCCTTCCCGTTCAAAACTTTATTTTATTTTGCTTCATCGGTTACCACTTTTACTAAGGTGTCCTCATCCTTTTTGGCTGAAGAAATAGTTTTTGTACATGGTCCCTTACCTGTTTTCCATATCTACAATACTAAGAACATCAAGCAGAAGACCAACTTTAAGATCGTAGTCTGCTGGACTACTAGCAGTCAGTGATGGAGAAGCGTTTATCTCCAAAAGCCAACTAGGAAAAAAAAGCATCGACAAAAATTATTTTAGAAAGGAAATCTGATCTAGACATCAATCTGTTGTTAGACCACAGTTGCTTGATTGCACTTACGGTTTTAATTTCTCATCAAGAAGAATGTCGTAGCCATATCTAATTACGTCGGGTTAAGAATAACAGAAAGAAATATACATAAATACAAACATACATAGATATGTACGTCTGCGTATAAACGAATAAACGATTAATTGAACAAATAATAAAAAAAATAGATAAATATAAATAAATAAATAAAACTAAATCAATCAATCAATAAATAAGAAACTAAGCACGTACAGAAGAACATATATGACCAAATAAGACTGAAAATTAGACAACCAAGTAAACACCAAACAAAGGCAAACACAGAAAAAGACAAATAAATCAACAAAATTATTTAGACAAAATAAATAATAACTATTATCCACTAATCTCTCGTTGTTGGTTAAGGATACAATTCAAAGCAGTGTTTATCATTAATAATTATTTTTTGGACGGCTTGTAAACTTGTGATAATCACCTCATCAATGAGACGAAAAAGATTTTCTACCTAAAAAAATAAGTTATTTCGATTTAATTCTCTACATAGTTTATAACCTTACAGTTAAAAACAACCCTCACCTCCTCTATGCCGTGTTTTGCTGTGAGGTATTTTCTTAATCGTTGAGGCGACCATTTGCAACCCTAAATAAGGTAGAGAAAGGAGGTGTACATGCATCGGGGGTTGACGATACTCAGATTATGCAAAGTCAGACATCCCAGACTTTCAAAGGGTCACAGACATATATTAAAAGATCTGTTAAATTCGCAAAAGGACTGGATGTAGCATTCTAAAATACATCAATAATTAACAAAACACAAACACATACATCGGTAAATGTGATGTATATCAGATTATAAAACGGTTCCGTATAACATTTACAGACACTGATTTTTTATTAATCAGTTCTGTATCACATTTACAGACATTGCTGCGGTAAAACCTATTTTCTTTTCACTTTTGAAGGGTTAACAAACATCATACAACATTCGAAAGCGCAAGTTTTAGAACTTATTTACATATTTATTTTCTACACTCTGATAACGTTGTGAGACGCAACGAAACGCTAGAATTAAACATGTTTTAAAACTCTTGAACTTATTGCTGTTATACGCATTCTCTGCTGGGCCTTAATTTTTATTATTAAGTTATTTACATATTAGGCATCCGTTCTGTATCGGGATATGAAGACCCTCGGCTTTGTCTCATGTCTGTGTAAATCTATACTGAAAAGCTACTCATTTTGTGAATGGTATGCATAAACAAGGGTAAATGCTGGAACACACTAGACGTCAAAAAATGTACTGGGAAGTGTAATTACACATTTTCTTACAAGACATTTCGGAAGTTATGCCCGTTTACTCTTCAAGTCAAAAGGAAACATCCACATACGCTTAAACCATCACAGCCACCGAGCACACCTGGTGGCGGGGTTCAAGGAGAATTCGATGAAAAAAAATCGCGGGGATTGCTACATCCAATCCGACGGGGAGCCCCCGCACCTACACCACTGAAATTTTCCCCGTTGAAACAATACTTACCTTCTCAGGGTCATAGTCAGGAGCTGTTTTCTGAATGGCGACATTTGTAAGATGAATATCTACTGAAAGTTAAGCGTTTATTCTGAACATTTTGGATTCATATGTGTTTGAATTGACTGATGTAGGGCGAGAAGGATGATATGTTGGTAGGACAACAGCTTCAGATGTGTAAATCTCACGCACGGTACTTGCAAAACGTTTGGAGAGAGGAAGTGAAAGCGTAGGTGACAGTCCTGACAGACGACGGCAGAAAAAACTGGAATCACAGGTGGGCCAACTTATACGTTATCCTACCTGCGGTCTGGTAGTGTTTCTTGCTGTTTACGTGGCATAGAAACATTTTCATAATTAAAAGGTTTGAGAATCTTTACCAAAGTACTAAGTTCATCGATCAGTTTATATCAAACTCAGAAAAATTGGAGGATACAAGTATCATCGATGGAGTCTAAAGAAAATCTGGTGTTTGAAAAGCGGGCGAAGCCATCTCGGTACAGCCATACCACCAACGGCATGTACTAAATAGTGAACAGAAATAAAGAAATATACATTACTACTGATGACTTTTAAACGGAATGTCAAGTCATTAGTTTGTACTGATGGAGTATTTTTTGAGGTACGCGCTAAGGCAGATAATTCATATGTACGTGAACTAAACAAGCGAGGATGACCAGGAAGTTTCATATGCTGCGATATATATTTCATAATGCATGCTTTGCAAGCTGTAAACTACGAAATATTTCTAAGCCAGTGACAAAGAATCGCAACTTGGCAGCCTCACGATCGCTCGTGATCATAGGCGTACGGGCCGGGGGGACAACTGCCCCCCAAATTTAGAGAGGGCCAGATTCGGGCAAATAGCTCAGGTAGAATTGGGAAAAATAAATTTCTAAGCGTGATTAAAACAGATAAATTTTCAAAAATCGGTAACGATGAACAAGAATTTGGATATTAGCGTGCATTCAGGTTGCCATATATATACTGTGTGCAGCATGTAATTCTTATTCCTAGTTTTTTTCTAACTAAACATTCGAGCAGAGCGATTCGGGCAGATCGTCTCTGCACCCCCAAAATAATTAGGGCCCGTACGCCTATGGTCGTGATATGTTCTAAGCCTAACCGTTCAGCCACAAGGAATCAGTCGGTAAGGTGATGGACAAGTACATCATATTTAACGTACCTAAATGACTGACATGCATACCACTACAAGGAGACATGAGCAAGGCACGTGATAAATGAAAATAATCGTAGGAAACGACTGAGCATAATTTTGTATTTTAAAAATAAAATAAACTCGAACAATCCAAAAAAAAATGAAAAAGAAAATTTCATGGAAACCAAGATTTCGTAAAAGAAGATAATCAGTTGTATCATTACTTACGCTTGTTACTAAAACATAGACGCGAATGTCAAATTTTCTTCCTGCAATTACCAATTTAAAACATGAGCTTACAAACCATATATTGTAAAATTAACCAACTTACTCCATGTCACTCACCTCCAATGAGGTAAGGGTTCTCAATGTATCTTTGAACAATATAGGTTTCAGGTTGCTCTTTATCATCTTTCTACAAAAAGAGTTTGAATCCAAGGTTATTTATAATATATATAGCATACTTTCACCTACTTTGTACTTCCTGATCATCCCCCAAACACGTTATCCCATCCTACTCCACCTGTTCCACAGTGACACTTTCAACTACTGCTAGATTTTGTCATATTGTTCCATAAATACTGTAAGACATAACTAATTTTGTTAGTTGTACTAACTTTTTCATCAGCAGAAGCTCTGTAATAATCCTCCTTCAGTTGAAAAGAGAAAAAGAAGTCAGAAAGTTGCATCAGATCAAGAGGGCAGAGACAACTCACTTGAAACAAATCACCTTTCGCCAATCTATCTTTCTCCAGTCTATTATGTCTTTTAATTTTTTAAACAGGAATATTCCTTTTCCTTGAGATTTTGCAACCTAGTTAATGAAACCAGCAATTGATAATCAGTACAGAAAACGGATTTAATACAGAAATGTTTCAACAAAAGGTCAAAAGATCAAAAAGAAAAAAAAATAAAAGAAAAATAAGAAATTAATAAAGAAGTACAATGAAGTCTTGCTGTGGTGTGCATCAGTATAAAGTGTGACTTTGTGCTACAATTTCCAGATCCATGGATCTGGAAATTTGAGTTAAAAACTAATACTGTATCTAGCTGACACTTTCCTAACGTAATGTGCATTGGGAATAGTCTAGCATGCTCTTTTGCCATAGAGCTGTTATACCATAGTTATTATAATGAGGTTCAACAGAAGGAACTGATTACACAAAAAGTCAGAACACACGAAAAACTAAGCCAAATGTGACAACAAAAAAAATGAAGCAATCAACTAGTCAACACCTACAGGTTTCATTATCCATACACTTCCTGGGTTTTTCTTGAATTCTTCAACAAATATGTGATATTCAGACTGAAATATTGTAAAGTAAAACAACATTTAGCATCCTAAAATTTTCAAAATGATGATAATACAACTTATCCTCAGTGGTTTTGCTCTAGGACAGAGTTGGGGAGAGTGTACAATCCCAAACATTGTGCCCCCAAATGAGAATTTGTGGTTTCAAAAACTATTAATATGGACTTCAACCAATCAAAACTAGTAGAGTGCATTATCCTAAATTATACTAGACCAAGTTAAGGGACATTAAATACAGTATCCTCTCGCAGTATAAATGAATAAGTGTTCATTGCATTGTGAATATGGTGTAGTTCCTTTCTTTGCAACAAGTCCCTAAATATTTTTCTCATCAAGTAGTGTGCTCCCTAGCTTGAAAAGTTTTGATGCTGCTGCTAAATACTTACTGGCAATTCATAAGTTGTTGGATAAAAGTCACATCTGAAACTGAGTTAAAGATGACCTGTTCCATTTTGTAGTTATGTATCAGTTACTCCTTATGAGGGAGTTGAAATAAGTGTTTGAAAACACAAAACTATTAACTAATAACTTTGACAGGGAAACCAAAAAGCAAACTTGGAAACTACTGCTCAAATCTTTTTTAACAAAAGGATACTTTAAAGCTGCTAATTTTCCATGCTCTCTTTCAATTTGTTTTCTCAATCTCTTAAGATTTTTAACCATAAGGTTTTTCCTTGTAAGCTGCCAGGAAAAAAAAAATGTATTCTATTCTTGTACCAGTTATCAATTCATAAAACATACATTGTATTGTATTATATCACATACTTTTCATAGTAATATATGAAATATAACAAGACATAATGTGTACTGCTTGTTGCATATATTGAATTCTTGTTATCCTATTATCTGTTTATGTTTGGTGTTATAATAATTATTGCAATTACTATAGCTATCGTAACAATAATTACTATAGATATTTAGTGATAAATAATAACAATCTTAACAAAATTCTTACTTCATAATGATTTCTAAAGTGACAAATCTTCACATGCTCAGGCAGATAAAAATGGTCAAAATTTTCCCGCATCCACCCGACGTCACACCAAAAAATGTCCCAGTCATTCTCCCTAAAAAGTGTAATACTAATGAACTATTCAGACAGAATTGTTTACAGTGGCAGGTCCAGGACTTGGAAAAAGGGGGGGGACTGTCCAAAGGATACGGTTGCACTCAGCCAATTTTTGTTGACCAGATGTATGCAATTTCTTGGCAACATTTATCCCTTACTTTTTACTATGTGGTTGGAATGTTTTCACATTAAGAAAATTTCAATTGCTTTTATAGTAAGCAATTTTTCAAGAATAAATGTAGTGTAAGTACAACTTATGCCTGTCCCATAGTATTGCACAAGCATCATCATAAGTATAATGTTGAGAACATGAGCAAAATGGCAACCGAAGGGCAAAGAGGGAGCCCCAGGTCCCTAAAGCCCCCTCCTGTATCCGCCTATGGTTAATTTAATACCAGACACCAACAGTACTCCAGTCACATTTAACTAAATTGTGAAAATTAGAGCAAATATCCAGAATTTTAATCTATCTGAGATAAAAGTGTACAATAATTTCCAACTGACCCTTCTTTCACCTCTTGCCATCCCTTGTTTCGAAGGACATCAATAATCGTGTTTTGAAGCGAGCATTTGAACCGTATTGCACGGCTGTTGTCACTAAAAAGGATTAAAAATCGAAAGACTCGTTAAAAGTCCATTTCTTTAAAGTTTTATCATATATTGATGAGTTCACACATAATTTTTATACTGTAATTGAGAAGTGAAGAAGTGAACTCTGACATATTTAAATGAACGTTTGAAGGTCCTTACAAGGGTTTCCGTTGCGTCTGCTTCCAGCTGGTCTGTCTTGCCTAAAGTCAAAAAAGAGCTGTCAAAGGCATGTTTTGAAGGATGTTTTACAAGAAAAATATCTACCTTTGGTTGAATTGGTTCTCGTTTGGCCATTTACTGTATTTCTCAAGACAGCGTTGTCAAGGAAGCCATGTTGAAATTCTCGTTGCTTAGTACCCATGCTCCCGAACTTGGGCCCATACTTTGATACACTGTAGATATTGATATAGACAACCCAAAATATTGCCCGGCATGCAACCTGCCCAGATGGAGGGTATAGCTACTTGTATACGGTACTTTGGTGGCGAGTAAACGGGACAAAAGTTTAGCTGCAAAATAATGTGCTTCCACAAATTTGATTTCTTATATATCTCCAAAGTACTTAAAAACCAACCTTAAATTTTAACTTAACAGAGGATTATCCACTTCATGGTGCTGTTCGGTCCGTAAAACTTACACTTGGGTTGTTTAAAGCATGGTCGTTGAGTCGAAGGATTTTTCAGTCAGATAAACTATCTAGGCTTGTCATGGCGGGATCAGGATAGTTACTGCAATAAATTTAAAGGACATGCTGTATTTTACATTGTCAGGAGAAAAACTTTATCTCGTGTAGACATATTGCTGGAATTTTATTTATCGCTTTGCAACTTACTTAGTTTACTGCTCGCCAAGGATCATAATTAAAAGCACACAACCCAGTGTCTTTACTGGGCGATCAGTCATCATTCACCAGCAATTTTCTAATAACTTACGAATTTTTTCATGTAGACTCGTGTTTCGTGATCGTATAACTGAGAAATGAACGACGAAAGACTGCAAGGACAATTCACCTTTTGAAGTCTTTGTAAATTTCTATTTTTTTTAACCCCAACGATATTTTAGTTATATTTAATGCACGCACTTCTATTTGTATTTTTCTTCTACTTTCGTTCGTATTTTCAGCAATCCGGAAGCAACAAGTTGTGCTTTTGTCGTTTGCTAGTTATGTGAATTTGACAATACGCAATGAATAAACCGAATAATTTGTAGAAACCATTTAGTGTCTTTATTCATACTGGATAACCCTATCAGCGACATAAGCATTTCTCCTCAGAGGACCAGTAAGGGCCACTCCTCATGGGTCCAGTGTTATTACAGGAGGAAATCGGAGTACCCGCAGAAAACCTGCGATGTTTGGTGGAGTTCAACTGGACAACACTCTTCTCACATATGACCACGGTAACTTTAATCAGATAACTGCACGGAGCCGGGAATCGAACGCTAGTCACAGTGGTGAGAGACACGTGCTACCAGCACCCTTCATTCGTTCAAGAAGTACAAAATAGATGGTCTTCGCCACATTTGTTTTAATTTTCAACTACCATTTACACAAAACGTTAACAAAGGTTAAAATTGTTACAACGATTGTTTGGTTAAACAAGTTACGCGTAGTTCAACTGTCACAGCAAGCATGGTTACTAAGTTGTCAGTAAATTGCTGTTTTTGACTGCCTTCATTAAGTTTTAAAGAAGTCGTGAGGTTGTGATCCGGACTTACATCAAGTTCATTAACAATGAAAGAGAAAGTACACGAAGCAAGAGGCGATGTCGAGTGCTGTATTTACTTTCAAGTTCCACGTTAGTAAAGCTAATGTTAATGCCGAAAAAGCACGAACAAAGCTCTTTCAATACTCAATTTGGGTAGCCTTACTCAAGTTAATTTTAAAATAAAAATACGTCGTGACAACCAGGAAGGTATCCGATTCACTAATGTCCAGATATTTATAAGTTTCTAACTTCAGTTAAGAACACATTCTTGATAAACTTATTGAATGCCAGCGTGCTGTTTGATATATAAGGACACAGCTCAATGTGATCTCCTGCTAAACAACTACCAATCAGAACTGATCAAATCCGTCAACGTACGAAAATTGAATATTAAACAGATCATAAAAAATGTCTACGCTTTAACCTACATCTCCATTTGAAACGATACGAAAACAGGTACAATCACGATACAAATTTGTATTCGGATTACCGGCTCGGTTTTTGGGCATCCATGCATGCGGTTTCCAGTGCAATTTTTCAGTCTTTTACTAGAGGATTTGTATGCAGCTGCATGTAGATCTAAATAAACGTGCGACTGGATTGCTACATGATTCGATTTTTAAACTCGTGTTTCTAAGCCGTTGTGAAAACAATCCTGTTATCTTAAGTCATAGCGATTTTTGCCGTTCCCATATCCCCACAAATGGAAACTTAGCTTTAGCGACAAGTGTGTATTATAATTCAAAAGATTAATACACTTCGTTTGCATGAAAAATCTTAGAAATCTTGAAAACTGTTAAATTAAACTACTTTTATGCATGAAACAAGTTAATGCCTTATGAAATTTGACAACTATTTAGAATAAATCATGGTTTAATCAAACAATCTACGTCCCAACCAGTTTTAATCTGTAGTTTTATAATTACGGATTAACTATAGTGAAACATTGCTTAACCATACGATCATATGCGAGAACGAGAGTTAGATCTGACTTCATTACAACAAAAACTTTGTCCAAAAACGAAGGGATTGTCAAGTTTTTTTTACTTCGAGGTGTTATGATATCAGATTAACACTTCTTTTGGTTGTAAAATATGGCTTCTGATTTCATAGCAAGAACTTTTGTTCAAAAACGAAGGGATTGTCGAGTTTATTTTACTTCGAGGTGTCATGATATCAAATTCAACACTTCTTTCACCTGTAAGATATGGCTTCTCAAGCCAATGGATATTTTATTAGAAAAACGAGGTGAATATTAGTTTAATTTGTGAAAATGTTTGATCTGACATCAAAATACACCTCGGAAATGATTCACTAAGGTGGGTTGATGTTACACAATTTGTAGTCTGCTAACCAAAAAGCAAATTGAACGAACGTATTCAATACCAGTAAATAGTTATCAGTACTGAACGATTTATACCAGTTTAATAACTTTCCATTGTAGTTTGCGATGCCACTGCTAAATTAAATGCAAAAAGTGTCCACGACTTAACTAAATTAACGTTAATATGCATTTAAAAGACCTGACGTTAGTTTCTCGACGTATTTTCTGGTCCACTAACTGCTGAATCACGTCAGCAACAAGATTTTTGCCTTTCTTCGTTATTATTAGCCACATTTGGGATAGCAAATCCTCTTTCATAATTTGGTTGGGGCAGTTTCCGACCTGTAAATACATAAACACAATTCTCAAGACGAACTGCAACAACTTCTCCAAATAAACAAGTTGTTTATTCAATTTATGCTTGCAACCAATTTAAACTTTTGAGTCATTCGCGGGTAGTCACTATATAAGAGAGACAGATGACACCGACACAACTATGAAAGGGAAGACGCTAGTTGTGTTGTAGAATGGTTGCAAGTTTGGTAAATATAACTATATACACATTATAAAAATCTTTATCACCAACATTCCTTGACAAACTTGTGACAATACTTAAATTGACTTGAACACGAAAGGATTTGTTTGACCTGAGCAACAGAATTCATGACCTTGGTTCACAATTGTCAGAACTATTATTAATACTTACTAATTTCTATAAAAAGCCCCTGTACATTTTTTGATGATAAAGCACTTGTCTCTGCAAATAATGCCTCTACACTTTCAGCATATTCTTTAGCATGTTCTGTAGAAACCTATAGAAATAAATAAACTTAATCCATTGGAAAGCTCTCCAGGGACTTGCCCAACCCTTTAATAAAATAGAATACTGTAATTTGCCTGAAAAAAAAAAAGTAACATAAAAAAGCATAAGACAGATAAATTTGGAAAGAAAAAAGACCAGATATTCTGCATTTCAGAAGGGGTAATCAGCTCTACTAAGGTAATGAAATTTAAATGTATATAGTGCACTATACATAAAAGGTACCTCTCTTTGATCTTCTAAATCACACTTGTTTCCAGCAATAGCTATGACGCATTCTTGAGGTCCATACCTCTTTATTTCTTTAATCCAGTCTTTAAGTGCGTAAAAACTTGTCTACAAGAAATTTAGAGAAAATCATATAATTAGTTAATATGGCTAACTGTTATGAATTTTGCCAAATATCTTTGACTGGAGTCAACAAGTGCTTGTTCTGAAGTTTTCTACAAGTTTTGCAGAGACTAACCACTGGAACTGAAAGGGATCTGTTCTAGCACAATATGATTTTAACTTTGCTTTTGATAAAGTGCAAGTCAAAATCACTTGAGAAGTGAAGAATTTGTATTAACAGATCAACAAAATCTGGAGGGGAGGGTTTGATTTTTTTTTTTTTGACTGCTTGCAGTACACTTCCAGACATTTGCCACACTTATGTGACGGGGGAAAAATCCCACCTTCTTCCCCAGAAATCAAATTTGTAACTGTCTCAATACTTACTTGCGACGTATAAGTTTATTTTCTAGGACCCAAAATTGACCTCTAAAAGTCCACCTCAACTTATACAAAGGTTCATGAAATTGAGTGAAATCATAGACTGGATATACTAGTACCAGTCCCCTGTATGCTTCAAGAAATGGACCAATCAGCTCATTGCTAGTGAATGGGCACATCAACATGGTTGACATGTTTCATTATAAACCTCATTCTTACAGTGTAAAGACTTCGACATATGTCCAAAATGACAAAGATACGAAACATGATTCATATCTTGAAATATATGTTGGTATCTTCAACGAATTTGAAGGCTGTTGACTTGGCTGAAAAGTCAAACAACTCTGCTGCCAGCCACAAGGTTGGTGTTAGCAAGAAGTTTGTTCGAGACTGGCAGAAACAATGTGACAAAATAAAAGATCTACCAAAGACAAAATGTGGTGATCGTTTGTGTAATTCTCTATATTAAAATATGCTGTAAAAGATTTACCTTGTTATTAAAGTTTCTTCGAACACTATTCTGTGTCTGGTAACCATTTAATTTGAGGGACTCGACTTATACTCAAGGTATCGTAAAAATCATGATTTTTTGATCAAAAAATAAGGGGTTGACTTATATGCCAGGTCGACTTATATGCCACAAAATATGGTAAGTGTTGAAACCACTGTTACAAACTACTGTCTAGTTTGCAAATATTTTATGTTCTTACCTGATTTGTTATATCATATACAACAATAGCAGCACTAGCATCACGATAGTATAAAGGAGCAAGGCTTCGGTACTGGAAAGAAAGCATTAATGGTACTGTATTTTACAGTGTTTCCTCCTGGCAACTTAAGAGAAGCAGCCCACTCTACTTGCATTTCAGAAGGCTTAAGTAGTGCTATGCCTTAACACTTGATGAGTTTTTAGAAGGTCTCCCCTGAATAAGTAAAATTGTTTGCCATTCCCCAGAGTAAAATTAATAAGTTGCTGTATTTCAACAGTGCCCATTAAAAGGTTAAATAAATCCTGGTAAATGTCTAGTGGGTGCTGTGCTCAGCCAGCTGCTTGCCAACAATTGCTGATTGTCCCCTAAAGCATTTTTGCATGATTATGGTCAAGAAAATGATCTCATCTTGGTGATAAGTACCTTTTCCTACCCTAAGTCAAGTGCCCTTTTTAAATCTTGGAGATGCTGGATAAACAAGTTAATACAAAAAGAAAAAAAAACAAAAAGAAAAACAAACTAAAAACTGTAGTACATTTATAACAAAATTGCATACTGAAATAAGACAATGATGTGGTAAAATAATGTATAAGATCTTTCAAAACTGACACAAAGACATACCCTTAAATAATTCATTATATTTTTTCAAACCAATTAATGGCACAGCAAAATGTATTAAAGTAGTGATCACTGGCAGCATCTTAGTATTGGCCAGCTAGTCTCACACATCTGTTTAGTCTGACTGGGATTGAACTGAGTGGTATGACACTTTTACATAATCACAAACTCACCCTTTCTTGACCAGCAGTATCCCATATCTGAAATTTATAGACTTGTTCATCTGCGACAAACATTTTGGACATGAAAGATGCCCTAAATTAAAAACAGAGAGCATAAAGATTGACCAAAAAGTGTCATCTAGCCTGTCACAGGCTAGTAAAAACTCACTAACCATGCAAGAAAACTTTACTGCAAAATTATCACATGGATCCTTCAATTCAGATTAAAAGGCAGTATGTTTTTGAGAGATCTTTTGAGTATGTTTTTTATACTGATTTGGTTGTACTAGATTATTGGTAAAAGGTACATTATAAGATTAACAAATAGAAAATTGCTTGAGGGTCTCCATGATGTGATAGGAACATGAATTGCATAATTTCAATTAGAAAAATACCTAGGGAAAACACAAGGCATAACTGAGTGTTTTCTGACATTTTTCCAGTTGATATGGCATCATGAATCAGCCAATCAGAGTGTGCATAGGGTTCATGTTATTTTATAATGAAAAATACAATGGCAGGACAATGCAACAGAAACTTTGGAACCAATCACATTGCAAGGAAAATACACTGAGTTTAAGCATGAGACCAAGCAATAATTATTGTTTCAAAGGAGCTCTTATCCATCTGCAGTTGAGTCTTCTAACTATTAAAAGTACCGCCATCTGTGAAAATGTAAACTTATGACGATATTTATGCCATTAATTGTATTTTCAACCATGTCAACCGGATCACATCACGTTAAGAATCAACCATAACATATAAAATTGTAACCTTTTTTGTGGAAAATTCATATCAAGCACTACATAACTTGATTAGACCTTCGTAAACAAACCAAAAGGATCTTATAGTTTAATAGTACAACGGCGGAAGACAAAATACTAATATCGATATTGCCATTAGCATATCAGAATATTGGACGTTTCAGCTTTCTTTATGGTCAAACCAAGAAGGAATTATTCCCGACGTCGATCAATTAACACGTCATTTAGCCTCTGTCTGGATAAAACCAATGCGTAGAAGCCATAAATACAAGTTATACTCACCCGATAGTCGGCTTTGATCGGTCATCAAATCGATCAGAAACAAATCGGAGAACGAGACAGGATTTTCCAACTCCGGTATCCTGGAAAAGAACAGAGTGGAAACTATTGCTTAAATTGATCTGGCAGAAAAATCAACCAATGCTTTTCAAATACTTACCCCAAGAAGGCAAACTTTAATTTCACGCATAGAATCGCCAATACGAGAAGAAACGCTGCTAGTTCTTGAGTGATCCATGCCGACTTTGAATCGTTTGACTGTTCTTATCGATCGGTAGGAAGGGAAGATACCGGTAAGAGTTCCCTACTGACTCTTTGACTAGATGATCGTGAATTCCATATCTGGAGGAAGCTATGGTAGTGCGGGTCGATTAACCAATTTATACTGAAGTGTAAAGTATTTAAACCAAATAATATTATTGTGGTGCAATTATGTCGCACTAAGATGGCGCCTTCACTTTGCCCTTAGTGACGCTACTTCCTGTTTCTGCGAATTCTAGAAATAGAGCGGTCACGTGAACTGCATGTGCTTTCATTGACTGAAAATCAGCATGACATCTCACAGCTTTATAGATTTGTTTTGGAAATGGAAAAGTAAACCACACAGACATTTTAATCTCTGTTTTATTACGCAGTTTGGATGAGGCCAATTGGAGAGAGAAACAAGAACGAAAGTAAAAGAGAGGAAAGAAAATGAAAGAGAACGGAAGATGAGAGAAACGAAATTATAAATAGGAAAGGATTAAAAGATACAATTACTAGTTTAAAAGAGTGAATTGTTATAGGAAAGATGGGGATATACATTACAATTGAAAGGAAAGGAAAGGATTCCAGAAGGATGGAGTTGATAGGAAGTGAAGAAGTAAGTTCAAAGAAGAAGGAAAATAAAAGAGAAAAATAAGGTGTGAGTCGATAAAAAGTATGAACATCAAGTGCTAAAAGCGTTCTAGCAAAATGATAACTGGCGTTCGATGGTGTCATAGCTTCCTTGTGCACTTTGATGCATTAGAAAGTTTTGAATAAGTTGGATTGATCTACTTATTAGCAATTATCAAAAGAGACCTTCCCTTCTGAATGAGTCACAAAAACGAACCGAGGACCTTGTTGGCTTTTGGCAACTCGCGGTCGGCTTGCCCTCCCCCTTGAAGGAAATCCTGATTGTGCCCCTGTAAAGGATGTCTAACACCAAACAAGATGAACTACTGGAACAGCCTGAGAATGGGAAGAAAAAGAAGGCATAGCAGAAGAGAAGAACAGGTGACGTTGCCTGAAAAAATGAAACTGAAAGAAAGAATATTTACAGGAGAATAAGAAGGAAGTCTCTTACTTAGTCCCCCGTACACACCCCTTGGGCTTACGAATGGCGAGTTTCCCATGGCGCGTTTATCAACTCGGACCTGTAAACACTTGCATTTCTTCAATCTAAATTCAGTCCTAACGTTGGTTGGGAAGCCGTGGGTTCCCTTACGCAATGCTAATTGTTCCTCACGACTTTTGAATCAAGTGAGAACACTTCTCTCAGATGCAAGATGGCGATCGTCGTTGAAAAGCCCTACCTATTTGGGATCACATAAATTCCCTGTATCTATACGCAACTTTCATGGAAGCCAAACTTTGGCCCGAAATGATGAAGAAAAAAAACCTGAAACATTGCAGGAGTTGGTAGAGACAAGTGAAAAACAAGAAACTGCTGTCACTGTTGGACAGAAAGGTAGGTATGATTTGGTCCAATGTTCCATTTAGTTTGTCTATCAAATTATAAGAGTCAAATCAATAGGGGTCAGATATATTCTGTGCGCCAGTTGTAGGAATTATTTCAAAAATTGGTACTAAATTATTTCAAATATCGTGCAATTAACCCCATCTCATATTCAGTGAATTTAGTTTACATGAATATTGCATAATATCCTAACAATGAGAAAAAAAATTGTCGTTATCATTCCAGTAGTTCTGGATTTGATGTTAATGGAAAAATCAGGAGCTATGATGTATCATTCGACATGTGATGTACAGCAGGCTCATGCAACATTGTTGTGTTTTTAACAAGCTGGAATATTTCGTCAGAATTAACTTTTGTTCATTGGGCTCAAATTTTCCAGCCTGACCGGCCCAAATGTCCAAACTAATTATTTTCCTTTTTAAAGTTTATGCTAATGGGAAGTAACATAAGGGTCTGAGAGACATTAAAAATCTTGATGTGAAATTGTTTATTCATTTATTAAAAATAAGCTTTTCCCCTGTGACTGTCACTAAAATAATGTTTTGGATTTTGATTTGGACTTTTTATGATTGCAGTTGTACAAGCAGGAAAAGATGTCAGTTATTTTGCCATAGTACTGGCAGGTTTTGCAGTTACAGGTACAGTCTACAATTACAGGCTTGTAGGAATAATCTGTTTGATAAGGGGCTCATTTACCGTGATGACATTAATATCAAGGTGATAAGTTTTTGTATACTTAAGATCACTAAAACCATGTCCAGCTAACATTTTTAAAAAATATAAATTATACTCTGAAGAATAACTTCATCTTGAAAACTCAAGATATGAGTCAACAACAAGACAATTTTGGTTGAGACTGTGATATTTTGGCTTTATTTCACAGTCATCCTCTGTTAATGACTTTGAAATAAAGACCAAATGCCACAATTTCAACTGAGATTTCATCTTATCATTAACTCATATCTCAGGTTTTCAAGATGAAATTATCCTTCAGATTATGTTTTATATTAAGATCATACTGTTAGTGGTTTTTGAATTCATCTAAAATCTAGAAATTCCGGAGTTTTTTTGATGGACTGTTTACAAATCTGTGTTGATCTCTATCAAGTAAAATGCTACTAAATTCTATATTACATTATCAAGACAGTATGTTTGAGAACTAGAATCATTGAAAATGAAAGTACCAAGAACAACACCCAAATACTGTGAGTTTGCTTGTCATGGCAAATGTTTCATTAAATTTTAGGTTTAGAATTAACAGTTAATATAAATATTGTTTGCAATGTTTATTAGGAGCATTGCTGTGGTACGTGTTCAGCGAGTTGTTTCTGAGCAACAGTCCAAACAAAATTTATGCTGATGCTTTGAAGAAGGTTAAACAAAATGAGGAGGTATGTAATTATGAACTGTAACTTTGATCTGCACAGCTTTTGTTGGCAATTGCCCAACTGACATGTATGGTGTATGCCCACCTTGTTTAATGATCTACATTTACCGCTCCATCTATTTAAAAGATCTTTGAATTTGTATTTTGACATTAAAACTAAAATCAAAGGTCACAGTTTAGCTTTTACATATTTGTTAATACAAGGTCATTGAAGCTTTTGGGAAGCCAATTAAAGCTTATGGTGAAGAAACGTCAAGAGGAAGGAGGAGGCATGTGAGGTAAGAAAGTAAGCCTGTAGGAATATATCATATCCTTTCGTGGTTTCCTTCAGTTGCAGCCATTATCTCCAAGATTGCTGTTATCGGTTGCTTCATTTTTAGTTACCAAGAGTATATTGCTGGTGGGGAGAACTACATGAGGGTGAAATTTTACATAGCTGGAAATCATCGTAAGGGAACTGTTCATGTTGATGTTAAACAGGTACTTACTATACTTTGAAGATTTAACATATTGATGGCCTAAACAGCGGGTTATATCTATAAACAATATGTATGTCTTGCCAGTGTTGTTTTTAATGGGATCCATAGAAAAAACTCACTGAGCCATTGACCACTTTCTGAGATTCCATCAAACTCCCACCATTGCTGCAAGCCCTTTGCCAGAATTTTATTTATTTTATTTTGGTGGGATTGATATGTGAAATAGGCCAATTGACGGTGCTATTATTTGGGTGGCATCCAGTTGACAAGGGTGCAGGGGGTAAGCCTCTGATGTGGGTTCTCAAAGACATTTCAAGTTGATAATTATTCTCAAAAGTTTATTTTAGTGAAATATGGGAATGTTTGATTAATGTTAAACAGTCGGGAGCATTGAGCAAATCTTAAATGACTGATGGAGTGTGCATACACGCCCTTGTATGGACAAGATGTAGACAAAAAATTTGTATGGGTGGTAGCATAGTTATGAGTGCAATTTGGAAGAAACATGCACGTGTGAGGTTTTCAAAAAATATCAAAATGGCTTGAGTTTGAAGGATGCCCCTTCCTTGTGGTGGATCTGCCAGTAGCAGAAGAGAATGTTTCGTCATCAATGCTTGTCAGTTCTGCTAGTATGTATGCTCGTTCAGAGGGAAGCTGAAGGTGCATTGTAGCACCGCAACCTGTATTGAAGATGTCAGGGTGGTTGATTCACATCACGTAAGACTATAGAGCTGAGGAGTCCGGAAGCTTGTCGTTTTAAAGGGTTTTTGATAACATGTATATTTTCTTGGAAAATGCATTTCTCCCTGACATGGCTGTAATGCTGCAATGAGACCTTTACATACTTTCTGCGACTTGTATTTGGGTTTTTCTCCAGGTTTCATCAAGGAAATTCGACTATCGATTTATCTTCGTCGAGCTGGAAGGCTTCCCACCAAGAACAATCGTTATAGAAGACAACAGATGACAGCCCGATGAAAACTTGATTTTTTCACACTTATGCAACACGGCCAGCTTTGAGCCCCGTGTTTTGAAAATGTATAAAAAAGAATAAACGGTAGCCAGTCGAAGTGAGAACTTTCGGTTTCATTTTTTTTTAAAAAGCTTTTTCGCATTTAATCGTTTCCTTTGCTTTCGCTAACCTCTTGTCATGGCATATTTGTCCATTAGCCAAGTAGGTTGAATAAGAGAGCCAAGAGGTTGAAAACAGTTGAAACTGAAATCGGAAAATGTTTGGATTACAGCTGCGATTATGGTCAAAGAATGTCTTTGAAAAGCTGATATATCGATCTCGAAGAAAGCCTACTAGCCCCTTCCAGATTGCTGACGAGTACTCTAGCATTTTACTCTGGCTAATGTCAGACGATTTTACTCATCAAGCGAAGACCCTCCAGCCGCGAAAGTGTTAAACATGAGTACAAACATCCTTGTAGGATGAATAAAAATAGTACACTGCGCCGGTGTTCAATAAGAAGGCAAACCAACGAAGACCATACATTGACTGCATTGTCCTTTACTAAAATTTCACATGCAATTTCTCATATGAAAGTAATATTTCACATGTGAATTGTTTGAATTCCATATGTGGAATGAAAATTTAATATGTGAAATAAATTTTCACATGTGAATGTTCCATTTCATATGTGAAGAACATGCTTTGGACACCAAGATTTCACATGTGAAATTTTGAACCAGTTCATTTCACATATGTGATGAGGTTCCCATTTCAAATGTGAAATTGGAAAGTTCAAGTGAAAATATTCCAATTCCATATGTTTTTCACATGTGAAATGACTTGTGAAATTTTCCCAAGGGCCAGCACGTAGATCCGAAAGCAGCCAACAAGAGATCGCGAACGCAAACAGCAACGATTGATTGAATATTTTTATTGTCACGTGATTATCGTGTATGCAAAACTACAAAAGCATCACCAACGTGAAGACATCAGGTTTCGGTATCCGCTGAATATTTTAGTAAAATACAGATCAACCAAAACTCCGAAAAGTGAAAATATTTTTATTATTGACGTTTCGACTATCTTGCAGTCATCATCAGGAGTGATTACTGCAAGATATTCGGGACGTCGATGATAAAAATGTTTTCACTTTTCGCAGTTTCCATTGTTTTATACTCGTAAAGACTTTGTCGTATTTTCAACTTGCTGAGTTCTTTACAGGTCGTTTAGCACATTTCACAGCAACCTATTTTATTTTTGTTTATTTCGTTGTATGCATAAGAGAGCACCAAATTAATTCGCTGTCGGAGCCAATTCAATAATCAGTCAAGTTATGTTGACTCAGTTGTCTTTGACCTGTAGTGAATACCTTTTCAACATTAAAATTTCATAGTCGGGAAAAACTTTAATAAATGAATCTTTGAAATCAATTTCAGCAAAGGAAGCTATTGAACAATTTAATTATAAAATTAAAGTTCGTTCGGTCATCTTGAACCATGAGAAAGTTTCCATGACCGAGTACTCCGATTTGTAATCTGTTTCACGTAACGACTTATTTAGAAAGAGATAGACACAAAGGTAGGCTTGATTGCACAGCAAACTGAAGCTGAAGACTCGAAGGGCAGCGTTTTTTATGATCGAAAAAGCTAATTTATTTTTGTTGATGTGCAGGTGACAGTGTTCTGTTTTTAGCCATTGCTTTCTCCTTCCATGCAGAATGACCAAACACATCAAAGCAGGGTTTACCGATTGCTGGTACACCCACGAGATTCGAAACAGCTCTTCCGAGGTGATGTTTGCCAACGATATAGCTCTTTGCAGTTTAAACGCTTTGGCGGTGCTCCTCAACGTGTCTGGCAACGGTTTTGTGGTTTACGTGTATTTGAGGTCCAGATCGCGACAACCCATCTCCAATACACTTCTGTTCCTCTTAGCCATTTTTGACCTTCTTCAGGGAGTAGTATCCCACCCGCTTTTCATTGCCACAAAGATCTTGGAGATACGCAAGTCCTTTGTCTGCGGTTTGCACGTCGTCGGCAAAAACACGAGTTCCGTGTTTGCTGGGTTTTCTTTCATTCTGACAAGCTTCGTTCTCACTTCCGAACGCTTGTTTGCCGTCGTGTGCCCAATTCGTCATCGTTTATTCATGCGGAAATGCCGGATGGTAACCATATCTTTGGTGGTGTTTGTCTTGTGGACGACGCTTTTCACTTCTCTGTTGCTGGTTTTGAGGAACGAGTTTGCTGTACAGCTAACAGTTCTGTGCTTCACCACCGTCGGTTTAACATACAGTGTTGTTGTATATGTAAAGATTTACAGTATCATTCGTAGACGTGACTCCTCAGTTGGATTCAAGAAGACAATTGGTTCGAACTTCAAAAGAAAAGATTTAACAAGTGATGATCGTAAATTGCACCATCCAGGTAAAAGAACCGAGAAACCGCCGAGATTCTCAAATGCGAAGGAATTAAAAAATATAAATCGTGTGAATAACGACGAAGAAGTTTCACTGAGTGCGCGGGAAGGGATTAAACTCACTCATAACCAGGACGGGAACGAGTGGGATCTCAAAATTCCGGAAATTGCTAGCCTTCAAAACGACGTCTTGGAAACTACTGGAGACAGCTCGGAGATGCAAAATTGCACTCCTAAATCCGCCTTTGTCAAGGCAAGTGACAATAAAAATGTCACCTCAACATTAAAGGTGCACAGTCATTTTGACCCAGAGAACCCGTGCGAGAGTGTAAAATCTCACTGCAAGAAAAACTTTGAGCAGGTACAAAGCGTCATCCAAAACTTCTGTTTGACTAAAAGAGAAAAAAAGAACATCCTCAGAATACTGTGTATTGTTGGTACAATGTACATCACTCAAATTCCAGTACTTTTTTTCTTTGCCTACGTCGGTCTTCACGGTGTTAATATATATTTCGTTAAGTACTTTTACCCCTGGGCCAAAACGTTTGGTTTTATTAGCTCCTTCGTTAACCCTTTCATCTACTGCTACAAAAATGACCATTTTTGGATTCATAAATCCAGATAGTCTACCACAACAAGCCAAGGTCTGTCGCAGGTAAGTCGTTTGTTTATAGTCATCGTAATTTTTATGAAAACAATTTTCCTGCACGATACATAAAGTTCAAGGCCTCTGGATTGTCAAATTCTCAGTCTTTCAGAATAAGCTCATAATCTGCTTATTTGTGGTTTTTCCCTAATATTCACGAGATATCTTTTGGCCACGAGAAAAAAATAAGTAGAACATTTCATAACTAATGAAAGATTGACAATTTTACCTGCAGGCAGTGATTAGTGCGATATAGAGGACGGTGGTCTGCTACCAAGAGGTTTCACAGAATCTTTTCAATAGTAATCTGAAAGATTCATTGCTTCCGAAAAAAAATTTGTTTTCCCTGAATTATGACTCCACAAGTAAAGCTCATTTAATTAAAACATTTAATGGACGCCAATCGAAATTGCGAAAAGAAAAATAAACGTTCAGTTAATTACAAAACACCCTATAGCACTGTTGACACTCAAATTCGTGTCCAGTTTTTTTGAGTTCTTTTTTTAAAATATTAAAAATTTGCAGGAAGAGATACCTTAAGTTGGTTTATTTATTAGATGGGTAATTAATAAAAATCCTTTGACACGTCGATCAATCATGCACCTCTGCCTTCGGCTTCGGCGTGTAGTTAATCAGGTTGCTTCTGTCAAGTCAAGGCACATTTTCCTGGAGTAGTTATTACTAGTCGTCTGATTTTCAATCCCATGCCAGAATCTGATAATTCAAGCCACTTTGAGGTGATGTCACAAGAAACGACGATTCTTAATACAAATGAAGCTGCACAAAAGGTTGTGCAATGTAACTTGCATTGCAAATCATCCTTAAAAATCGTTTTGTGTAACATCGCTATAAAATCTTGCTGAAATGAAAGTTTTATTTATTTTTGTTTTTTGAATTTGTTAGAACTTTCAAGGCAACACGGGTTCCAGATAACAAGACGAGGCAAAGTTATTTTTGCTCCAAATAATAAACAATCTGGCTACAGCACAGACAGTAAACATATTTTTATCTTCTGGCTGCTTGTCATGTGATATTAATCGAAATGCATGATAAAAGCCATCCTCGTTCACAGATCCCGTCCCTAAACGCTTCCGTAAGGAAGATTTCGGAGCTCCGAAGTCGCAGACACCCGATATTAGTGTAATTGGCTGACTAAATACTATAAATTAAATAAGTGGTGTAAGAACAAACTTTGATTAGCAAAAACCCGATGTCCTAATACTTAGGACAACTAATGTCTCTGCCTTTCAGAGCCCCGGAACTTTTCGTTTGGCTGCACTAAAAAGTGAAAGGATCTGGGGACGAGAATGGGTAAAACTTTAAAAATCCACACGATGGTGGCACTGCTGGTGCAAGAAAGAAAGAGCAATATGTAACATTTAAAATAAAAGTATTCCGCGAAGTTAACAAAATCCTCCGCTTAAACATCAACAGAGACAAAATTTCGTGCTCTTGCTGAGATGTGAGCCCCAAATCGTATAAACAACGCGTTGTTTTTGCAATACTGATTACTGCATGCCACGCTTTGGAGGACAAATTTTCGCGCGCCTTTCCCAAGCTGCCTTTCGGGAGTAGGCCGTGCTATCCAGCGTGGGTCAAAACTCGCGGTGATGTTGCGGCGGTCTTTAGTGTTGTCACGCTGGTCGAGGAGTGTGAAACTAAATCGTGGATTGACAGGCCAGGAAAGAATGTCGTCATATTCGCCAACGATAACCTGAGGAATAAAACCCGGAACTATTAATGAACAACCAGTAATCACTAAACTAACACAAGGGAGTCAATAAGTGAATAGCCCACTCAGCAATGAGTCACCGGGGAAAATACAACGCAACACAGCACAACACAACGTTACACTACACAACTCAACACTATCAAAAACCAACCAAACCCAACGAAACGCAACAGAACACAACACAGTGAGACGTAACCGACACATCACAACGTATTCAGATACAACACGACAGGACACAACAAGACACGACAAATCGATTCAAAACAACGCGCACCACAGGATATCATACAAGACAACATGAGACTACACAACACAACGTTATAAATTACACCATAATACAGCATAGCAACATAGTGCAAGGAAACAGAACTTAACAGAACACAATCCTGTACAGTAAACAAAAGCCTAACATGATATGACACAAAGCTATACGATTCCGGTACAGTCTCACCTGCAATCCAACTGAAATATACTTTCCCTTTCCGCTGCCAAATCCATTGATCCACACCCCAGCACACATTTTATACCCATTTTTGTGAGTGTAGAACGGCTCACTAACTAACAACTCAGGCGAGCGTAGTTGTTTGGCATCCTTTAGTTTCTGACTGAACTGTGAAATCCTCCAAACAAGCTCCCCATCTGCAAACTTACTTCTCATTTCGAGAAGTTCCTTCTTGTACGAACTCAACGCGTCTCGCTGAAGTTTGATGTGCTCTTTTTGCAGCTGGATGCTTTCGTTTTGGGCCTCCAGACATTTCTGTTGTTTTACCAATGTTCCGTGAACCAAATGCAAATGTTCCTCGGTCGTCTTTTTCAAATGTTCTTTCATCTCATCCCTCTTTCCCTGTGGACAACCAGGATGGATGAATTTTACAATTTTTTTTTTTCTCAAATTCATAAAAAAACCCCGAACGCTAAGTTACTGTAACCGTTCGTCTGCTTGTTTTCGTTCGCTCTTTCGTTCGCTCATTCGTTCGCTCGTTTGTTCGTTCGCTCGTTTGTTCGTTCGCTCTTTCGTTCGTTCGTTTGTTCGTTCGTTCATTCGTCCGTTCGTTCGTTTGTTCGTTCGTTCGTTCATTCGCTCGTTTGCTCATTCGTTCTTTCTATCATTCATACTTTTGTTCACTAATTCCAAAGGATGGACTTAGCAACCGAAGTTTATTTCTCTCCATCTAATCCAAAATTAGGTCAAGTAGCTAAACCAACTTCCTCGCTTACGAGTTACCTTGAACGTGCATCCAGCGTTGGAATATTGACACTGCAAAACACTGAGCGGACAGTCTTCTAGTTCATGAGTAAGAATCTATAAAAAGAACAGATAGAATAATTAAAATACATAGAAAACACCTAACATCAACTTACTAATGTGAACGACTTTTTTTTCTAACCATCGCAAACACCAGTCGAAAGTTAAATCACATCAAGTAAAACGCTATTTACATAAAAAGATACAGGTATAAGTTGATCAAAATCAAACAAAAAAAGTTTCCAGCGGTTTATCGACAGCGCGTTGTTCTGGTAGTCCCTCCTTTTCTTGGTAGATTGCGTTCGTCTAGGTAAACTTGTCTTGCAGTTTGTACGTCGTCGGATTGTATTGGTTGTCCGTCGTTGTTTGTAATGTTGCACCGTTGTTGCTCAAAACAATCCACAGTCAGTTTGCCTCGATGTGGTTCGTGCACATATGAATTCCATACACCGAAGATAAAACGTTCATTCTAATTGGACTTGAACGATACAAAAGTAATAACTCGTTAGTATAACAAATGGAACGTTAGGTCCATAACGTGAATGAAAAAGAAATTAAAACTTTTGTCACTGGAAATCATATATGAAAATAAAAAGTTCTTCCCCAAGTTGTAATAGTTGACTACCAGTAAATAATGTAGAGTAGGCCAACAAATGATGGTCCAAGAGAATGCTGTAGCACTAATTATTATTGCTGTATCATTCTCTTTCCTTTGTCTGTCTGTCTGTTCGTAACTCCGTCCATTACCCGCCTAAATTGCACATGTTAAGGACTCCACTTTAACAGTGAAACTACACTACGATTGGTTGACCCACCATATTTCTCACGATGTTAGTAGCTCCACATTGCCATGGACAATCAATGGGTAACTTAACACACTGTTCCAAATGCGACTGTAATGGAATATACAAAGTAAACAAATGAACAACTAAAGAATAAACAAACAGAATATATAAATATGTGCGTTAGTTTCAAAGGATGTCAATATCCCTTGCATACCATAAATCGTATGTTGTATACATTTTGACGGCATCATTTAATGAATAATAAAGACGTTGATACCGCAGCTAATTTATTAGCTATAAACAATGCGGGTTATTCCAACAAGGATAGTCCAAATTATGATATCCATGTCAACGAGTATGGCTTCGTGAAATGCATAAAGTTTCGTTCTTGGCAATGTATTAATTTTTGAAAACTATTAACCATGGCTGGAACGTCACAAAGATTGGAATGAAGATAATTATTCCACTTTTCTCGGTCACAGATGTGGTTACTTGTTGCCACGTTCACCCAAGAACTTTACTTCGGTGGACTTTACATGTTGAGGTGTACGCCGGCCGATAAGTGGATGACATTTTCAGAGTATCATAACTGAGGACCGACAAACAATTCCAGTTTTCCGGGAACGAACACTTTTTCGGAACAATGAATGTCATACTTACGTCCTGTTTGGCCACAGTCACGACATGGTTACAATATTGGCAAGTAACTTCTCGCAACACGCATTCTTTGTCGTGCGTTTCTCGATCACGTTTTTTTATCAACGCTCCACAACTCTTTGGGCACTCGACGTCAACGAAACCACATTCGTTTTCATGATCCTAGCAGTTTTCAAATCGCAATCATTGAATATTACTCCATATGAGTTTGTAAATCGGATTACGAGGTGAAATACAGAATTTAAATTATGGTATAGAAAGATGGATGGACGGATGGATGGATGGATGGACGGACGGACGGACGGACGGATAGATGGAGGGAGGGAGGGATGGATGGATGGATGGATGGATGTCTAAGATGAGAAAAAAATTGAAACACAAAGGCACATGAATGGATACGTAAGAGTGAATATGAAATGTAATGAAATAATAATCTAACGGGTGTCATAATGATAAGTAAACCATACGACTAATTTAAATTTCATTTCTTGCCAATCTGTGAAACAAAAATGACATGGATTGATAAAATAAACAAAAAGCGAAAAAAGAAATACCATAGCTTCGGCAAGAGGTCCTAACCATTCGCAACCTTCTTCGTGGTGTTTGCAGAATACTTCCAAAGCCAAAATCTGCCGAAGGCATCCGTTATCAGGAAATACCTGTGAAGATATATTGAGATCAGAGAAAAACGGACTCTTAGTTGCGCAGACGCGAAATCAAGCTGAGTTTTGTACACAATGAGTTCTAAAGTTGGAAAGTCAAAACCGTTTTCGGGAACCTTAGTTTTCAACCTGTGAGCACTTGAAACTACAAAATCGTCATATACTGTTTGGTTCCGGTGAACATCTATCAATAAGAGTCGTTACTTTATCAAGTATAGGCTCATTTCAATCTGCTTGCATGTTTTAGGAAGACGTAAAGAATTTTAGACCAATTTGAAGAAAAATGTTCTGAGTCAGTCAAACGGTTGGCCAAATATCAGCAACCAGTAAATGTAGCATTTCAATGGAAATTTGCAATAATTATTGTGATGGTTTGTTTGGGTTTTTTATTTTTATTTTTTTTCGTCATTGGTCATTGCTGCTGTTATTACCTTGTCTCCGTTAAGAGGAAGATTATCCAAAGGACAGCGTGGCTTTTTGTTCCTACAGATCGTAGTGGAGACAAAAGATACAATGAATACAAGTTGACAGAAGTAGAAATAATGCTGGTGATAATTTCCACTTAAACATACGAAAATAAAAAAGACGAAACATGTAATATTAAATGTTCGTTTGTGAAAACTTAATCACAGTTTATTTCTATCCCGGCTTCCAGTGAGATAACCCGAATATTTTGTCGCGAGTAATGTTTTTGCGCGGAATACGTGCAACAATATGTCGACCTAAAATTTGTCAACAAATGGTAAAACGTTATTTTAAAATTGCAGAGAAAATAGCATCCAGAGACAAAGCCCGTGCAATGGATTTGTTTACCTTGAAGGCTTGGAATAAAGCAAAATATTGTACACCCATACAACGTAGTCGGCTCACCTCACGATTGGCTCCAAACATGATTGACAAACCCGATGACCACAAGGTGTAACTTGGACAGGATCGCGCAAAGCGTTCCAACATACTGGACATTCGAATGATTTATCCAAAGGAACAGCAAACTTCACCTCATATCCAGGCATGATTCAGCTAAACCACCGTGAGAACTGATGCCCACGTACGGCAGGTAAAACTCTGTCAACTTCTGGAAGTCCGTAACGTTTCGCAGTCGAATTTGAGCTTTACAAAGATGCGGTCCAAACCTGCCTTATGAACAACACACCGGCCTAGACTCCGTAGACCGTGAATCGATTTGAAATTTTTTGAGTCGTCTCTTGCGTTCTGCCTGAACAGCAACTAATGTTCTCTCGTGGCTCCTTACTCCGTTTACAAAATGCTGTTGTACTAAAACACAATCATTTAACCACACCCTTTCCAATGCTAACACTCCATACCTGCCGACTGCAGGTTGCGAATCCTTATAGCGGGTAACGCGAAGCTCTACATATTTAAGAAGTGTTAACACAAATCGAATCCACTGTTGGTAGACCACTTCAATTGAGGAGTACCAATAATGGTATTCTGTGTTTCGATACTGTTATCCGAACACGCGGGATGTTGCTAGAATGTAGGAAAGCGTACAAAAATATGAGCTGCTAGGCGAGTGTACTTTACATTTCCGAAAGTCGAGGGACCTCCCAAGCGTTTGGACCACAGCACACAAACATAAAAAAACAATCATGTATTTCCCCCATAAAATGAAAACATATGAGTGACAAAAACTTCAGTATTTTTCGGCGGGAGATGTGTCTGAATACGCCGATCCTAACACGGGTCAGTTTAGCCCGGCAGAGCTGCTTGCGATCCAAGTTGTTTCATAAAGGAGTTTTCAAGATTCGATGTTCGAAACCAAACTGTTGGCCGTTGGTTCAAGCGATCCAGTGTGATGGATCTAACCATGAATTTGAAACGTCACGCAGCTGACGGTGGAATGAGCTCTGAACTTAATTTTACGTCTTTTTTAGCGCTCTGAGCAGTTCTATATATCAAAAATTAGACGTGAGAAAATGGATTTCCTTTTACGTTGAAAGTGTTAACGATTTGGCAGGAAGGTACTCTAGGGTAACGTCGTATGAAGAACAAGGAACACGTGAAGAACATTCGACCCTCCGTAGGTGACTTTCCCGTCGTGTTTGCTGAAGCGCCTTGACATCGTTATCATGGAGACAGGAATGTCTTTCTGCCAAACTCCGCTTTCTCCCAAATTATTTTAAGGCCTTGAGATGTCGTCTGAACAAGAGTATCGAGGGCGGGTTTCACAACATAAAGATAGGCGTAACAACTGCACGATTGGTGCTCACAATTGTTGAATACAGCTTTTCTTACGAATACCTTCCCGTCTCATACGCGTTGAGTGATCAGATCGACCGCTGTACTTCCGTCCAAGAAACGTAAGAAAACAATTCACCCATCGGCATACAATCGCGTTCGCCGATGTGGAACAGTATTAACTTCGCTAACGAAAAATGTCGTTTGGTGAATTTTAAAAGAAAGATTCTGAAAACAAAAGGGCCACAACGATTACAGTATACCCATAAATTTGTCACCTAATGAAGAGGATATTCAAGAAAGGTGGAACTAAGGTGATCAATTGTCCATGCAGACGTGAAAAATCGAGGACCACACCTTGAGATAGTATGGATATCAAAATACTTTTTCAGTGTTTGTTCTTCGTGGACAACATGTTGATGGCGATATGGAAGACTGCAGGTTTTATTATGAATACCAGTAAAAGAAAATTGGAAAATTTAACAGGATTGATGCCTTTACTGCTGCCATGAAGACTTAAATAGTTTTTTTTGACATTGTTTTGCACATGACAGTCGGCCGATACAAACCACGCCTTAATTCGTTATAGTATACATTAAGATGTAATATTTCAAGTACGAGTTGGTGTTCTTCCTCCGATTTCTAGATACCGGGAAACGAGTTGAAAAACGAGGCGAAGCAGAGTTTTTTTAACGAGTTTCGAGGTATCTAGAAATCGGAGGAAGAACACTAAACGAGTGTTTGAAATTACTTCTCAAACGAACCAGTATTTTAGGCGAAAATCCAGCCGAAAGTTGGAAAAATTCAGCTGTAATCTTCCTCCGATTTCTAAATACTGATTAATTATGTATTTCTTTTGTTTTTTCTTCGTGAATTATTAATGAGTTTGAGAAACAATGTTCCATTTGGCTCCGATTGAATAAAGTATTTATGTTCTGGTTGCCAATATGGCAGGTATAACGAAGAAACGAGAACTTTTTGTGAAGATTGATACAGCTTATGTTAGCACGAAAACTTTTGCAACGTCGCTTTGCACATGATACAGTCTGCTGGAAAATATTTGAATGCTTGAGTATGATCAGTTATAGTAACAGCTTCTTCATTATGATATTCATCAGGTTAACTTTGCTGCCTGCCATAGCAAGTTCCCTCAGATATCGTGAATGTTTTGTGATTAATATAAGAAAACTTTGTGATATGCATGGTTCAGTTTCATTGTATACACGCGCTTGCAAACAATGGGACGTCTGTTGTTATGACAATTTTTCCAGAACGGGAAAATGACTTAAAACAACGAAGTAATCAATTTTCCGCATGTCAGAACACCAGAAAGTGGCTTTCCATGTGATCAGCCCTGAAGCTAACCCAATATGTTCATAATTCGCGAGCCAAAGAAAGCCCATGGAAGACAAAATAACGCCGTGGGTGCGACCGTTGGGTTGAGTCGTTCAGAGCGGTCAGAGGTCATTTTGACTTGCAAAGAGCTAAATATCCAATACGTCCTTTTGCTGCGTACGTGCGTGAAAAATACTGGCGTAAGATCTTTGGTTGATTCATTATTCAGTTCACGCGAGATCAAAATCTCTCAAGTGATGTGGGTGCCTGGCAAGTAGCACGAAGATTATCTTACTTGTGACTTGGCAAAAATGTGGAGTCCACCATACTATGTTGTCAATAACCAACGAAACCGCCAATCATGCTTCAGTTTTCCAGGCCCCGAGATGGAAGGATTCACAAGATGCAAGAGCTGTGCCGGGGTCGCCGGAATATCTTGAGTAAAAAGCGATCACACGGAAATCGGGATGATTTTTCCCTCTGAGTTACCAAAACCTCACACCGAGATATCTGGGAAGCCTGCGAAATTTTTTGGGCTCACATGGATGGACAATTATCAGAACAAGAGAAAAGTGAAAAAGAATGACCGGCACTGAAACCGGCAAGACATCTCAGGGCGCCAGGTTATATCGCTTTCTTCCAAGTAATTTCGCCTCACGAGACCATGTCCTATGATACGTAAACGACAGAGCATGGACTTGGACGTAAGACAGGTGGAGATCATTGAATGCCCTCGCATGAGCGTTATCACAAGACTTATCTTTCACTCTAAATGTTCTGCTTGAAGTTTCTGAGGTACAGTCGTCACAATTTGATTCTCGAAGACAAATCGCTTGATTTTTCCGAACAAATACGAAAATATCACAAGCACGGAAAGGTACTGAATCCAAGCAAATTTGATCAACTGCCAGAAGCCAGGCCGATAGCTTTCGAAGAAGTTAAGAAATAACAGTTATGTCCAAACTAAAAAACAACACAGTTCATTACTTGGCAAAAACCATTACCAGTCGACCACTTAAAAAAGTAGAGCTAGAAACATACTCCGATGAATACCATCTTGAAAACTCAATATTTCAGCTATCAGACAAGACTGCCAGACTGGTCTCCAGTACATAAAATATCAGCTTTGTTTGTGACACATTAGGTTTGACAATGGCTTTGAAATAATGACAAAATAAATCCACGTTTCCTGTGAGCTGATAGTTGACAAAGGCCAAGCTGAAGTGAAATATCATGTCATAGATATTGAGAGCGAATAGTCTACTTGCTGTAGTCAATTTAGTGGAAACATATTGATTAGTCTTTCAATTTATCACGAAACCTCGTTAGTTTCTCAAAGTTTATTCCGGAAAACTCGATGACAGTATTGTTTTTGATGTTTTTCCTGTTCCAGCATGAGACCGACAAATTTTGGTCTATTTATTAGCTCGTCTCACACCAAATGTTTTGTTGTTTTACATAAAAAGTCGAGTGGAGTCAGGACTGAAATTACCGTGGTAAGTTTTGGGCAGCTACTAGCTATTTTTCTCGCCTGACAGCTCGATACCCCAAGAACGCAGACTTACAAGAGGTGGACATGGATTTGCAATGGCTGACTCGGACTTGAAAGGATCAGACTCGACAAGGCAGACTTTACAAGGACTTGACTACAACACTCATGGTGACCAGCAGTCGAAGTTCTTGTCTTGAACAGCAGCCGTTTGTGTGAAATTGTGGAAGAATAAAGGATACAAAACTCTTTCTTCAGGGTAGTAGACTGTAGCTTTTAGAACGAAGGGAGCTTCGGAACCGCCACCTGGCTTCCATAATGGATAAGCACTCACATACTCCGTGGTGACTACAAAATGAATAGAAACTGAGTTTTACTGTCAGGGCAGCAAGAAGGATGATCACAAACAAATTTTGAAAACGATCACAGATTGCTCCCTTTGAGAAACCCTGCATAGGCCTCCATATGATATACTTCATGCACTCACCATTTCTTTTGAAGTACTTCTCAAAAATGTTTGCAAAATTGTATGCCTCTGCAAAAATACTGTTACTGTCAATGACTGATGTCTACAGAACAATCAAAATGACTTTTTTTAGTTTAATAAATAATTAATATTATCCTTAACTAAATGGTCCACCTGTCATTTGTCATTATATGGGGTAGCCCACTAGACTAAATTCAAAATGTAACACTGACCATGTGACAAATTTGGGGGTGATAACCTTCCCATTACTGACACTGGGGGGAACTGTCTTTCCTGTTCCCAGTGCTCATGATGACTCACATAAAATATTTTTGTTGATTCAAACAAAACAATTTTAATATAGATGAAATTCTGGCTAAGTACTGTATTTTTCCAAATAAACAACCTAAGGGTTTATTAAATTGTTGCACCCTTAGAAGGCATTTATTTAAATAGAGGCATTTATTCTCTAAAAGCAGGAAAGCTCCAGCAAAGAAATTTCAACCATAACTTTTACCAATGAAACATGACACATCATTGCAATATTACTCTACAGTGTATGGTTACACTTAAGTGTTACAACAATAACATATAATGTCACAATGGGACAGTCCATGAGTTCATCTTCAAAGTTTTTCTTCATACTTGTTTGGGGGTAATTTATTCAACAAGAGGTGTTTACTTCGATGGGAATGATTATTTAGAGAAATACAGTATTAGTCTTGTCAGTCAACATCACCAGCCCAAAATAATCTAACTTGATATAATTTTTATGAAATTATTACAAACTGTATCACTCACATTATATATTGTGGTTCTTCCACTGTGACGGAGCAAGGATTTTTGTTTTAGTTTCAATTCCCCGGTTGTGTAAAACTGTGTTCCAGGAATGGCAGAGGAATACTGAATGAATGCCATGCTTTCCATCCAAAATGTTGAAAATCTCTGATAATGTATAATATGCAAGACAAATGAAAATAATGCAATCAAGGAATAATTTTTAGTGAAGAGATGATTGGTAAATCATAGACTTAAGTGGTCAAGGGCTGCATATAACTAGCTGTACAGTAGGTGTAATGATTGTGGTTTTACAGATAAATTTAAGAATAGTCAGAATGTCAGGACATACTTTTTAGGGTAAAGCTACACACAGAAAGAAATAGTCTATCAAAGGGAAATAATTGTTGTGACATGTTGTTACTAAAGATATTGGTAAAATATGTTATCTACAGTATCTTGGTAGTTCTAGTATATTTAAATATATGATCATGATCAGCCCTTGAAATTTCTCTAAATCTTCAATGGCAATTTTTTGCTGTCGATATTTTAGAGTTTGGCAGCAACTCGACGGCAATTTTTCCCCTCAGGTTTATTGTAAGGGGAATTCTAAAACATATGTCATAAGCAGCTGAATAATAAAAAAACAACTCAAAACTTTCCCATTTTAATATATAACTAGTTGTACTAAACATTGTTATCACTAACAAATATGCAAGTAAAAAGAACAATGTCAATGAACAAACATCAGTCCATCTTAATTAATCCTCGTCTGTTTGAGATTCTGATTCAGAATCAGAATGAGAATCAGGAAGCAAATTTGGGTCAATTGTCTCAATAGTTGTGGATTCCTTTTCTCAGTACTTATCATTAGTACTTTATGTAAGGCAATACGTAAGATTCATTTGTTAGTAAACAACAGTATTTAACGTCGCCATGAAAACACTTATTATCGTTGAGCAATGATGAGGGATAAAATTCAGGAAATCTGTAGATAATCATTTGTTCATAACATAGCACTTGAGTTTCTTAGAAGAATTGATGAGATTCAGCAGGCAATAAGCACAAAAATCTTCGATGGCAAAAAATTGCTGTCGATAATTTCATTTTCAGCGGCAATTGCCTTTTGCCGTCAAAAATTTTGAGGGCTGCATGATGAATAAAATTATCATGATACAGCAGAAACAAAGACATTACAATCTACTCCATTCTTCTGCCTACTAAAAAAATACATAACCTTAAAAGTTTCAACCATGTTGAAGACAACAAATTCATGAATATTTATAGCTTGTTTTGCTCATACCTGTAGTTTATAATCGAAGATCAACAACAATTGCACTGAAAAAATGCTTTCTTTACTGCTCAGTGGCAGTTCCAGAGTGAAATGCAATAAGTCATTTTTTCCATCCCTATTTAAATCTTCCTCATAAGACTGGAATGAAAGAGAAAATTGACTTATATTGACTTTGCACCAACATAATATCCACAAGTTCAATGGCATCACATTGTAATGACTTTTGTTGTGGGTATGCTCCCTTTCTAGATGACAAAATCTGGGATGTTGGCATTTTGCTTACACTGTTGCAGTATTTTTTTTGTTTGTTAATTTACCTTTTACTTGATATTAACTACACTAAATGCTTTTACTAGAACCTGTATATATGTTTATCCTGCTATTTTTCAAACATAAATGAATATTAATTGAATGTTCATTTGCAAGATGGAAGTGTTTCAATTCTATTTCAGAATCATCCTCAGGGTATTATGAAACAAAACTTCACAATTAACCTACACTGCTGAAGTCAACTGAAAAATGTTCACTCAAGCGAGATTTCAACTCGCATTTTTTGAAACACTGCACATCCATCCTCATGGATAGTGTTAAGTTGTTGCAAGAATATTTCGTGCACTTAAATTGGATAAAAACTCACCTCCAGTCCCTGTGGACTCGATAGCTCAACAGGTAGAGCGGCGAACTGGTATCCCGAAGGTGCGAGTTCAAATCCTGCTCGAGTCAACATTTTTCAGTTGACTTCAACAGTGCAGGTTAATTGTGAAGATGGAAGTTTATCTCCATAATTATCAAAAATGTACCACAAATTATAAGTTCATGATTTCGACCTTAATTGCTGAATGCTTTTCTGAAGTTAATTTGTATGTTACCTTGGTAACAGGAACTCTGAGCTTGTCATTCAATAAACTGTTGAAATTTTGATATGTGCTATAGGCAATATAAGAGTCTGATGATAGACCTTGAAAAAATACTAAAAACTGGTGCTTGAAATGGACCTCTGGTTGCTCCCTATAGGATGCTTCTTTTAACCAGAACCCTAAACAAAGCAACAGGAAATAAAATATGATTTTTTTTAACCACGAGTATGAGTGACCTGCATAGTCCCTATAATCATAACCCTGCATTGCTGGTGTACATTAAACAAGGTTGAAGCATGTTTCTAGACATAAAGGTTTTACCATGCATTGACAAGATACATGTGATAAGTGATAAATTCTTGTGGGCAATTTTGACATGTCAAAGATAAAATACTAAGCTGCAGAAAACATGAAGTGAAGTATATTCATCTGAGTTTTTGAGTATGTCTATTCATCACCATAAAGTGTCATAGTCTCTCCAATAGCCAAGTAACAGTGGTTATTCAGGCTAGTTTTTAGATATCTGTTTTGAACTTTAGGCAAGTTAATGTCACAGTTGTTTGTTTAAATTGGTTCAGGTTTCGTTTCATGCAATCCGTTTCACATCAATCAGCCCCCTCTGCATAATGTACATGTAATGTATTACTGTAATATAGTATAATGAAGTAAGAGTAACAAGATACTATGATTTATCGGATAAAACATAGTTTGAAAAGAAATTTACCTTGTGAAATGTAAGCAACAAGAAGTGGAAAGAAGAAAGTCAAAAGAACGACGAATAACTGAAACAGACTAGCTCTGGTGCAAATATGAGTCTTATACTTTTGTAGAACAGGATGAGAATGCACTTCAAACATCACCATACTGATGTATCTTATTGTTGTACCTTATATTCCATTCTTTCACAATACTTCACTCCGCACATTTTCTACACGCCATTTTCGCGCTGGAATTTTATATAAATGAGCCTGTCATCTTTTGCTCAGCGGGTTATCCCATGGCTAAGTTGTGTCACACGAACACTGACCGAGGTCAGTGGTTGCATAACTATTCCCAAAAGTTTAACACCATGCATTTTAATATCTTTTAATAAAATTTTTTCCATGTCGCAATATATACTTCTTTTATAATAAGCAGACATTCCATTTGAGTCCTTTTCGCGGATTCGAGAGCCGATTCCTCATCCTGCAATGAAAAAACGTACATTTTAGCGAAAAAACGCTGACCAAAAATGAGTTGGTATTCCTAAAAATTATCTTTTCCAGGGACGTATGCTGTAGCACAGTATGTCGCTTAGAAGATTACTGTCCAAAGCTTCTGTTTTGTCTCTTATACGTCCGTCGGTAAGCGAAGTATGATTCTGAGAGTGAATTTTACTTGGTGGAAACTTGAAAGTTGCTTGACATTGATGTTTAAATTTGAATTTAAGACCTCCCATAACGTGAGATGGATACACAGAAGCTGTGCTGCTCTTTCTGACCAACTTTTCGTTGTAAGTATCGGGAATAAGTTCCTATAAAATGCTTGAAAGAAACCCCAAAACACAAACAGACCAAATCTCGATTGGATAACATCATAACATCAGCTAACAACATACCCCAGTAAATAACTATGGTCCAAAACCTTACCTACCCCACAAATAATTTTTCTAACTGTAGCCGAACCTTTAACCCAAGAAAAGGAGTTTTTCTGTTAATCCATATTTTTGAGCAAGACTAATCCCTAAGCATATGTTTATGGTTAAATTACTCGGGTTCACTTGTTTGTAAAAGCTATTAAATCTGTTGATGTAGTGCATATCTCCCAGAATTAATAATTCTGGATGTTTGTTTACAAAAATGTTTGCTGTCTTACTGTAGCACAGAGATACACCAGAAAACAACAAGGATGTTCCTTTTGAATTTAGCAAAGAAAATCTGAAGGTTTGACTTCCTATGTACAATACTTTATTAAACTGATAAAAATCAGGTGTAATATTTTTATATCTTTACCTGGCTAGTCAATAATACCTTAATTTGTGGATAAAAATGAACATCACTTCAACTTAAGGGAACCACTAAGCAGTGATATTTCAACAATATTTAGAGTTACTGAAGTTATGTATCTATTTTATTTCACACTTCAGAGAGCCAAAGCTATTATAGGGAATTATCCAGTTGGACACAAAGCTGCAGCAGTTATTCCTCTGTTGGACTTGGCTCAAAGGCAACATGGTATGTAACAAATGAAATTGTCAAGTGGATTAAACCAAGGAACTTTATCTGATTGCATCAACATAGTTTTAATTTTATTTTACCATGAAAGGTTATAAAATTAATAGCTGCGGGGGTCCAGTGTAGATAGCTTCAATAAAACAGCAGTGTTCTTGAGGTTTTTACACTATCTAAAAGATAGAAAAAAAGCTTCTTGACGTTTTGAGTGAAGGCCCTTTGTCCAGAGATTAGTGGACAAAGGGCCTTCACTTGAAACATCGAGAAGCTTTTTTCTTTCTTTTAGGTAGTGTAAAAACCTCAAGGATGCTGCTGTTTTATAAAATTAATAGTCCATGTTATGGTTAGGTTCTACTTTTGATTTAGGTTTGTTGTTTTTAAATCAGTTATAACTTGTCCCTGGATCCACCTTTTTGACTGCACATTAAGAAAAAATTGTTTGCGTCCTTCCAACGAAGGCTTTATTATGTATGAAGTAATATTTCAGGTACCATAATAAATTGCTTCATGTTTTAGGTTGGTTGCCTCTGTCAGCAATGAATTATGTGGCAGATTTTCTGGAAATACCTAAAATGAGAGTCTATGAAGTTGCAACATTTTATACCATGTACTACAGGTAGTGGGACAGCTTTTGTAGAAGTTTGATGAAGTGCTACCTTACATGAAAATGATTTATGTCCTAAATTACCAAATGAATGAATGAATGAATGAATGAAAGAGCAAAGGAATGAATGAATGAATCAACAGATGAATGAATGAATGAATCAATGGACAGTTGAATGAATGAGAAAAGACTTATATAACATGGTAAATTCAAACATAAAGGCTTGAATTTTTCATTTGAACAGGAAACCAGTAGGAAAATATGTCATTCAAGTCTGTACCACAACACCTTGTATGTTGCTTGGAGCTGAGGATCACATGGAGTTTTTAAAGAAAAAACTTGGTACAAATACTAACCAGTTCTGAAATTTTGTGATTGTCATTCCAATTTCTTTCCACATCTTTCTTCATTGTCTCAAAAGTGATCATGTTTTTCCTCATGAATGTAACATTTAATGTTTCTAGGAATAAATGTTGGAGAGACCACAGAAGATGGCATGTTTACCTTGTTATCTGCTGAATGCCTTGGAGCATGTGTTAATGCACCTATGTTTCAAGTTAATGATGATTATTATGTAAGCTACAGCAGTAAAAATAATTATTTGCCCTGATGCACCCTGAGGCTGGTAGGTCACTGGGAGATTAGTGCTAATGCTGGATTATATCAGTTCACCTGTAACTTAGTTCAGTACATGTATATTTTTATTGACCAGCAGAGTTCAAATTTCACTACATAAAATATACTTGAATTCTCTCAAAGTCAGTGGTAGAAAATATCAACTATCTTCAGCAACATTCCCAGAACTTAATTTAGGATTAAACTAACCACCTTTGAAAAAACTGTGCCCTGATCAACAGTCAACAAAGTCAATGCTCATTGTGTGATAAATGCAGGTCCTTGAACCCAAATTCTTTTCACTTTTGTCTGACAACATGAGATGCAACATTTGAAAATGAAATCTAAAGAGCGAACTCCAAGGAATAAAATCAAGTAGATTAAGACAAAATCAAACATCAATTTAGAGACACGGAGTTGTAAGATTTGGAATGGCTAAGTTTACCTATCTTTAAAGTGAAACTGAAGCTTTAAGTAGTTTTGTTCATTCTTGATAAACTTTAGGAAGATCTTACACTAAAAGACACAGAGGAGATCATTGATGATTTAAAAAATGGGAAAATGCCCAAGGCTGGACCCAGGTAAGCTTTTGAGACATGTTTATTCACTATTTAGAACATGAATGCAGGTAGGGTAGGGCAAGGATGGTATTGGCTTCCCTATGCATGTACAGGTTATATACTATATAGTAATGTTTACCCTATGGGTGTACAGGTTATGTACCATATAGTAATGTTTACCTTATGGGTATACAGGTTATATACCATGTAGTGTTTACCCCATGGGTGTACAGGTTATATACTATATAGCAATGTTTACCCAATGGGTGTACAGGTTATGTACCATATAGTGTTAACCCAATGGGTGTACAGGTTATATACCATATAGTAATGTTTACCTTATGGGTGTACAGGTTATATACCATATAGTAAAATTTACCTTATGGGTGTACAGGTTATATACCATACAGTAATGTTCATCCTATCTGTGTATAGGTTATATACTATACAGTAATGTTTACCCCGTGAGTGTACAGGTTATATGCTGTATAGTAATGTTTGCCCTTATATAGTAATGTCTACCCTATGGGTTTACAGGTTATATAATATATAGTGTTTACCCTGTGTCGCACAGCCTTCGCCTATTTGTGCCGCGCTTGTTTGTGAATTCAGTAGATTCCACTAGGGACTGTATCTATCTTTTATCTCACTCTCTCTGTACGCTTCTTTCTGACTTCTCTTCACCTTACGAATACTTTACAACCTACTTCAACGCTATCCAAAGGACAAGTGCCAAGCCTGGCCCTTGGGGTCAAGGTCCAGGTTGGTTCACAGTGGTTCTTTGTTGTCCATTATAAGTGTCCCGCAGCGAGTCATGTTTTTACAATTTATTGTTACTAATTTAAACTATTCTGCCACACCCTGGTCATTAAAATCGTTTACTTCGTCAGACGTCAAGGCAATGACGTTTGACAGGCTCCTTTACGCCATCTCCCCCTCTGAGAAATCTTGCTGATGGCACAATCTATATGTATTCCCATGGACAGAGTATGCTTCACAAAATAATTATAGAACTCATAACCACCCCTTACTGGGTAATTTTCAATAAACCTAAAGAACCAAGAAACTTAGTGCTAATCGACTGTCATGCTTGATGTCTGACGTGAAGGCACAGCAAAAACGAGAAACGTTGGCAGCAATGATTCGTGGTTTTCCACCTACGAAACACCTTTCGGAAGGAAACGAGTTTCATGGAAAGTCAGAATGTTTCTGCCATTTTTGAAACACTTTTGCTTCTTCGAGAGTCACTTTCACTTCCACTAAACATTTCGCGTTTCATTTTCACTGGGCAGAGGTACCTGTACTGTACCTTATATCATTCGTGTACCACGATAAGTTATTTTCATCTGCAACCCATCTGGTTAATGAGGGAAAGATCGTATATGCAGCGTTTCTGAACGTTTCTGCAACGTTTTCTAGTTTTGCCGGGCCGTACGTTCCATCTTTGCCATATTAGCCGATCTTACTGTCCACAATTCTTTAAATTTTTAGAAGTGGACGTTTTGCATCGGAACCAAAGACTGGTTTGACTAGCTTGACCGAGGAGCCAAAAGGTCCAGGATTTGGTGTACGACCTGATTTATGAGACCATCAGGATTTTCAAATCACTATTATTAGTTTACTGGCATAATTGAATTGTAAATAGGAAAAGGAAACCAAGTCAAGTGAAGTTTTCAATGAGATGGATATTGTATTTGTTTTTTTTTTTTGGCGAAGATTACCTTCCTTCATTATGTATTTATACGATTAAAGTGATCCTAAAGACCTTATACTGCTTGTTTCGCTTGTAATTTCTTGATTCTTATTCTTCTTCTTCTGGTGCAGAGTGTCGAAATGGGCAGCTTTGTTGCGGTCTGTTTCAGATTACTTCAAAGGCCTAATCCGGTCCTTGCAGAGTTAGAACAAACTCAAGTGTAGTTATAAGTTACGTGAGGTAACCCCGAGCTCCAGACGGGAATAGAAGATGAGAGTTTTTAGCCGGACGATGACACTGGTATAAGTAGCCTTGATGTCACTGGCGGGCAGTCATCCCTTGGACACCGACGCCGAACACGAGTCACGAGCTCTTCTAATTTCACGTAGCGACAGTAACCGAGCTGAGCTAAGTCACTGCATCACTCCCGTATTGAAAATGCATCTTCTTCTTAAAACAATGGGACAAGGCAAATTTGTCGGTTTTTCGAAGGCCACTAACTGCTGTTTCACTTGTTCCACATGACATGCAGGTTAATGCAGTACAACGGAAGGGATTCTAGCTACGAACCATTCATATGTCCCTACGCAAACCAGGCGTTGTGGCCGGCAATCGCCTGAAATACCATTTGAGAAAATTAAAAAAAAAACAAAACGTAAGATGCGAAGAAAATATTCTTTTCCTGGAAAAAGATGCTTCAACAAAGAATCAAGCCTAGAATTTCTTTAAAAACTGAATTAAACGCAGTCCATTTCCATGTCTCTATGTATCTATTTACATTTTGTATTTCTCTTAACTTTGGATTTTCCGTGACATCAATTTTAACCAAAGCAAATAACAGTAGCTAGCTGTTGAAGTGATTCGGTATCGGTATATCTCCGACAGCATGTGCCAGTATGATGAGATCGGTATGTGGGTTTTTAAAAATCTCGTTTTTACACATCCTAAAAGTCCAGGGCAGTTTATTAAATTTTTTTTTTCACAATTCAAATGATCGGCTAGTTCCTGTTATTTATCGTGAAAAGCATTCTGTCTATTCGCTTCCACTTTACGCCTTCTGGCCCTTCTCCCCCTCAGACGTTGATTTCGCGCCTCTCGTTCGTCGGACGTTTCGTAACATCCAAAATGGTATAACGGGTTTGGTGGGCACGCCTTACTCAACGTCTGACGTTAGCGCTTACTCTAATCAAGGACGTGCAGCCCTTGTACAACCAGCCCGTGTCTTGATTTTAGAAAATTGGTTTCAGGTTTAGGGTGTAGGGAAAATTTGTACACTGGTACAACTTGTTACTACCAAAATTGATGTGTGGTTTAATGCTGGGTGATCAGTATTGCTGCTATTGGTACATCGGTTTATCCTATTCTTTCTTCCAAACGGTCATTAGGGTAACCAAAAAACTCGAATTTCAACTCTTGTCTATTTTCGTATCATGTTCAAATTGATCAAATGCCTCATGGTTGGTCGCCCGTGTGGGCAGTTCCACGGATGCTCCATCTCTCCCATGTGACGAACTATCCTTCTCATTTGTACATTGTCCAAGGCTGTTCCTACCATAACAGACATCCGGCAAGCTCTACTGGCGAACATCTTGCGGACGTTTGTCGGTCTATAGCTAACACCAGGACTATCACTAAGCATGAATATCAGTTCATCAATATCAGATTTTCCAAAGCTCCAGTTCTTGCTGACAGGTAACGACACCAGCTTCACCCTTCGTGACACAGGAGCTTCCTCATCAATTTCAAAATCAAAACCATTCTTCTTGAAAATATCGATGTTTTCAATCAGGATGCTTTCGTTTACAGCTGTAAGATCCAGATCTTGAGGACAGATGAGGCGCTGGGATTTGATCACTGTGTTCTTCTGTTGATCTTCAAAGTTGAACTTTTCATCTGACGCATGCTGGTCGATAATAAACAGATCGTCTTTCAACTTGCCAATTATAAAACCTTGATTAAACTGTCCGATGATCTTCATTTCACTAAACATTTCCTTCGAGATGTTTCTCCTCAGTTCCTCCTCAGCACTTTGGTTGTTTTCAGGGGTAATAGCGGCTCGAAAATTACGGACGCCACATGGCTTCGGGTCGGTAGTTTCTCGGTTTTTGCTAACATTCATATCTCGTATTTTTTGCCAGTCAAATTCAACAACGACGTCCCTTCTGTCACTCATATCCACTGTTTTCACAACTTCATCTTCAAGCCGGATCTTCTTCCCTGAATGGTGACCACTTTTTTCGAAACCTTCATCCGCAATTTCGTTTTGAAGTTTCCGTTTGAGTGCATCAGTGTTTCTCACATTTTTGCAATCAACATTCACACACTCTCTCGCGCCCTCAACTTGGACAACTGCACCTACTTTTTCATTCTTAGAGCATTCCGGAGATTCTACGGCTTTATACTGATCTTTTTCCTCTATTTGCTCTACAGTTGATCTTGGTTTTTCATCGGAGATTCCTTTAGAATTGCCTTCATTTACATTCTCCTTCATAAAAGAGTGAACCTTTCGTTCCAAACCGAGCTTTTTCCCATCACTGTAACCAGGCTCGGATGCCTCTGCCTCCATCCTTGCATTCTTGCTTATTTGCCTCTTATTTGTATAGTTCAATATCGACCTACACTTCTTCTCTTTACTATCGTCTGATGTATTAGCCAATAAAAGCCTATCTTTGATTGATTTGGAAAACTCCGACTTGTTCCCCTCATTCTTGGGCTTGGTAAATCCCAGTTTGATCTGGGTGAGAGGCATCTCATTCAGTTCATAACTTGATGTCCCTGGTTCAAACATGGACTTCAACGAACTTTTGATTGTGGCTAAAAGGAGTTTCTCTTGTTGTACAAACACTTGACGTTTGTCGGGCGTAACGTTCAAATCAACCAGTTCTATGGAAAAAACGGAAAGAAGTAAAGCCAATGAGAATTTTTGCAAGCAGTTTATCATCTTTTTAACATTTTCCTACTTACGCACGACATACTCCATTTATAAACATAAATATAAGACACCTTTCATCTCTTATATGGTTACCATCAATGAACCATACCTTTGTCCAATGAAATGTTTAGCACCAAAAATGGATACCGATTTCTGTTGTAACCATGATAAACTTCATTTACCAGTCTTATCACTTTGGGTAAGTCACATGGTCGTTTATTGATATAAATGTACTGTCTGTCGGTGGCACTACGGCCTGCTCCGTGGTCACAGCGAGACACAAATCCAGTCAAACAAAATGTTGGGTTGTCATCAGTTTTGGCAATGTCAACTCCTTGTTCTTCACAATCTTCTGGCGTTGGGCGTACTTGCTTGAACTCTAATAAGGTTTGTAACTGCATGAAAAAACATTTCAACATCAGTGATTATTTTACCCTTTTAACCTATAATGTAACCAGTGAAAAAAACACCAACTGTGAAATTATTGAAAAGCTTAAAGCAATAATTTAACATGTTAACGCTTCCAACCCAAGGTGACTCTTAGTGACTTTATAATTTTCTTGTGGTTAGGGCAAACAATTTTGTTTAACAAGTAAAGGTATCTGGAGATCAGTGGCTTGGTTGGTGCATTGATTTATGAGACTGAGAAGTTTGTTGAGAAACTGCACAAATGAGAGTGACAAGAAGGGCATTACAAGGACATTACTAATTTTGCTTCCCTCTCTATGTGTGAAATTATTGGTGTCTTATAATTGGAAAGAATGGTTCAGTATAAATGAGAATTTCATTCCTTTTTGACACATAAGGTTGATACACAATGGCTCAGAGCCTGGTATAGAAAACGTGACAGGGGCTGTACATGGTAAAACCACTGCTGGCAGTACAATATTGTACGTATATAACTAACGACTGTATCCAAATTAAAAGAATACACAACCTGTTTTGGTCCAAACACATTACTTATATTCTCCTTCATTTCAGCATTTCCATTAGTAGACAGTACCAAATTCTTCTTTCCTTTTTCTGATTGGGTGTAACAACTAAATCTCACTCCAGTTGAGATTACACAATAACTTTGTAGCACCTGAACAAGTTTGGCATATTCCCTTTTCAGATTTCGTAAAAATTCCTTGTGTCTCACTGGAAGTGTGGAAAAGAGATTTTGGAGAATGACTGTGGTTCCTGGAACTCTGGCTGCAGCAGCTTGTTTGGTTATTTGCCCATCATGATTGTATTCTATTCTAGCTCCAATGCTTTTTGAGTGATGGCATGTTGTGATAGACAAGTCACTGGTCATTTAAAAAAATAATATAGTTAATATATAAAAACTGGGATTCACAACCAAGGAACTGCAGGAAGCTTGGGAAAGTTTATGGCCATCCTCATCCCTTGAGTAAATGTCTTAGGCAAAGTGGATGTTGGAGGAATTGGTAAAAGATGACAAACATGTCCCAGATTCTGAGACATCAACATGTCACTTTAAACTCACATGATACAATGCTCATCTTTTCTTTAAAGTCTGAAATGACTGTCAATATCAGTAAGCTACTGTTTGTCAATTTCAAAATAAGAAGTTGAAGATTCTGGTACATATGCAATTCAGATGTACATAATTTGGGAAATTTTGTCATCATTTATTAGTGCTTTCTACTCCCAGTTTACCAACAGAAACCTCAGGAAGAATGGTGACATGTTAATATACAATTGGTATGGAGATCAGTGCATAACAGTGACTTTTATACTATATATTATAAAACAGACCATTAAAGGTGCTGGTGGCACAGTGGTAGAGCATATGTCTCACCACCATGACTAGAGCTCAATTCTAACTTTGTGCAGCTATTCGATTAAAGTTACCTTGGGGACATGTGAGATACATGCTGTCCAGTTTGACTGTGCTGAGAATCACAGGTTTTCTTTGGGTACTCCAGTTTCCTCCTGTAGTAACACTCGACTCATAAGGGGTGGCCCTTTCTGGACCTCTTGAGAGAACAGCTCAGCTAACTTATAGGGTTATCCAGTATAAATAAAGGCAGTGTCTAGGACCTTTCTTTTAGAAGCTAAATTAAATCATCTCATGCTATTTTGAATAAAGTCATCAAGTGATGGCCAGAACAACATGTAAAAGGTGGCCATGAAGGTTTTTTCATATACAGTTGAATCTTTAGGTTGAGAGCACACAAAAGAAAAAATTTCAGTATTCAATAAGATTTTAATGTGGCTTGTGTTTAAATGAAACTGTTGCAGCTGTGTGACAGGGCAAGAATAGTGGTCCTGCAACCACCCATGGATCTGACTTGTGTAAGCAGGTATAGCCTACACTAGTAGGCTCAATAGAAAATGGATTCTCCTTGGGTTTGGATAGGCGAGAAAGAATTCCGTGCAGGCAAGATGCTGCCTCAAAACAGTCCGGTAGCAATCACGATAAATTCCGTGAAAGGGATGCCCTGGTGTGGAAACAGTTAACGTGATAAAAAATTGACTTTGCAGTACCTCAATGCACACAACGAACTGAGTGCTTCACCACGAAACCCAAACGTCTCAACTCCGACCAAATCTGAGAAGACATTTAGTTTTGACGTGTGGTGTTTCAGTGCAAGAGCTTGGAAATTTTCTGGCAACACTCCCGATCCGTTGTCTACGACTTCTAAACTATCTGCACCCCAATTCTTCAATCGAATTTCAATGTTTGTTGCCCTGGCATCCAAGCTGTTTTCAACCAGCTCTTTCATAGCGGTCGAAAGGGTTATAACAACTTGGCCAGAGCATATCTGATGGACAGAACGACGATCGATCGCTTTTACAATGGGAGAACTCATAACAGTACCAAGACTACTTTTCAAAACATGGCTTCAATTGAAATACATGTAGCAACCCCCCTTTGAAAAGAGTATTCACATGTTAGAGCCCGGGCGGTCCCTTAAATCGAGATTGTTGTTACAAATAAGCAAATCGAGAAGTGTTGAGACCACAGCCCAGATTATGGCAGAAGACACTACTAGAAAACCAAGCCAAGTGGCAAATGGTCTATCGATTTTCAAAGACGTAAGTATTGTTCATTGAAATCTGTGTTGTTCGAAGACCGATTTAACATTTGCTACTCCTGTCTTATCTTTGTTAATTTTATGCAGGTCTTCAGGCGAGCAGACAAAAACGGTACGTCCAGTTTCGAGACTGTAAAGCAATGTAATCTTGTAAAATGATGAGGTAGCACTCGCTGCGCAGTGATCGATGCTGTAGACGTATAACGCGTCGTTTATTTCAGCTGCCAACAAGTTAACAAATTTACACGTAATCAAACTACATGGCGTTTAAGTAGCAATTGATCGTAGTTGGCAGAGGTCCATCGTAACTGCACCTGCATAGATATCTGCGAAATTAAGAAAAAGGGATGGGCAGTTTTTTGGAGAAGAGGCGCACTTTGTGAAAAACTGGAGAAGCGAACATGGGAATAAATCGTCGAATTTTTGAGGAGGTAACCGGCTTCCTGTTTCGAAATGGGCAGACAATGTCGATCTTTAGGAAAATGAAAGCAAAATACGGATTGAAGGAATGATACCCGTTCTTTACACTTTTGACGCACCGTGCACAGACATTTAGCTTAGCAAAGCTTTCATTATACCAATTGTACCCAAGGGCAGAAGAATAGGATGCTACAGGCTATTGGTTCCCAATGCTGCAAAGAAGAGGGTTAAGCCCCTCCTACCATATTTTTAAACTTACCACTAAAAAGGAAGATAAAAACTTGGCAACCTTGTTTGCTTGTTGGTGCTCCGACAAAACAAGGAAGTTGTATTCCTGTAAATCTTATATTTGATTTATTCTATTTGTAACCTCATGCATCCCTGATCTGAGGTCAGCTAAGGAAAAGGTTTTTTGGGTTTAGCAGCATTAATTGTCTGTAGAGCAGTTACTTACAGGGGTCACTAGAAGTAAAAAAATGGCTGGGCACTGAAAGGGGGAGACATGGAAGTGGGACTTCTCCCCACTTCATGAAATGGTATAGAAGCTCAAAATGGCAAGAAAAGGTCACTGAACTGGCTGAATGGAGTCTGCATAATGTACATTCCTCATGTTAATGTTAGTTATTTACACTGACTGCTTTCCATACCTATTTGTATATTAACTCATTAAGGGGCAGGGCTCATCCCCTTGATAAGTAAAATCATGTGGCATAAGCCCAAGTAAAATCTTAAAGCATTCCCTTGCCCCTTAATGGGTCAACTCATTAAAAGGCAGGGTTCTTACTCTTGATGAGTAAAATTGTCTGGCATTTGCCAGGATAAAATGGTGAAGTATGCCCTTACCCCTTAATGGGTTAAGGAGATGGCTGTTAACTCATTAAGGGGCAGGACTTGTCCCCTTGTTGAGTCAAACTGTCTGGCATTCACCAGGGTAAAATGATAAAGTTTGTCCTTGCCCCTTAATGGGCTAATATTCTAGTGATCTAGCCAGTAATTTGATAAGAGACATCCTGTTGTCACACTGTTGTACTGCCATGTGTAGGATACCAGAAGTATGTATAGTTACAATTAGTTGAAGTACTGTAAAAAAAGAATGCCTTTTATTGTCCGCCAGATTGATTAAATGTACAAGTGTTTGTGCTGGCTCAAATCCATGTGTGAGAGATATTACACCATGTGTTGATGTGCATAAGCAGATTTGTTTGCCATTTTCTGCTTTTTTAAAATGTGCATTTTTAGATGATGGAGCTCTGTCCATGTTGGAATTTAAGACATTTTTCAGTGATGGTATTTTATCCTCGGAAGATCTGGAGAAGCTCTTTAATGATATTGACACCCACAACACTGCGTAAGAATTATCTGTATTTTAACTTGCAGTTATCATTGTAAAAATATTACAGTGAATATAACTGGGTGAGCATCATTGTTGTTAATGAAACACCAGGCAGAAATCAAATCCAAGTAAGGAACATAAGAGCCCAGCAAATTGCTTTAAACAACATCATGGAATATTCCTAAAATAATGTTTCTGTGATGTTGTTTAAGACAATTTGCTGGACTCTTATATTCCTTACTCCAATGGGTGAGCATCAATATGATGTTGCAAACATGTATCAAATAATTTTAAAATTTGTAGAGTATTAAAGCACAAGAGAAGTTAAAAGAGAACAAATCCCTATTTAAAATACAGCATGCCATGCAGCTTTTTTTTTTTTTTTTTCTGATGGCCTAACATATTAGTTTCTAAAACTGTTGAAGTCAAGTCTCAAGCAAATTTGTTGTCAACTTAAGTCAGTCAAAATAATCAATTCCATCATTCACTTAGCTCAAGTCAAGTGAAGTTAAATCAATGTGTAGACCTGAATCAGGTAGAGAATTAAGTCAAGATCAAGTCAGTTTGAATCCTTCCCTCAGGCATGACAGCTCTGTTTATTAATAACATCTTCAGATAATTAATTGACTTTTGAAGTTTTCCTTATAAGTTTTGTTGCTTGATGGTTCATGTCAAAATTGAGACAAGTCAACTGAAGATAAATCTTTCATGATTATTGAGTCCAATCAAGCCTTCTTAAAATTGGATAGTCAGTATTACTGACTGTTATCAAGTCAATTAGTCTTTTGATGGTGCAGACTCAAGTTGAGTCAAATTCTTCTAAGAAGATGACTCAAGTCAGATTCAAGTTGAATGATAAACTTTAATCATTACAAAACTGTTTCATGTTGCTGCTACATCTTACTACTGGTGTCTTAATTTTTTTTCAATACAGCAATATTGACACTCAAGAACTTTGTGGTAAGCCATTAACTACAGCATGATCATTGCAATAATTATTATAACTTTAATCAAATTATGATACGAATAAAGGTTTCTAAATAGACCACACCCAGTATCTTTGTCCATAGTGAATTAAATTTATGACTGTACAATGCAACAGAGTGTTCATTATGACTAAAATAGTTGAATAACTTAAGAGAATGAGGCCTGTTTGATCATTTTCTAAACAAGGTAATCATTCAAATAAACCAAGTGAATGTAAATGTTGCAGTGGCAATCATTTTGCACCTGTGCTAAGCTTCAATTTGACATGAGAATTCTAATGAAAAAATGTTAAAAGCTCAAGACAATATGTAAAACTGAATAGAGTTCAAAAAAAGTGAATTTCAGGCCCTCTGTATGCCATGATGCTTTGTGGTATTTGTGTTTATTTGATTGGTCAGAAATTGATATATAGTTTTTAATGTTTATTTGTCTGAGGGCCTTTTTTCCTTATAGTTTGTCTTTCAGTCCATGTGTGTTGGTTTATCTGCATGCCAGCCTTCTGCTATTCAACCTATTATGGTTAAATAGTAAAGATCAGCAGACCCAGGAAATCCTTCAAAATGCCACTATTATGCCATAATTCTTTTAGTCAGATTCAATGAACAAACTGTAATCAAGTAACATAAACCTGGCAGTTGTTTGCTGAAATTGATTATTTGGTTAGTGTCACCATGAAACAGAGTACTGATGCTGGGGTCTGCCATCAAACTTTTCATGGTATAGTATGAGCAGTTGAGAGTCTTCAGCTTAGTTGCTTCACAGCTCTTAAAATAATTTCAGAAATTTTTGTTAATTTGGCTTTGTCATTCATTTTTAATAGATTACTTTCAAAACCATTTGGGTCCATTTTCACCAATCTTTTCTGGTCTGGAAAATATAAATTCTGCTGTGACCAATGCATTGCTTGAAACCTCAAAGGTAAATTCATGTATTATCAATTCTGCAGACCATGTTGAATCAAGACGATTTACAGCAAAGTTTTTGTGTTTAAATTTTCTAGAGTTATCCAACTGCTTCGTTTTTTGAGAAGTTTACTACAAGATTCCTGATGCATGAGGTACAAACTGATGGAGTACATGCAAACACTTCCAGTGTTAAAATTTCAAATTTGTAAATTAAAGGGCTTGTTGCTTTTGTATAGTCCATATTCCAGGCACCTTCCGCCAGAACGTTTAATTTTTCAAACTTTAAATTTTCGAGAAAAGGGTGACTTGCAGTAAATTCAGGAATCAGGTTTACGATGTATAAATGAAGTCAACAGACGTTAGTCAGAATAAAACTTCGAGGTGACAACTTTTCTTTGCAAGGGTTGATTAAGATTGGATTAACCCGATGGGAGTCACCATCTTATGTCTTACCATGCTAAATGAGCTTATCTGGCGTTTGTTAGAACAGAATTTTAAGGAGGCACCTTGGAGGCGAAAGGTAGGTCTTAACCCTATCGCACTCGAGTTTCTCTGCTGACTAGAGTTGTCTGACGTTAGCCAAAACAAAACTCAAATAATGGGTGAACGTGAAAGGGAAAGGTTAAAGAGAACCTGCAATATTATGCTGATAGCAAAGGATGTATCCTTAAATAAGGAGAAATATTTTTGATATTTTATTCAAAAGACGTAATTGATTCAAGAAATACGAATTTTTTCTACAGGTTGTCAACCAGTTAGGCTCGCTGCAATATCATGTTGATACAGCGTTGGAGAAAATTGATGAAGAGGAGCACGACAAACGGTAAAATCAGTTTTAACTACCGTTGTAACTGGGTCAGTGCCACCGATTTGTAGATGCAATGCCCAACTTATGCTGCTGCACGAACTAAATATTAATTGAAAACATTGTGAGTGTGATTATCCCTTGTTTATCTTTATACAACGTTTAGGAACCATAGGGTGTGCGATTTAAACAACAGCAAACAGCTCGAGAGTACTCACTATACCATCGCACAATGTACATGATGAATATATGGTGAAAACATGTTTAATGTATGCCATGAATAATTCCCAGTGACACTGCACAGTGAAAAGCTTACGAATTTTTCAAAAAAGACAGTTCTTATTTTTAAAATTTTAACCAGTTTTAACTGTTTAGGAAACTGACAAAATGATACGGAATTTGTGACACAGTATTACTTTTGATGTAGAACCACCACTCCGTTTGTTGAACAAAGAGGAAACGCAGTGACGACCAAGACAAGGAAAAAACGTCAAAAGTTTCAATACCAGATAAGCAATGAAGGTAGGAAATGGCTGTCGTAGAGAAACTAGCACTTGTAAATAAGAATACATGGTATGGTTGCAGCCAAGTCTTTGCTTGTAATACCTTTCATTCGATTAGTGCTTACAATGGTATTCCGATAATTGGCCATTGTCTCGCATATTTCTCAAGGGCATGTGTCTTGTCCTTACATAGTAAAAAGCACATGAATTAATAGGACGTAAAAAAGATTTTTGGAAAAGATTTCTGTTCATGTATCTCTGAGGATGATTTTGAAATAGAATTTTAACAGGACGTAACTTTCCAGTTACGTAGATGGTAACACTCAAACCATGTAACTTATTCTACACCATAAGATAAACTGATTACATCTTTACGGTTAATAAGTTGCATATGGATGTGTGTATTGAGTGTATTTGTGTGCATTGATTGGATCGCATGTCATCAGACACATCACTAAATTCTTTAAAAATAAAAAAAAATCTACACGCTCAAGAAAATGTTTTGATAGGTTTATGAGAATATGCCTTTCGTCTGTTCATAACTTTCATACAGTCTTTTCTGTGATTAAAAGGTACTATGGAGTAGGTGCACGATTAGCAAAGTTAAAACTACTTCAAGAATATGGATATACTTACACACGTAGTTTAATTCTTCGGTTACATGGTTATTCATCGTGATGCAGAATGTGAAATTTAACTTTGTCAGAGAAACATTGTTTATAGTTTATTCTAAAAATTGTTTTGATTTAATGTATTGATGTGAAGTTCCACTGGCAGCATTAACTTTGTAATAACATTTAGTTACAATTTTGCCTTATGTATAGGGACCTCAGTATCGCAATTGTCGTCGCAAGTTGACCGCTTGGCCGACTTGGTGAAGAAATTAGAGAGCAAGGTACTTGTGAGGAACATCCCATCTCTTATGTGAAGCTTTGTCCAATTTTGACGCATAACAGAAGGTTAAGAGTAGCATGATACATCTGTCAGGCTTGACACAGCATCCACATCCATATTTAAAATGTTCACAAGATTCAGGATCCATTTGTCACTTTCCACAAGTACAGACTGCTTCATGTGAATAAAGACTTGGTTATCTTCATCAGTAAAGTGCGAGTCAACCAGTATTTAGAATTGAAATTGCGGCAAAAGTTGGCTATTTTGCTTGTTGAACATTACAAAATGTGATATGGCTTTTTTCGTTCTCGAACTAGGTAAAGTTTAACGTAATTGAAGAAGAAGTTGACCCTCCGAATGATAAAACGGTAGGATATTCGCCGAACTGTGCATGCGATAACGAGACAAAACAAAATTCAGTTTCTTTTCAAAGAACATACAGTTTTATCTCGATGGTAATTCTGAAATTTTTATGAACTAAGATGGTGTTGTTGTCTTGTAATGTAGGTGATCATTGTACGTCGTAAGTTTGTCATTGATATTGAGAGTCAAGAGGAGTTCCGAAAATCTTTGAAGACTTACATTAACGAAACTAGCAATGCTGAAGGCTGCTTGGAGTAGGTGATTTGCAATGGAAATAAATTATTTATTTGTTTTTAGAAGGGCAGAACACGAGAAATTGTGACCGATCGTAGAAATAATTCATGGAACATTTCTGTGTTTTCATTTAAGGCTGTCAATTCGGGTATTTACCAATTCCAACATGTATGTCTTGTACGAGATTTGGTCCAGCAAGGCTGATTTCAATCGGTAAGACCCATAAAAAAGCTCATCGACCAAAAAATTAATTTAATACGAAGGTTTCGAAACTTAACATAACAAATACCGTTTCCCTTCTCCAAGCTTACTTGTAACGTACACATTTAATTTTTTTTTCTCGATTCCAGCCACTACACTTCTACCGAGTCGAAAGAGTTCCTGCGCTCCAACGTCGATTGCCTTCAACAACCAGAAGAATATTCGCAGATGCCTATACCAGGTGAAGATTTAACCTAGAGTTAAGCGTTGCTCATCTTTAATGCCCTGGACATATTGTTTCAAGTTTTTTATAAGACATGTTTCGCCAAGCAATTTTTCTTGCAACTTGGGTCATGAATAGGATTGATCCCATTGCACGAAAAACTGTTGCACGATAAAGTCGTTATACGACTTGTCAAAACTTATAACAACAGTTACTGATAAAAGTTGAACTTAATTTTACTTTTCGCCACGTCGCAGTTTTAAAAAATGAGTTGCGTAAAGGGTATAACACCTTTCAGTTTTTTTGTGCAACTTACCGCAAGTTTCTCTTTTTCGAGACGCAAATCGCTGTATGTAACACGGTCTCATTCGAAAAACGCCAAAGTTACGATGTATTTCCTTTCATTGCAGCGGTGTGGTTGGATCAAACTGAGACGGACATGGACGAGTAATTTCAACTGAAGAAATCCTTACTCCATTGCTCAATCTCGATACCTGCAAAGTCAGTTTACAAAAACTCTTGGAATCTCAGACTGATTTATAGTAATTTATTTTCAAGCATAGGTGATAAGTATTTACATACACACAAATGAGTAACGAGGATACCGATTCATTGTATACTCAATTTAAAATAAACTACATCTGATTATATTTATCTTAATAACCTCGTTATTTTCGTATGGACGAATGTAAGGAGCTACAGCAGGGTTTAATTTTGTTTTTGGGGGGACCTTTTCAGTGCATGAGGTACCAGCAAGGCTCCATGAACGGAAATTTTCCGCGAAAGGTACTTGAAACATGCTTTAGATCGTATTTCTAGACATTTAGAAAATCTTGCTCACCGCGAACCACGAGTGTGCGCTCCCAATTAAAAGCAACTGTAAGTTGTTTTAACTTCAACGCAAACGTTCGTACTCAGTTGGGAGTAATGGCTTGTGATGAGTGGCAACAAGACCTAAAGGTATTAGGCAATTCGAGACTATATCTCGGCTAACTTCTATTTTGTAGTCGGTTTTATATTCCCGTCACGTCCTAGCCACAATTTTTGCGTGCGAGATGGACATCTCTTTCATGACGTTATCTAATAAAAACCTATAATTGAAATCTACTCAACCTGGAGTTTCTCAAGACTGGTATGCTCATTGTGGTAAACGAAACCACGTATGGTTCTAAGGTCAAGTTTTTCAAGGTCTTATCATGCACCTAAGAGATTTCATTATTACGCTAGCTTCGTGGTAGACACACCGGACAAAGTTATCCCTCGTTCTTTTCCTCACTCCATTGGTATTTTTCCTCATCGCATCCTCAAGTTCGAGAGGTCAACGTTAGGATTTGGTCCAACAGGCGAATGTGAACGTCCCAAAAGTAGGAAAGAACGCAGCATAGCGACAAGTGGTAAGAGTGTAAGTGGTTCTGGAAGAAAAACAAGAAGTGGCTCCAGACAGAGTTCAACAAGGGGATCAATAAGCGCAAAAAGTGAAGACGACTTGAAAAAAGATTTCAAAAACAAGAACGAGACAGACGATGTAAGAGGCTGCAAATTGGTGTTCATTATGTATGCAGTCATTTTAATCCTTTTCGTCCCACATTTTCCTTAACAAACTTTGAATTAATTCAAAGTCCTTTTGAAAATCGGATTTTTTTTATATTAGAATTGAACGCTTATTCTTTAACTTAAAAGGTCTAAAAGTGATTCCGAGTTTCTTTCAAGGAAAAGTTTGATTTCTTGATTCCTTAGTAACCAGACCAGAAATTTACAAAATGTCAGAAAGGTATGTTACGCGTTGCCAGGTTTTTAACGAAAACGCGCATTTTTCGCTGTATTTATTCCAAACGTGCTCCGATGGTGGGAAACATTGCTCAAGAATTTTCGGACCGCGCTCCTTGGCATAGGACGAGAATTTTACAGGGAGGGTTGACGAAAATATGCCTGACTGTGACAAACAAGAGTTTGTCCTAGTTTCAGAATAATTGAGCCAAATATTTCTGCGACTAACCATTGTATTCCGATAATCGAGAGGTAAAGAACAGGTAGACTCTCGTTCTGTACGCCTAGTCCTTGTTATACAAATTTTATTCAACGGGGGGCACTCATTTGGCTAGTTCATTCTAAGGTCTGTTTCTTGATTTGTTGCTAAAAAAGTGTACTATAAAATGCATTCAGCCATGAAATCCTTCTTCCCTAACCAAGCTACTACCTTAACCTCTAAACTCAGTAACTTTTGTTTTATCTTCGTGGATTTTAGTGGATCAGTTCAAATTTTACCATGCGAAACCATTTTGAATCGATATTATAGAATCTAAAGCCTGGTAAAACTTATCTCCTCAGACAAATCGATCATTGACAGTAAATTTACGAATATTTTTAGAATGATAGAATCTTAAAAAATCCTTAGGAAGAGACAGTTGAAAAGGATCAGAACAACATGATTGGTGGACTCTATAAGACTACAACAAGACAAGCAACGGAAGAATATGCTCTGCCAGTACTTGATCGGACAGTTACCTTGCCGCCAATTCTCGAAATCTACGAGGACAGAGAACTGTACCACTCGGTGTACCAGAGGAACGGTAAATGGAAGGCAAAGACTGTTCAAGATGGCTGGGACCGCTGTCAAGAAAGACTCATTCATGAAGGTTCCAAGAAATATCAACCTTCGAGATCACGCTTAAGGTGTGCTTCCTTGTCAAATCCTTTTGAAAGAAACAAGAAAGCTTAATTCCAGTACTGAACACGTTGAAGCTCTTCTTGTGCCGAGTCTAACGTAAATGAGTTCAATCCTAAGTTTAGTTTCTGTCTTATTGCATTGGGTGGACGACTGCATGATGAAAAATTGAACGTTCTAAGTAATGTTTAGAAAGCAAGCAGAAGCACTTTGTGTTGTCCTCAATAGTTATTGAGTTTTTGAGCTGAGTCTTCTGTGAAGTAATTCAAAATTTCAAAATACATAGGTTTTGTACAACTCGTCAAAAATAGTCATTAACACTGTCAACATCTTCTAGCCCATCTAAATCCAACCTATTACCTTGGCGTCCTCAACAAACCAGAGACTTCGTAATCACTCAAGAATCACTAAGATCAGCAACACAAGAGAAAACGACTCTACCGACCATTCCAGCTGACACACAGTATGTTTTTAATGTAATTTGTTCAAGTTTGTCGTTTAAAGCACGGAAGTTGTGCCAGGGTATATTAGATATGATGGGCTGTTATAGCCAATGTCTATATTACGTGAGCGGTCAAGATATGCAGATGAAGACAAATACAACAGAATTAAAAGCAGTTAATTATTTTGCTTGTTTTAGCACCCGACCCACACCTGGTTATAGTGGATTTGTTCCCAGACTTCCAACAGTATTACGTCCTACTCGCGATTCTCGCTTAACCCATTCATCGTCATCATCTGCATCTTACAGGTAAGTGTGGAAAATGTGTCACACCATAGCCAGCTCTAAACCTGGGGCAAACCTTTCGTTCAGCCGTGACTGTGTTACCTTTTTTCCTTGCCTCGAAGCTCTTATCAATAGGCATTTCTTGGTGTGGATCAACAATAAACAAGTCTGGGACCAGAAGTAGCTGATAGAGGTGAAGCGCGTGTAGTACATCCTGCAATAGAAAATTTTTTTTGTGATAAATTCACGGATCTTTTCTCACATCAAGACATAATGATTCCTTGACAGTACTAGGGGAAAGTGGTCCAAAGAATCATAAAAAATGGTGCGGTTCTGCCACGTTTGCATCTCGCTACGATGGCACATTCAAGCAGTGTTGTGGAGAAGTTACTCATAGAGATGAAGGCGAAATGTAATGAAAGGCACGCGCACATAACTTTGAAGAACTTTAAAATAGAAAAAAAAGTTTGGTTTGATATTAGTGGTCAACTCAGGGTTTTCGCATTTGCCATGTTAACGCTTCCAAGTGATTTGACTCGAAGTGGAATTTCGACCCATCTTTAGAGCTAAGTGTTGTCATAGCCGTCAACAGCATAACATCATACTAACTTTCCATTAAACAAGACATTTTTGATCTTCTATTGTCTGATTCAGGAGATTACCAAGTTCAGAATTCAAGACTCCTGAACACGGACACAAAGGACCACTGTCGAAGCTCGTCACAACAACTAGCCCTTGCAATCCATTCAAAAAAAGTTTGGTATGTCCTGAGCACCTTTTTGTACACTAAGCACAGATTGGTTACAGTTCGCTGTAAAATAAAATGACAGAAGACGCTTCAATTCACAAACGCATCGATTTTCGAATGAATAAGACAAAGCAGTGTTGTGTTGAGTCTTTCAGGTGCCCGAGGGCAAATTAATGTCTGGTGCTTTTTCTCAATTGTCTACAATATATTTGATGAAATAAAGTGCTGTTTTCCCAGGAGCTCCACTATGGGCTACTCCTCATGGGTTTAGTGTTACTACAGGAGGAAGCCGGACAACCCGGAGAAAACCTGCCACGTTTGGTAGACAATACTCTTTTCACGTGACCAACGTAACTTATACAGACAGCTGTTCAGAGCAGGAATCAACCCCTAGTCGCAGACAGGAGAGAGACGTGCGCTACCATTGTGCCACCAACACCCCATAACTACAGAGACAATACGGTTGATTGAACGACTCCGTACCCAGCGTTTCAGCGCACGAACAGCCCGCTTGCTACGCTGCTGCTGCAGCTGAGACCATTTTTCGGCAACAACCGAAAGATCTTGGGTAGGTTATGTCCATTTTTACTTCTCTAAACAGACTTAGCTTTTCACATATTTACATATTAAAATATAAGACATCATCTTGTGCTCGTGCAGGAATGGACAAAGATGGCATGAAATCCAAAAGGAGCACTTTCTCTCTTAACCTTTTGATGCATGTATTTATTTCTGTTTTGATCTTCTTTCTCTCCATTGTTTCGCTTTGTTCTTTCATCCTTTTTACACAATTTCCTACGATGACCATAAGCAAGAAAAGGAGTTAAAAATCCAGCAAAGAATGGTATCATTTATTTTCAACAACGTAGACCAAAAGCAAGACGCAAGGTCTTACGGAGCAGAACACTCGCGAAAATTGGTGTGTCTGTAAACTTTTAGCTGTAAATCATTTTTATACGAACGAACTCTTGCTGCTTGAATCAGACACGTCCTTCTCTGTTGGAGATGTCTGGGGAAGCGATATGTTTGATGAAGAATCCTTCCAGAGGAACTGCTCGCCAACTTGCAGCAGTGGGCCCAGTTTTGCGGCAGTTTCAAAAACCTGTGAGAAAAATAACAAGCAGAAGGATACTAGTTTAAGAACAAAATACTGCGTAGACAGTGCTAAATAAGATAAAAAGTTTAAAGGTTGATAACTGCAGTGACTGGAATTCCTTGAGATCAGTCACGGCAGTTATCAACCTTTAAACTTGATATCTGGTTAAGACCTTTTTCGCATTGTAGTTCTATTAGCCCAGTACCCTGGCCCAAAAATAACGCTGGTCGTCATCCAATGAATGCGGTCATTGGTCGAGAAAAATCTCAGCCATCTTGGATGTGCTTTAGAGGGTAGGGGGAAAACTATTCCGGATTATGACCGGTTTCATCGGGTGTCCTCAAGCCCATTTGTAGGCCAAAGTACCAGGCGATACTCCAACCAAATGAACCAAGAGGAACAAGAGGAAAGGAGATGATTAAAAAAAGTTGGAGTCGACAAGAATGGCTTAGTTTACGTAATATATTACACTCCGAAAAGTGGGTAAACACGAAGTGTTCGATATGGCTTTTTGAAGAAAGTATATCAATAATTCAGATATAACTAATTAAGTGTAATATATTTAGTAATTTATGGACTGGTGATCTCGCCTAAACCAATGCAGAAAATAAAACATGGCATAAAAGTTAACTTGATTTGTGCAAGCGGTTCATGTACTGCGATTTTTTCCAACTACTTCAAAAACGAACCCCTTTATAAGCTAATTAAGCACGTTTGGCAATGTTTTCTGAGTTGCAAATATTGGACGAGAAAAGTGAGCGCGTGTTTAAAACAAATAAACACACGATATGGTTATGATTTTCATTTGTGTTTTGCTCATGAATTATTGAGTTTTTGAAGAGTTGCTAATGGTTCCCACCTGCTGATCAATATCTCCGGCTCTACCGACTTTTTTCAACTCTTCGAAACGCTTCTCGTACGCGTGGAACTGCTTGGCTGCGTTTCGTCGTTCGCCCATTTTGTACAGCAAGACGCTGTAATTTAGGCACACGACTGGGTCTGACCTTAAAAACAAGCGAAGGGTGAGAACTACTAGCTTTCAAAACTTAGTGAAATACTTAGCATTCAAATCTCTAAAATTTTTCGCAACTCAACGTCAGCCACTCACTGATCAAGGGAACACGCCTGGTCATAAGCTTTCTTGGAATTTTCGTTGTCATCCAGGTTACTCAAGGCAACTGCATAGAGAATGGATAAAACAAAATGTTTCAGAGAAAAAAAGAATCACGAATGACCTTTTTAGAAGAGTTATCATTTCCAAGAACACTTTTGAAACGAATGGATCCAAGTTCGTTGGAAGATATGCATTTTTTTCTCGCCACTGTGTAATGTCCTCGATATATGAATTTACAGTTAAAAAAGCTTACCAGCCAGCAGCATAAAAAGTTTGCCGTTTTTCGGTCGCAGAGTAATGGCACCACTCAAGAAATGAAATGCTGAAGCATACCTAAGATATATTGTTGAGAAAAAGTCATGGAAATGATTCAATGTTGAGGAAACATTTCACAAACAAATATATTACGTTATGGTGTATTCGCGTAAGATTATCAGACCACAACAGTTGTGTTAGTGTTAACCCCCCCCCGTACAATTAGAAATGCCCCCAAAAAATTGGACATAACGTACTGTTGTATGGAAAGATGGATTAATCCAAGGTTGTAGAGGATCTTCCACTCAAATGGAGCTAAATAAGTAGCTCGCTTGAGACAACTGATCGCCTACGAATGCAAGAGAACGATTACATAGTTTGTTAGTACTGAAACTTAATTCAAAACCTGTGACGTTTCGTGGAGTCAAAATTAATTACGATCTTCTAATGGCTAATCTAAGAAACACTTTACTGCGTTAAGGGCTGTTTACACTTGTAATTTTCTGCCTTGCGATTGACATTCTGCAGGATGTGTTAAACTGACAAGAGCATGGAGGACAAACTACCGCGAATCATAAGCGGATATCTTGCTTCATAGGCCGTTATGGGTTTATTACATACAGCAGGATGACAATCGCAACGTAATAAATCGCACGTGTACACAGACCTTGAGACAACATCTCTGAAGACGGCGGTGGCACGGTCCACCTAAATGACAGAAGACAGAAAGAAGATAACCCTAAACCTTGGATCACTTTCAAATCGATCGTTAGTTGAAATCGAAAGTTAAAATGAAAGTTCATTCCAGATCTTTGAAGAAATATCAGTCTAAGGCTAGCAAAATAACTTTTTTCCCAGAAGACAGTCCTTTTTTGAGAAAGTTAGTCAGGGAGATCAGATCAGATTTAAGATCGAATTCGCACTTGCGACTTTTTGCACAACGAGGGAGTCCACTTCAATCTCTGGTCCACAAAAACCTTATCCTAGAGTAAGGCCTTGGAACATTATGTGTTATAGTCATGTTTATCTGAAGTGTCTATTTGCCCTGATCTTTTCAGCACGAGTTTATACTGCGCAGTTTTTAAACTTTCAAAATCCTGAATGTTACAACACAGAATCTCCTCTCCTAAAATCTGACTAAAATGTTTAATCAACATTTAGTCTTTCCGGTAGGATTTTTGTCATGAACAGCAAACACGCCTAAGGAATTTGAAAAAAGTCAGCCTTTTTCTTACTCCTTAATGAGTCCTTACCGCGATGTGTTTTTTCTTTCCAAAAAAGCACATGCCAATGTTATTCCAGAGATGGGCAGACTCAGGCGTAGCGGCTGCCGCCACCCGATACTTGGTTAAAGCTACGTCATAGTCACCATGTACTTGGATGATTGAACCAGCAGCTAGTATGGCCTGAAAACACGCAAAGCTTAAGTAAGTAACACACATACATGCTACTGCAGAATTTCAGGCAAAATGCAACGGAACATTTCTGAAAGAGCCATTACACGGCAAAGTCGATAACCCGTATCTTTTGAAAGTCTAGACAAGTAAGTCACGCATGCTACCAGTTGATGTACATTCATTGATTCTGTTAAGTTTATGCATGCCATCTCACTGACATTGATCGGTTTGAATTCAAGATACAAGAGAAGAAGGTTTTGAGATTTTGAAACAAAAAAACGAAAAAAACAAGTGATTAATTAAACTTAGAGAACTCGGTTGCTCTGGTTTTGGGATAACTTTCCAGTACTGAGAATCGATCTTGCTCACGGTAAGCGATCAACACATCGACGATAAACTTACCCTGGCATACGATGGATCGTATATTAAAGCGTTTCCCAAATGCTCGAATGCTTTTTGCGTTTGACCAACCTGCACAGCAAAAAAGAAACTTTAAAAGTTCCAGTTTAGACGAGAGCTACACATCCTACTGAAGACCATCTACACAGGAGGCAAGCTAACTTGAAGACAAGTTAAAAACGTGGAAGAATAACTTGAGAAGAAATTTATTATTAAAAGTGCAGAGTAAAACACGAAAATGTGTGCGCTCAAGTAGTGTTCAAACGAATAGCCATTAACCCTTTAACCTTCGATTCTTTTAGCCGGCAGTTGAGCATATACGAACTTTAAACGGTGACAACGTTAATAGCAGTCGACTATTCAACGTAAACTACGAACGAAGCGTGGAATATTCACGCCATCGAGTTCAACTAACTACTACGAGAACATCTGGGTAATATTAATTTTTCAATTAACAGTTTTAGAATGAGGGAATATTCGTACAGTGTACCTTTCGTTTCTGCACTACTGTCAACACATACCGGATTACAGACACAAGCTAATGGAAACTACAATGTATTGATGAAAAATATACACATAAAGTTATATAACTCAACAGAAATAACACTTCAATCGTTGATCACTTCAATGGAAGTCCCTAAGTTCTTTTCAGTTTATCTTAACTTTATCTAATGTCCTTTGTCAAACCACTCTTTGACGTCCATTTTCCAGAAAAGGTCCAGAATGAGGAGCTATTCTGCCTACTCACGTCTTTCTACACTGGCAGAAAACGCATCCGAGATTTTACAAACTATTGCACCTTCAAATATCTGTTGGTGGAACTAACCAAATGACGGCATCGACAGAGATGGCGGCGGTACACTTAATCACAATGCCTTGCAAACTTAAATTAGATCCAATCACAGTAGGAGAATGTTCAACATGTTATTTATATTAAGTAGGCTAGAGGTGCCTTCTCATCAAACTTAATAGTTTAGTAACCTTAGAACGAATTCCTCACACTTGAAAACCCGGTCTAGTCCTCATTGTTGCTCTTTAAATATTACATAAAGGCCACGATCGTCCTTGTTATAGTCTATCAAGTTAAGTATCGCACTCGTCTGATGTAATTAAGGTCGAAAACCGTTCCCGCCAATCACACAATCATGGTATGGTATAGATACGCCTCCAGTTCGATCTCTAAGCGATAACAATGTGAGGGACTGAGTATTTCAACACACTTTACACATACTTGAAGATACAGCAGTCCCAGTGTTGTCATCAAATCGGGGTTTTCTGGAGAATATCTATAAGACAAACGAAACCTTTGTTAAAATAACATCAGTTCGCATTTGAAATTTTCACAGAAAACTCCGCGCACGCCACCGGTCGTTATCGTGGAAATGTCAGCGCATTACTATTCTCGAAACGGCCGACCTTCACGATCCAATTCATATTCTCGGCCATTTATTAGCTTCTTTTCAGATATTAACACACACTGCTTCGGTTTCAGAAAATTTTCTTTTAAAAATATTTTACTTACTTGAATTCTTGATGGCAAAAAAAAATGAAAATAAGCTACATTAAACCGCTTCTTCCATTCGCTTTTTTGCGTTCATTGCATGAAATTATCATGACAAATAGTGCATTTTGTGTAACACCGACACAAAATCAATAAGCAAAGCGAAGTTTTCAAATTACTTACTCCACTGCTTGCTTAAAGACATGGACGGCCGAGGTGACATCTTCTTGTAGCAGGTACACCTTAGCCAGTTGGACGAATGAGGTGTCATGACGGTTGAGTTGAATAGCACTTTTTAAACACGCTACTGCCTAAAGAACATTCAACACAACAAAAACAATTCAGTCGCAACCTGTTTTTTCTTTCACTTAAAAAAGCAGAAAATTTACTTTTCAACGCAGGTCTGAGAAGTGTAACGCCGCTGCCGTAACACAATTTAAAATAGGTCTTGGTTTTAATGATTAAACCACCGCTTAACACTTCGTTTCGTATCATTTTGCTTTTCCTACGGATAATGTACAGACGTTTATTGCGAAGGTTTTAATAGTCCGGTTTGTTAGATCTGCGATAGTAATACTTCAACACAGATGTTTTTTTATCTCAAAACTGAACCAGACTCTCCTTACCTTACGAAAATCTTCGAGGTACATATAACAAACCCCTGAAAAAACGCAAAGGACAGAAAACAACTGTTTGACATTCTGAATAAGGTAACATAAAAAAGAAGCGCTTATTACATTAAGCAATGGTTGGAACAGGTTGCAAGTGTAACCTGTCAAAACTGAAAGCTGGTACTGCTGGTTTTTGCCAATGAAGTCGTGAAACACACATGGTGTGTCAGAAAGGTGCAATGTAACTTAGCAGGCGTGCATACCTGTTCCTAAGACCAGAATCCGTTTTCATTCATTTTTATCCATGTGAGTTATAAACTCAGGAATATTTTACCACAATAAAAGAACTGGCTATGACAATGTTCACAGCACAAGCATGGTAGATATGACCTTAGCACACATGTACTGTAAGATGCAATGTAACAGTTGTAAAATCAATCTCGTCCCCCTTTTTTGTCTACAGCAACAGTAGGGAAAAAATAATAATCCAACAAAATTTTGAATTAAAGAGCTGAATACGGTTGGTGGTACGTTGTTCAAACATCTAGGGTTGCCAAATTTTCACTGCTTCTAAGAGCTGTCTGTGCATTGTTACTTATATTTTGTATAATTTTTTCCAAAATTCATGGATGCCTCCACTCTATCTACACTTTCCCACAAAAAAAATATATAATATAATTACCTTGATTGTGCAAGATTTCCTGCAAGTGAAAAGAGAAGGGCATGATTAAATGCAAATTACACTCATATAATTAAAACTCTTCAAAGTGGTTAGAAACCTAGCTTACCCAGTCTTGAGGGTTCAATTTGGCAGCTTCCAAATAGACTTCCAGAGCAGCTTTGTGTCGGGCCAGAAGAAAGCTGAAACAGGGAGACAAAGTGTAAGTAAGTAATTACATTAAGTATATCTGAATGGGTTATTCATGCATTTTGTCATTGATGATTTCCAAAATATTACAAATCAATAAGGAGTTAAAAGGTTTTGATATAAAAACAAACAAAAAAGAAAAAATTCAACTTATAGATCCATTATTAGGATTAAAAAGCCCCTAAAATACCGTAGTAAGAGAAATAAGAGCCCAGCTCAAAATCTTAAGGTGGAAATCCATGAATAAATGAGACAAATGGTAAGTTTGAATAAAATTTTACTAATTATCTGCTAATTTTTTACTAAGTATCTGCTAATTTATTATTTACATGTAAATAGATATGTAGCTGTTATCACTTCTGTAATTTTATCCCCTCTGAAGATGTTGCATGTGGCAAGGAAATGTTAGTAAAATTTTATTCAATCTTACTGGTTGTCTCATTTATTCATGGGTTTCCACCTTAAGATATTGAGCTGGGCTCTTGTTTTCTTACTATGACTACGTTTTCCACCCAGAAAATCTATAGCTATGGCTCCAACTAAAATACCATCCAGCAAGAATTAAAATATAGATAAAAATGGCTTAAGTTATTTCCAAAGGGACGAGGTTACGATGAAATTCCTGGCTTATTTAGTTAGATATTGCACACCCAAGTCAGAACCAGCAGTACAAATCAAAAAATGTCATTGATGAGTAATATCAAAAGTAATGTAATGCAACATTCTATGCAGGCAAGAATTAAGTAAAAATAAAACTGAGCAAAATTTATTCCTTTATGTCTTTTACTGAAGAACTTTGTTTTGTGAACTATCTGTCTGTATTACAGAGTTAAAAAGCATGGCTCCTTAGTGGAAGCTTTGTTACCTGGGACAGCAGAGCAGAATTTCAAGTGGGGGGGGGGGGGGGGTTTGAGATAAAAATAGTGCATTCTGTATGTTTCCCTGGGAAACTTCACAAGTGTCCTAAAACATAGTTGTTTCAATGTTATATTTGGAATATAACAGCCTCCCCAGCCCCCTTGGCATCACCATCCCTGGTCATAAAAAGAATACAAAAAATCGTTAAGCATTTCAATTGCCTTGACTTTGGTTCATCTCAATTCAAAAACTCTAGGCATACCAATATTGCCTTGTAATAAAAGATATCAAACACTTGAACACTTACAGTGATCTTGCCACTTGTTTCAAGTTATCCACATTGTTGGGATTGATTTGAACTGTTCTCTGAAACAACTCAAGGGACTCTTGAATTTTTCCTTCCTCTCGTAAGAGAAGTGCTGTTCCAAAAATAGAAAGCAAAATGAAACATACAAAAGCAGACCTAATAATGGATCTCTTGTGACTATACCTGTACAAAATTGCAGAGTGCAGAATTGATGTTCTTTAGTTTCTTTAACAGGTTTACTCCATTCACAAACATGCACATCTTAATAGTTATAAGCACAATTACATAATGCCCTGATTATTGTTTATACAAGCTGAAAGTAATGAATGTGTAAATGTATATAAGTAAATATTCTTGAAAGTCCTAACTGGATGATGTTTTTAAGTCTCAAAATCTCATATAACATTTCAATGAACTGCAACATTGATTTATCAAGATCACACATATTTAAGGTAATTAATTACTTGTTTTTCATAACATACAATATCAATAATTATTTCTGAATTCTTCAACATTAAGATACATTTTGTAAAGCTAATGTATTATTGTTAAAATATTGTTAAAAAGCTAACATTCAGATGTTTCTTTCTTCAATTACCTTGGATATACAAAGCATATTCACACATTCCTCTAGTTTCACTCAACTGCTCTTCTATTAAACTCTTAAAATGTGCAAGAAAATGACCAAAAAATTAAAACAGACATTTTATAAGACTTATCCTACACTTCTTATAACAAAGAAATGGTGTAGCTTGAAATGAACCTTTTCCCTTTAATATTATACCAACTATTGATATCCCAGACTTAATTCCAAAAGAGATCCCGCTCTACATGCATTGTTTATATATATATTAATCCACTGGAATGGACAGTTAAACTTATCATTACTTATTCCCTTTTGAATGAGTGATACAAATTAACTCAAGTCACTGTATTTTCATTGTAACTGGCCTATGTACCCTTGTGTTGTTGGCCCCCCCTAGTCTGCAGTCATTAGTCCTCCATTAATAAAACCATTTAGTAGAAACTTAGTCAAGTACTATTGCAAATGCTGCATTCTGATTGGCTATGCTACTTGCTATCTATTTGTCAATATATAGAAAATAGCAAAAATGGCTTCCGCCTCTTGTTTTTGTGAAGTTTCTGAAGACGAAATAGAATGCTTACTTGAAAGTGCAATCCCAGAGAAGACCAAACATGTTCTTTGCAAAGTCTGTTTCTACTAAAACAGTTAGATTGTTCGCTCTTGATTTCTATGAGGTAATAGTTGACTTGGGCTTTGCCCTCATCAACTATCACCTCATAGAAATCTTGAGCTCATAATCTAATTGTTAAATAATGTTCCTGGCTTTGTAGGTTCATCTGGTATTATGATGCAATGCAAAATAATGATTGATGTTGTTGTCTTCTTGACAACATCAAAACAATTCTAAGTGAAATGCAAAGAGAGAATCAACATAAGCTTGAGAACAAATTCAACATGTTTCTAAAGTGTTTTAAGTCAAGAGCTACAAAAGATTTGATAGATATTAGGGAAGCTACAGGTTGCTGTTGAAGCAGAACCTCCCTCATGAGAAACTGTCAGAGAAGCACTTGACTTTGTGTCCTCTTTATGTGGATTGATCATTGTATTAAGGCTTACTTTACAACTCTCTATACCCTTCTGAACATAATGGAGGTGAATAAGCCAGTTTCTTCTTTCATAAATTGGAAGCTCTGGAGCTAAGACAAACAAAAGCAAAACATTATTTCAAAATCATACCTTGCACAACTGCATAAGGATTTTAGAACATTTAATTGCTTCTTATACATAAATTCATCTATAATATTTAAAAACCAAGCAGAAACAACACCTCATGTTTAAAATTCAATAAAGAAAGTACTGTAAGTTTTTTTAAACAACTTATAAAATGAACCCCCCTTAATATGCTAATTTGCAAAGACAGTTTGAAAATTGATGTTTTCTTAGCTGAAAAAATTTGAGTAAAAAAGCATGCAGGTTTTTATCACATTTAAAGACACGAATTGATTATGATTTTCCTTTGTATTTTCCTTATGAATTGTTAAGGAGTTTTACACAGAAGCATTCACTTACAGAAATATATAAACAAACATATGTATATATAAATACACATACTCACATGTATACGTATATATATATATATGATCATGCGTGAGTGTATAGGTAGTTGTATACGTACTTCTATGTGTATGTATTATGCACTTGTTTACAAAAGGTACGGTATCACCAGATATTTACTTCATGCAATTTTGGAAAAAGTGACGTTGTTGACCCATTTATCTACCTGACATTACCTTTTCCTCCGCGTCTTTTAGGTTTCGTCAGTTTAGGAGGACTGGTCGGCTCTTTTTGTTGATCTGTTTTGGTGGAAACCTCGTCGTTAGGGCCCGAGGTTCCTACGTGGGTGCTTATACTATCATCACTAGACGAAGTATTCGGAGGACTTTCTAGTCGATTTACTACTGTCTCATTCATGCCTGAAGCAGAAGGTTGACTGGGGTGTCCACTCATTATATCTGCAACGCCTTTATCCACCAATAAAGTTCCTCCATATCGTTATTAAGAAACTAGTCCAGCAATGGTCGACTGTGTAATATTTTCCAACTGAACTCGTTTCTTTGTTCGTGTATGCGAGGTTACGCGCGAGTGGTTGAATAAGTGTCCGTTATTGGTGGAGATCTTCCTCTACCACATAGATACACGCGGGAAAGAACCCTCGGTATTAGTCCACAGCCAAGACAGCCGGGCCGAGCTTGTAGCGCAAAAAGCATAGCTGCACAGAAAGCGAATTTGCATAGTGGGGTTGCGCTGCTAAGTACTCTGCACAACCGTTCACTTCAACATCAACTTAACATACTACAACATTTCACAATTATGGGATGAGGTTGAAGTCGAAAGGAAGAATTATAAAGGTCGCGGTTTATGTTAACGGCCAAACCCAAGGATCGAGACTAATAACGCAAAAAGGGGTTTGATAATTCTTGCTTTCATGCAAAAACTGAATTGCGAAATTATTGTTCCAGCAGCACTAGTGTACATTAGCATGGGACACAACGAATGAAAACACACAGTTGCACAATTGTAAAAACTTTCATGACAACAGTTATTTGTTGCGGAATTGACTAATAATTCTGGATGCATAAAAACCAGTTAATGCAGATGACACCAGGACTAAGCATCGCGTGAAAGCAGCCGTCTTTTTGTAGTTTCTTTCAAACTCTAACATCCGAACGCCTCGTAGTTAGTTGAAATGAAAAAGTTGGATTTGCTTCATGTCTTTCGACTTCCTGCAAGTGTTTCACAACGGATAAAAACTTTCCCTAGCCCTGAATATTATACTAAATGTTGTGCAGGAGGGAACTTATTCGTAATTAAAGGTATATTTATGGTCAGGACGTCGTGACAATCAATTGGTATAATTTAAAAAAATAACACGACGCTTTTTAAGTTCACTTTTTGTTTGCAACATCTTACAGAGAACCGTAATAAGAACGACCTAATGAAGGAGAACGGTTCTCCGAAAAATATTGAAAATAAAAAGTAAACTAAAGAAACGCTGTTATTTTATAACAGATATGTATATCTAATATTATATAATATATATATACAAAGTAAATTGCATAAATTTTGGCGAACATAAACATGCAACAAAAAAGTATGTATAGGTAAATCTGTAACTGTGAATACTTCAATCAACCTTAATTAGCCACTTTGGAAACTGCAGGGACTGGTACGGATTCGTATCCCGCACGGGAGTATGGGGCTGTTTTGGGGGACGCTAAAACGCTTTCATTAACTCAAAGTTATAAACGATTGATGTAAAAGATATACGACAATGGTCTTGAAATGGAATTGTTGTGTTCCTCGCTGTACGGACAACTGGAGAAACTCACCAAATCCTAAGGTGCATTCTATACCAAGTGATGAAGCAGTGCGGAAGGAATATGCTAGATTAATCCGAAACGATAACCTTCGTGATTCTTCCAGCACAAGAATTTGTGGCAAGCACTTCACTGGAGAGGAAAGAGTAGCCAGAAATCAACTACCATCGATATTTCCGTGGACAAAAGAAGTCAACATTCGCAGAAAAATAGAAAAACATGTTTTGCCGTCTTCTACATCAAAGGAAAGGACAGCCGACGGAGAAGTAAATGCCTCTATAACAAGGACAAGCCAAGGACAAGCTGAAGGGTTTTCAGAGATGGCAGAAACTACTGATATGTTAACATTTGATGCCCTTGTTCCCTCGAAAGAAAACGAAACCCAGACTGAGAGTGCAGAATATTCGACTGCATAGGAAACTCTCCGCCTTGAAGTCGAAAAGCTAAAAGCAGAGGTAAAGAAATTAAAATTTAAGTAAGAACATGATCCTGTATTTGACATTGATGACTATAACACGAGCGACAGGGATATTTCATTTTATACTGGATTTGCAAACTATGAGACGATGGTATTGTGTTTCAATATACTGAAACCTAAACTTTACCACAAAATATGGAAGTCATACCAGAAGTCAATTTGACCATGAAAGACCAGGCAGGCCTAGGAAACTATCACAATGGCAAGAATACACTATGGTTCTTATGCGTATGCGCTTGGGCTTATTTGCAAGGGATCTGGCACATCAATTTCGTGTTTCTGAGGGTACTGTTTCAATGATATTCCATGCCTGGATAAAGTTCATGAGAGCAGAGTTGGAGCCAGTTTGTATTTTGTGGACAGCAAAGGAGCAGGTCAAATACTATATGCCAGCTGTTTTCAAGGAATTTTATCCTGACTTGGTGTCAATCATTGACTGCACAGAAATATTTATGGAGTGCCCTTCTGGTTTAGCTAATCAGTCTGCATGTTATTCTCACTACAAATCCCATAACACAATGAAAGGCCTTGTGCGAATTACACCAAACAGGGTAATATCATTTATTAGTGACTTATACAGCAGTTCCATAAGTGACCCAGAAATTGTCAGGAAGTCAGGTTACGTTGAACATTTGAACAAGGATGATTTTGTCATGGCTGATAAAGGCTTCACCATTCAAGATGACTTAGCTTCTGTTGGTGCCCATCTAGTTATGCCCCACTTTCTTAAAACAAGGAATCAGTTCTCCAAGGCAGAAAATCAACACAATAAAAAAATTGCTAGTCTGAGAATTCTTGTGGAACGTTATATGGAGAGGTTGAAAAATTGGCACTTTTTTGACCGACAAATGCCTATAACATTGCATGATATTGCACCTGATGTATGGATAGTTGTTGCATGTATTTCTAATGATGGAATTTAATGTTTAATCAATGTCTGCAAAATTTTTACCCTTTATTAAATTTTTTACATCTTCTATATATATATATATATATATATATATATATATATATATACACACACACACACACACATATTTATTCAGCCTACCTAAATGCATAAAGAAGAGCTTCAGAACTATTTGCACATATTTACAATCAAATATATCTTGTTATTTACAAGGACTTGATCAATTCTTTTCACAATATTAAAAATTTTTACAATATAAAAACTGTTTAAATGTTCTACAAATATTTGTCAAAAATTATGATTCTGCAAACAACTAAACTGTTAAGTCAAGAAAAGAATCCTCCTTTCCCCAGCGTATACCACCATTCAGAATCCTTGGATACACAATTTCAGAGAAGACGTGAGTAAAATAAAATCTTTCAAGTTTAATAAGTACATCCCTTCAGAATGTTCTGTCAAATGTGATTACATCCACATGTACCCACACACCATTAGTCATTGTCATAGCCAACAAACAACAAAAATGGACCATTTATAGCAGCATTTACCTTTGAATAAGCTCGCTCTTTCTCCCAGATATTTTAGCCCCACGGCATAATAGCCAGCGTTTCAGAATCGCCATACTACATTGTTCGGCTGGCTTCATCAGCATAGCTCCTGGGATATCCATTTCTTCCAACACCACGTTATCGTCTGTTATCATATCATCCATGTCATTATTATGCAAATCGTTCTTCTCACTCGAAATCTCTGTTATGGAAATGTTCTTTTCTTTGTATGCCATTTTCAAAACGATGAATTCTTCTAAACAGAGCAGCAGCAGCCCCCAAAACAGCCCCACACTCCCCTGCGGGATACGAATTTGTACCCAGTCCCTGCAGTTTCTAAAGTGGCTAATACATTAAATTGACCAACGAATGTACCAAAAAACATAGATCATATCATCATTGACCGTTGAAGTGAGAATTAATTGAAGATACAATGGTCTTGTTATGTTTACATGTTGATATGCTCTGTGCCATAATTTTTGCAATTTGCTGTATTATGTATGTACTATCAAGTATGTGAGTGCATTCTTACCGGTTATTAGTAGTTAATTAAATTTGCAAAGCATTGTGATTAAATATATGACGTCACTTTTATCAGCTCCGTCAATGACATCTTAACTTGAACAGGTAAATAAATAACAGTAATAATTATAATAATAATAATAGCAATAACTATGATAGTCAATTGAAAGCAGTTTGTATGTTTGGTTTTTTTCGTATCAATAGATCTACGAAAAATGTGGCGGTGTGTGGTACTTGAAGGGGAAAGGGTACCCGAGTTTCCGATTGAGGACTTTAATTTTTGAAACAAATGGATCCCAATCAAAGTACATTCCCTCCAGCACCCGCCCACCTCCCTCCTTCTCAGTAAATGCATCTCTCCCGTGCAGCACTCTATTGTTGTCAAAGAACACAATTTCTCCTGGTCGTAATAGGTGGCGAATAATAAAGTCCTCTGCATGAAAATACTCTGCAAACATCGCTTTGGCCTCGTAGAAAGCCACCACCTCTTCGGGGCTTAAATCGTCGAAGTAATCCGCCCACGTTAAATTCGCGAAATATATTTTGTCCAATTGACCCCGGTCGTTCAATCTGTAACATTAACAAAAATAACACAATTACTGCCATCCTGTGGCTTTTGACATCACAACATGTTTAGAGATAAATTTATATAAATGAGTCAGGCCTTGGTGTATATTCAAGGAGGATCATTATTTCTCATTGGTCAATATATTTAATATATATATATATATATATATATATATAACTTTAATAAAGTTAGAAGAGCGTTTGCTACTCAGAGTTTCACGTGTCTACAACACGATCATCAGGCAACTGACAGTTCGCTTCTACTATTCATTTACATAATATGACCCATATTATGTAAATGAATAGTAGAAGCGAACTGTCAGTTGCCTGATGAGCGTGTTGTAGACACGTGAAACTCTGAGTAGCAAACGCTCTTCTAACTTTATTAAAGTTATTTCGCTCTACCTACATGGTATCGAGCACTCTCAAACCAATCGTCAACTGTGCTTCTTGTATGATACACCTTTGCTTTTGCTTGCTATACTAGTCTCTAGTTAGAGCGCTCTGGCATGGCTTAGATGTACCACATGTGGGGCACATTTGAGTTGCCTATATAATGTAGGCTTCTCCATCCTGCTCATCAGCACTACACTGATGAGGCCCAATAGGCCGAAACGGTTCCGTCTGTAGTTATATATATATATATGTAAGTGCCGATATACCTCGACTTTTAAGGACTTATATATATATATATATATATATATATATATATAGGTGAGGTTACTAAAGAACATTTGTTGTTACTCGGAGTTTCACGCTCGTGGACGATCTTCAGACAACTGAAGGAAAAAAGGTATCGATTATCTTTTATAGGGGTTCTTGCGTAATGTCGGTGGAATGTGGTGATGTCATCGTGGTAAGGCGGCGTGTTTCAGGTTGTGTAGGCGGTGTTTGTTCTGGTGGCGGCACTTCGAAAAGATTTCCGATCTTTTGTTCAGGAGCTTGTTTATCTCCACTTTTGTACAAAAGTGGGGATAAACGATGTAACTTGTGCCTCGAAGAGAAAATGTGCATCATGGAAGCAGAGCCGAACAAGCTCCTAAACAAAAGATCGGAAATCATTTCGAAGTGCCGCCACCAGAACAAACACCGCCTACACAACCTGAAACACGCCGCCTTACCACGATGGCATCACCACATTCCACTGACATTACGCAAGAACCCCAATCAAAGAAAATAGACACGTTTTTTCCTTCAGTTGTCTAAATATCGTCCACGGGCGTGAAACTCCGAGTAACAACAAATATTCTTTAGCAACCTCACTTACTTATGATACTTGTGATATTGAGCACTCTTGAAATATGTTGATATACTACATTGTCATTATATATATATATATATATATATATATATATATACATATATATACATATAAAATATAAATATATTGGTTAAATATATGTTAAGTAATTGTATAAATTCATATACTTGGGTGAAAGATAAGGATATGTTAATACTGCTCCAAGTTAACCAAACCCGTACCAGGCACATAGAGAAAAGTCTACTTGACTGCAGCTGCGATCAACTGAACCCATACCAAGCAATTAGAGAGAACTCAACTTGACCGTGGCTGGAATCCCAGCCCCGGTCAAGTAGAGTTTTCTCTAATTGCCCGGTATGGGTTCAGTTAACTTGGAGCAGTCTTAACATATCCTTATATATATTTATACTGTATATATATTTATATATATGTTACTAAAGGATGTTTAATCTATTTTGCTCTATCTTCCAGGATATTGAGCACTTTTAGAATCGTTGATAAATCATTCGACTATATTTATGTATACATATTTATATATACATATTTATATATTTAATCAGCATATTTAATGAATGATCTGCTATAACTCAATGTCCTGACTTCACCACTGAATGTTGTTACCTGTCACTATAATGCGTGCATTTCTAAACTTTTAATCTGAAATACATTTTAAATTCCCTAAGCACAGCAAACCCATTGTATTATCGGGTTGGTTGTATAAAAAGGTGATTAATTTTGACTAAAGTAAGTGATAACTATGAACATACATTTTAAAAAATAGATTGTAAACAGCATGATTTAATCATGTTCAATGAACCATTTTAAATGAAAAGTTTTACATGTTGTCATGGTTCATACTATTAACATGAAGAAATTATTGATGGGGTGGTTGTTCGAATGAAAGACATTATTTTGCAAGCCTCAGAGTGACTTCAGACATCTTTACAATTTTACTGATGCAAATCCTTTCCAAAACTCTAACTCTAACCCCAATCCCATCTCTAACCCTAACCCTAACATTAAATCAGTTTTTAATGCAAGGTTTCAATTCAAACTTTTGACAAAATGTCAGCCTGAGGCTGAGTCAAGATAATTTTTTTTCTTGTTAAATTGATGAGTAATCTTTCTGCTTGAAACTTTTACACAAGTCCTGGTGAAATGATGCAATAATTACTAAGATTATTATTCATTAAAAATATTATGTATATAGATTAACTCAGAACATATTTATTACATTTGTATTAAATTTAATTTATATCAATTTATATATCTATATGTATCTGTAAGCAATCGTGTATAATGAGCCATTTAAAGCAGTTTGATGTTTAGGAAACATGAGAGCTTGGATATATTGAAGTAGGTGAACGATCTTCAAGCTCGATACTCAGAAAATGATATCTGAGCCCCAGACGGGGATCAAACCCGCAACCTTCTGAGGACCTTCTAACTGGTCCTCAGAAGGTTGCGGGTTTGATCCCCGTCTGGGGCTCAGATATCATTTTCTGAGTATCGAGCTTGAAGATCGTTCACCTACTTCGAGCCATTTAAAGTTGATACTTACTTAATGATTGGCCTTGATTGATCAAAAACAAATTCTCCAAATGGACCAACTGAATCATCATGATAAGGAACTAATGTAGAACTCAGGATGTCAAATACTTTTGAACTTTTTTCCTTTATTGACAAAGCAATTTTAAAACCATCCACAAATGAGTTTGTTCCACCTTCAGTTTTTACTTCAATGCCATGGAGGCATTGGATCTGTTAAAAATGACAGCATGTTAGTTGGATATATTTTCATACACTGGAAACAGCAAAAAAGAAATTACCACCTGACAATGATTTTTTCAGAGTTTTCCATGAGCTATTTACTGTTTAACCCTTTCCAGTCAGAGATGTTGTCCCTTGATGAGTAAAATCATCTGACATTAGCTAGAGTACAATTAAAAAGTTGGGTATAGCCCAGAAAGGGTTGAATGTGAAAATGAACAGTTTCATGTTTGCAATGAAAGTGAGAATTCTTCTTTATGTTTCCAAAAGAGTTGTTTGAGTCTTTGAGGAAGTTTGGAAAGAATTATCTTGTTTTGAATCTGGCAAGAGATCTCCCTTTGACAACTAAAATTTCCTACCATAGATATAAAACTGTATGTATTGTCCCAGTATTATCAACAGTATAGTTGAAGTAAACATTTACAGAAAAACACTCATCATGAACTTAAATTTTGTGCCCAGTCCCACTAACTTCAACTAGCTTCCTACACCCCTGTGAGCAAGGCTTATCATCAAGGAAAATTTGTCAGCTAAAACATGCTCATGTGTATGGGGCTTTACACACAAACTTATCACTTTATATATTTATGACAGACATGAAATGGGAATTTGAAATTAGCCATTTCACTAAGATGAACCTCAGTATTTAGTATGTTACATACATCAGGTGGATTTATATTGTGAGGTAAGTCCGAGTGAACCTCAAGAAATTTATTAGTGTAAGCCAGGCTGTCCTCAGATTTGTCTTTTACAAAAAAGCTGTGCCTAAAGTAAAATAAAAAATAATTGAGGTAAGTAATAATTATGCATAACTGCTCCTGAGCTGTTCTCAACTCAACTTGAAAACATGATCTCTGTGGGGACCAGATGCCTCTTGTATGAAGTTAGGATAGCTTAGGTAGATAAGCTCTATTGATTGAACATAACTATTCTTATATATCTACCATATACTATTCAAATTAAATGTAATAGGTGAATATGGCTTCTTATGCCAGGGACTATTTTTTTCTCTGATTATTATCCAATACAGATGGAAGGGCCAATATATCCCCCTCTAATTTGCTTGGCCATGGGTGTGACCAGGGGTGGATCAAGGTAAAGCAAGGCCCTGGGTCAATGTGTCCTGTGGGACCCCATGAATTTAGATTTACAAAATTACAGCAGATTTGAGATTTGTTGTATCCAGTAAGAATGTTGTAGAACCTACGAGACACATGTACAGGTAACTATTACAGATTGCAAGGAATGAAGGAGATCAGCGAGTCCTGCAGATGTTGTATGAAAAGAGAACAATAGTTACAGATGAAAAGGCCACTTGTCTGGTGTAATGCAAGGTGAGGGGCCTCCTCACAAGTTGACAAGCACAAGGCACTGGGCCATGGCCCACTTGGCTGATAGGGTTAATCTGCCATTGGGTGACACTGATATCTAGACTGTCTGAAATTGCATTTTTAGGTTTTTTCATGCTGTGTTACAAGAAGCACTACTTTAGGTTGGATCATTTCCTGGCATTCTATGTTGGAAAGCAACTAAAACATGATGCATTCATTTGATCTACTGATCATAATTACAGTAAAATATACTGTAATTGTTGCCCCCCAGAATTAGTGTCTCCTCTGAATAAGTACCCCCCTTAATAAATGCATACAAGGAATAAGTGCCCCTGCTCAAAAATAAGCACCCCTGAGATGCTTTTGTGAAATTATTTGCAACTAAAGATGTATGCATCATGAGACAACAGGATGTTGACAAGGCATTATATGAAATACATGATTTAAATTCTTGAGATTCTGCTGACAGTGTATTGTCCTTAAATACAGGTATTTATATTGGTCAGCTCAATTGCAATCACAACCCACTGGAACATTCTGAATTTATCATGATCATGATCAATCTTTTTTTAACAAAAATTTTATTGGAATTATAGTCAAAACAGCTTTCAATTGTGATCCCAACTGGGATACGTTTACTCTATATAAATGGAGCAATACATGCTTACTTCATCAAGATTGGTAAAACATTACAATGAACTTTGCTTTTTAGTATATGGAGACCAATTGGGGTGAGTGATTATCACATGGAATGTTTGGCTACATTCACCTGTGATTTCATGTTATATGATATTTAGAGCACTGCATGCAAGTTACTCTGAAATGAATTACTTATGTGCCATACCCATGAAGAGTCAGCTTGTAATGTCCCACTCTTTCAGCCAATTTGAAGAGTACACCTTCCTTTGCAGGAGCATTTTGGATCAAGGTCAAACCACGACAGTGGAGGTCATATGACCAGTGTAATAGACTTTTATCATCACTCATGATTGCTTCATAATCGTATGCCATTTCACGTAAATTATATTCTGCAGATAAAAGTTCACATCCATCCTTTAGGATTGAAGTCTCTTCATATGACTTGACTTTGTCTGATTTTTCAACAAAACATCTATGGTTAAGCCATTTGGCTGAATAATAACTGACATGACCATCTGACCAGCAGCATTCCAAGTAGTTGCCATTGTCTTTAATAGTGATGCTATCAGCAACACTTTTTTCATTATAAACAACAACAAGTCTTTGTTTCACCTGAGGATGGAAGCAAGATGGACATTTGCAGTTCTCACGGAGGAAAATATATGGAAACCTTGACTGTTTTCCTGACTTCCAGATGACTTTAACAAAATGGTCATCTTCAGGATGCAGTGTCTTAATTTGGTCAACTTTTCCGGAAAAAGGTTTGTATTTACAGCCTAAAAAAACCATAACGATCAATCTAAAGGCAAAATGCTCCAGCAAAGAAAACTATGTGAGGACTTGAATGTACATATCTAATAATTGGTGTCAGTCTCATGAAGGGGACATAATTTCAGTATGTTTTGTGTTTTCATGAAATGATTTAATCTCTGTGTGTATATCATCATATTTGCCTGCTGTATTTTTCTCTTATAAACTGAGTGATTTAGCTGTGACAAACTGTGCTGTTATTACATCTTTCAAAGCCATTCTGCATGGATAAATTAACCAGCTTATAATTGGAGTTGACCCTTTCATGCATATGGCTTCTTTATGACAATAAATTGAACTAATGAAAGGCTGAAGCAAAAAACAAAAGAAAACAAATAAGAAAAGGAAAAAATCATAAATTACAGGGTTAAGGTGAGCTGTGCCATGGTCATGCTGCTCATCTTGCTCAGTAACACAAGATTGACGACCTTTCCTCAATATTTCAGGGATTACTGGCAGAGTTAAACATTGTACGTGCCGTTCAATGTACATAGCTGGGTTTGTAAAGCCGGCACGGCTTTACAAACCCAGCTGTGACAAGCCAATCTCACAAAATTCACGAGCACGGCTTGGCACGGTACAGCTCATAAACACTAGGGCTTTCTGACTCACAAGATACAATCGGTTTGTATAGCTGGTATCACACAAGAAATAACCATACGATTTTTAGTCGAAAACATTTGTATCCCTAGTATGTAGTATTAAAAAGTATTAAAACATGGTTCACATGAATACCAGTTTGGAAATGGGAAAAGATACATTTAAGAGGACTTCAGCGGAAACTACTTCCTATTCTTACCGTTGGCCGAGAACTCCTCCTTGCTAGAATACGATCGCAACAAACAGTTGCCGTAATGAAGTACCTTTAGTGATCGAGAGCTGTAAGTGAACCCTCGTTTAATCTTAAAGGCGTACCTGATACTACTTAGCCCAAACATTTCCAAGGTAAAACTGTGTCGTACTTGTCAAACATTTATCCCAGGTACAAAGGTCATTCCAAGAACGGGGGTGGGTCGGTGGCAAAGTCCGAAACCGGACAATTGGTCGTGTCGGACCATTTTCCCTGGAGTACGAGTAGCCCAGAAGAAGCCCTAGTCTTCGAACGTTGATGAAGGCAATTACGTACTGCAAAGGTTGCTTTGTATTTGAAGAATTTTATCGCGCAAAGCGACTTTTCCTTTCGTCTTATAGACGCTCGACTGTAACTAATGGGTAGTCTATCCAATTTACACAAAGAAATGTCGATTCGCAAGATAAACCTCGCCTAGAGAAAAACACCCTTAAGGAACATTAAATGGTTATGAAATTAACCATTTGAAGGGGAATGTTGTCATTTAGCAAACTTCATCATTTCACTCTAGCTAATGCAGAACGGTTTTAATCGTCAAGGTGAGACCACCCTGCCAGGTAAAAGCGTCAAAAAGAATTATCAAGTTTATAACCTGATTGCACAGTAAAATAGCAAAGTTAGAAACCGCACAATCAAACATAGTCAAATTAACGCGGCTGAAGAGCAGCGACGGCGGAGCCGGGGGGGGCTGCAGGGGCTGTAGCCCCCACTTTTTTCCAAATGTAATGTTGAAACAACTACGCTTTAAAACACTTGTTGTGCAATTCCCCAGAGAAGCATACAAAATGCTGTATTTTTATCTCAAGCCCCCCCACTCGTAATTCCGCTCCGCCGTCCCTGAAGAGTGCGAGTCGTGCTCGAGTAGAGAGTTAAAATTTGGTTTTCTTGACGTCCGGAATAAAGCCTCCGCATCAGAATAGGGCACTACGAACAAAAAGTGAAGACGATCGCCGAATAAATAAATCATAATACCGTAATAATAAATCTTTTTATCAAATTTTAGTTTGTGATTGACGGGATAACAATATCAATTCCAAAAGCACGATATAATATATTTGTAAATTATGTAAAAGCTGTACGAAGCATTTACGGTGTTTTTATGGAGATTTGATAGCGGAGATTTAGGCTTGGATTTGCCTTTGTACAAATCTTCAAGGTTCTCTTAATTATTTGTTACGTATGGCCAATAAATTAAATGGAGGTGATTATTGGATTGACTTTAGAAATTCAGTGATTCAAGTTCTTCCTTTATTATATAGTCAAATGTAACCTTTCCCAGAAAAACTATTTCAATTTTATGTTTCGTACTCTAAAAACTTCTATCAATTGATGCAAGGGAGTAGCCCAGCCAATCAGATTACAGCATTTGCATTAAACTTCCAGTAAGTTTAGATGAAGAGTGTGTATCATTAAGGTCATTGCAATGAAGTGTTTTATTTATGCTAACTTTTTTAATTTGATCGTAAAGACATCAAACTTTTAAACACTCATGTTTGCTCGGTCTTTTTGTAAAGTATCGAAACACGGTATTTAATATTAATCAAAAAACAAAAAGTTCTTATTTTTCCTGTACAAGTTGGTGATTTATAAGATCCCTTTCAGGGTATTTCAACTAATCTCAAAAAAACCCATTTCCAGAACAGTCACTGGTGACTGTACATACCTCAATATGTGCATCATTAAGTTTTTGTTAAAATATGCCATGAACGTAGAGTTCTTTCGATTTCATATCGACTTCTTGTCGGTGTTTTGAAATTGGCGTAAAAATCCTTTAATCCTGGCTCAACTATCATCACACAACATGTTGACTTTCATCAAAAAAAGTCGTCTGATTGCTCATGTAAATGTGGTGTTTTCAGCCCAAGTTTGCCGTGCAGCACCCTGAGTTTTGAAAAAACAACATCCCATTCAAAATAGATTCCATGCAACCACCTTGATGCGCTTTTACTTTCCAACGCAAACGCAGTTCTCCCGTGCAAAACTCTAAGGTTGTGAAACTGAATTACTTCGCCCGGTGTAAGCTGGTGATGCACAACGTTTTCAGGTCGGTACATCATTTGATTAAACTGATAATAAGCGTCGTAAAACTTCACGGTTTCCTCCGCTGTGGCATTTCGAAAAGAATCGTCCCTGACGAGGTTGTTGTACACGATACTTTGAAGTCGGCCACTTTGGTTAAGCCTAGAACAGACAAAAAAATATGCGCGTATGTGGCGTATTTTGTTTATATTACTAGCGTCAAATGATTAAATAGGGTACAGAAACAAACGTCCAAAAAAAGCCTTCCTAACGCTTATTTTTGGCTTCACTTTTTAGTCCAGTCGTTGACTGAATTCAGCCTTCGGGTTATAACAGAGTTCTGCTTGAAAGTCTTTTTAGCGGTCGTTTTCAGGCCTCCACTCGGTCAACTGGCTGCCTGTTTCAGGAGTTCCTTGTAGGAGTTAAGCTGAATTTTCGTAGACCTAGTTGCAGCCTGAAATTGACAGCCAAAAGCCCTCCATGTGCGCCTTATTCGGCTTCACTTCTAGTTCCTTCCTTTGATTCAAGTCATCATTACAGTCATACGTAGGGTTCTGTATTGTGACCTTGGGTAAAAGCGGTAGTGAATAACAATCCTTTTCTAATGCTCCTCAGACTATGAAAAAATTCCTACAACTAACAGTAGATAGCGAGGTGCAATTAAGGAATCTCATAACCGGGAAATCTTTAGTTCTCTTACTGTATTGTTCGACGAGAATGACCCATAAAAAATTCTCCAAAGGTATCTGTTCCTTTGTCCACGAAAGGCACGTCATTCTGGCACAGAACTTTAAAAGCTTTTGGATCCTTTTCCTTTAATTGCTTGGCGACATTAAAGCCGTCGACAAAAAGGCTCATTCCGCCTTCGACATCGTTTAGTTCGATGCAGTGAAGGCTCTGAATCTAAAACCAGAAAGTCCAAATCAATATTTCTTTGATACTGCAGGTATAGGATGGGAAGCGCATCCTAGTGTAGAATTCTTTAATTGTCGCAGAATAATTTTACAGTAATATTAATAATACAAATTTGACATCCAGTTACATATTAAGTTGACTTACGACTGAACATATGAAGCACATGATAGGAAATGCCTGAGAGCGGGAAGCGATTGCATGTTGTTTTCACTGGTTTTATGTGCGCTCCGTGAGAAGATGACATAAAGAGTGGATCATTTCCCTCTGAAATTCACTTAGTGAAAATATAGCTTGCATCAAAATTTAGTTGAACCCCGTAGGTCGGTACACTTACGTCAGGGGGACTGTTGAGAAATGGCAAGTCGACATGAAAAGGCAAGTGGCCTGTGGTATAAGCCAGGTTGTTAGCGTCTGTCTTGTTCTTCACCTCAAAGTCATCTCTAAAGAAAAAAGCAAAAGCGACAAGCCAGATAAAGATTGTACAAAAGGATGTAATTGGAAACAGGGCCGTCATTAGCGAGTAAGTCGTAGCTAACCCACGTGTTGCATTTCGGGAAAATAATCATTTACTGTGGAATTGCCAGTATTGAAGGGTCCAAACAAACTAATGTTATTCTTTTTGTGTACGATACTCTTCCTTAACTGAGATAACGTAAATCCTCTATTAAATCCCCAGACGGCATATTTACTTCAAGCCCGTTTGAAGGGGGCTTGATAGAGTGGGAGGTTATAATGGAGAGTCTCTAAAGAGCTGTTTACACGGGCAATTCTTCAAGCGATTTTTTTCATCCTGAAGCATGCGATTGAGTAAACAACTCACCAAAGTACTGTACCGTGTAACTTCGCACAAATGATCAGCAAGTCCATCCACTCGATCGCATGTGTCAGGAGGCTAACAATTGCAGCAAAAATCGCCCGTGTAAACAGTCCTTAACAGAGGCCCTAAAGCAACCGACGTTCTTGAGTGACGGGCGTCCGCCGGAAGATTTAATTGACGACGAGGTGTTTTTGATATTTATGGGTGTATTTGTTGAACAAAATTTGTTATGCGAGCAAAGACGATGACCGACCCAAAAATCCCAGCAGAGATAATAGCATGCTAATCAGTGAGTCAGGGGTGAATTTAACGGACAAAAGTTGATCCTGTAGGAGTAGACGTCGTCTTTAGAACGTGGAAACACTGTCAGTGACGTCTGTGCAAGATAGAAAAAGAGTATTTTACATGTTCGACGACGCCCTTGCGGTTTGAAATTATTCATTTTCTTCCTTTCGCATGAAAAATTCTATTGAAAGAAAAGCCGTTCGTGAATCAAGAACACTTCTGGCTTACGCTCTCTATTTGGGTTAACGATTCAGGGAACGTCGCACCAAAAGACCCTAAAATGACATTCGGGCCAAGCGTTGACATAGCGACATGACATAAAGCATTGAGACTTCAAAGCTTTGACAAATCAGTGGCGGTCACAGTAAGGTCTCGCCGTTTAAGAAGCACTAGGAGAGGGGCAAACTCAGGTGGTGTCCAAAAACCTTTTACACATAGTCGAAACGTATATAATATAATTATATAATTATAATTATATATATATATATATATATATACAGTAGGTGCCAAAAGTGTGAGTCCAGTCTCAATTTTTGCCAAAAATTCGAGAAAAGTATGAGTCCAGTTAGAATTGAGTGTGTATTTTTAATTTTGAACAATATTATCACTCTGTGTCACAACAATGTTTAATTTTACTTATAAATGAGATAATTTACAGTAGTTTTTACGTGATTTCAGTATTTAGTGTGTCCTCCCTTAGCTTTTAAAATAGCTTGCACTCTTTTTGGCATGGATTTGACAAGTTTTTGAAGTGTTGATTGTTCGATGTTATTCCAACATTGAGAAATACAACATTGAGAAATTATCCCATAGCTTGTCCTGGCTTGTGATTGCATGTCTCACTTTCTCTCTTTTTAAAAGATCCCATAAGTGTTCAATGGGATTAACGTCGGGAGACTGAGGTGGAAATGCCATTAGCTTTAATTCACCTTGGTTTTCTTTATTCTTTAAGTAATTTGTGCACAAATTAGAACTGTGTTTAGGATCATTATCTTGTAGTAAGGTAAATCCTCTCCCACATAACTTCTTGCCAGATGGTATAGCATGCCTTTGGAGAATTGAATGGTATTGCTCTTTTTTAAGAATGCCTTTTATCCGGTAAAGATCCCCGACACCATTAAAACTGAAACAACCCCAGACTTGGATGTTTCCACCACCATGTTTCACTGTGGGTTTGATACACTGATTTAGCAATCTTTCACCAGGTCTTCGTCGCACATAAATGCGGCGATTATTTCCATAAATTCCAAATTTAGACTCATCGCTGAAAAGTACCTTTTTCCAGTCTTCTACACTATAGTTTTTGTATTTTTTTACCCATAACAATCTCTTGCGCTTATTTTTAGGACGCAGCAACGGTTTAGAAACTGCAACTCTTCCTTTCAGACCACTTCCAGCCAATCTCCTTCTTACTGTCGTTTTGCTGATTGTTTTCTCTCGGGTTGCGTTAATAGAGGATTGAATATTACCAGCAGTTGCTGTTCTATTACGCAAAGAAGTTATTTTTATGAACCGATCCTCTTGTGATGTAGTACACCTTGGTCTTCCAGACCTTGGTAGGTTGGAATAGGATTTAGTTTTTCTGAACCTTTCCCCGGTTCGCTGCAGAGCACCTTTCGACACTCCTATCTTTGCAGCAATTTGTCGCTGTGAGAAACCTTCGTTACTTAGAGCAACAATTTGTCCTCTAACGTCTTCACTTAACTCTTTAGCCATCCTTGACGCACATTCGTGTAGAGAATTAGATAAATTTATTTTGAAGTTACATATGGCAAAATAATTAAAGGACAAAAGGTGGGAGACAATTGCAGATCTCAATGCGCATGCTCAAGTAGCTAATGCAAGTTTATTTTTCAGAAGATATAATTTTCTCGAATTTTTGGCAAAAATTGAGACTGGACTCATACTTTTGGCACCTACTGTATATATATATATATATTATAATTTATTATTATCATTATAATTTATTATAATTCATTATTATTAATTATATATGATTCTAACATAATATAATTTGATTTAAATCTTCGGAGTCACCACAGTCTTGTATCCAAAGCGTGACAGCTGTGGTAAACTGAGTTCACTGAAACCAGCCGGCTGTTTCAGTAGGGACATTGCCCCCAACGCCCTCTCTCAAACTCCCGCTAGGCGCTAGTTTGACCTCAAATATAAGAAGTAGGCATGATTTTTTTTACCCATAATGTGTTGACTTGTGGTAGCCAATTCTCGCCGCCAGTTTCGCCGATACCCCGCTTCTAGCGGGTGCATTCTCCACCACAATAAGGCCATACTGATACAGAGTGAACAAGTAGTCAAACAAGGTCTTGTCATCATTCATGACCGCTTCATATTCATAACGTGGTATATTATCTTGCATGCGTTCGTTGCCCCAAAGAATAAGTTCATCTCTCACGAGACCGCCTGCATCCTCCAACTTTGCTCGTCTTTCATCCTCTTCTGGCATTAGCCTTTCGTAAAGCCAGTTCGCCGAGTAAACGCTTCGGTGACCATCAGGCCATTCGCACCGCAAGGTAGCTCCATCAACTGATACCGTGGCTTGTTTTATGAGTTTGAGATTCAAGTCGACGTCCCTTACTGTATCAATCAGTCTTTGCTTGCTGGAAGGGTGAAAACATTCATTACACTTACAATTTTCCCTAAGAAACACGTAGGGGAATCTTGAAAGCCTTCCATTGCTCCAAGTGACTTTCAAAACCTTTTCGTTAGATCCATCATCGACCTCTCGTATGATAACGTCGGGAGTGACCACACTGTCGGGTAAATCTAAACAAAAGGGGTATTCAATTAGCTGGACAAGCGACAGACTATTTGTTATCTAGCTGAGAGGAAGTGGACGAACAACCTCGACTTACCAGCGGGGGAATAAGTCGCCTGCCGGAAAGGTCTATTGAAATGGAAATTTCTTCTTGCCAGTAGTAAAGCTTGTGATTCTGGATGTAGTCTAATCAATGACATCGAAAGGTTGGCTTTTTTCAACGATTTTAATGCTACCCTCACGTACATTTCGCAATCTGGTGCAGAACTGCGAAGCAAGCCACCTACCGACCACGGTACGTGGAATGCTGGGTAGTTATGCTGTAATCTCGGACGTATTCTGTAACATAATAGGGACTATAAGATCTACGCAGATCATTTACACATCTTATGGAAGACGTCAGTTCGCGGAGTGAAAAAAGCTGTTAATCAAGGTTGAACTCAACCCAAGTCTGCATTCGTTTTAGAAGGATTGGAACGTTTTAGGAGTCATAAAGCAAGCCACAAGTATCAAACAAAATCCACGACCAGCCGACAGTTTCAAAAAGTAAAAGACAAAACATATTCTGAAAAACAGTGTCATCTTGTAAACTCATGATTCGAGTTATATGGTATAAAATCGAAATATTACCATTTCACGTTCGTCCCTTGTATAACTCGAATCTTGAGTTTACAAGATGACACTGTTTTTCGGAATATGTTTTGTCTTCTAGTATCAAGCAAGGTGATCAATAAACCGTGGTTTCTTTAAATACCGAAATTTTAAAGGACATCGACGTTCAAGTTGACGTTGTAGATCGTAAGGTCCTTATTGTCGAAAGTTCGGCCTCTTTAGACGATGCTAGTATTACACTCGCGGTCATATCTGTGGCCGTGATAAATTAGATATGTAACTACTGGTTTCGTTTTATCACTGAGGGCCGATTATGTGAGCCAGGCCTTCGCATTAAGTAGGACTGGTGAATCTTTTACTGCGAAGGAAAGAGTTTGGATAAACAAGTCATGAAGGTTAACCCCGTTTCACCTTTAATGGGTTACAAAATAACAAAGGTGTAAACAAAAATTAACGCCCAGTGTGGACGTCTGGGTACAACGTAGTCGTGGTTCGCGCAGGTAGTAGGTCGGGCGAGTAACGTCCTGGGTCGTGCGAGTCGTAATCTATTAATGGTGGGGTCTACACTTTTCTCCTTACAACAAAGTGCTAACATACAATTTTAATAATTGTAAATCAACAAATACAATCTCTAATCCCACTCAGACACGGAGAACGCATTTTGAACGGAAATGGACGGACAATTTGACCTGTGATGATGTACTTCACATTTTCAGAGGCTCTCTTACAGGTGGACGAAATTTGTTGAGCTCTAGAAGCTTAACTACACAAAACAAAGTTTTCCCCGCTTTTCTAAGCTGCGACTCTACTCGGCAGTGGTGTTAATTATACCTTAGTTAAAAGATGAAAAAGTTAAGCGTGAAACAAATATATTCTTACAGTGTAAAAAAAAGCAAAAAATAGCTCTGTGTTCATTTTGAATAAAATTTGATGAAATAGAAAAACTTGCGTGTCCAATCATGTCAACATTTCTACACTTTTCCCACAATGCCTTTCTTTCGACTTCGTCAAGCTGGGAATGCTTATTCTCACCGGAGATTAAGTTTCATACAAAATTAAACTTGACTTTCACCAGATACTTCATCTTGATCTGAAAAAAAAACCAAAACAACAACAAAATCAGATACATTAAAAAGGACTAAAATTCTGTGAGGAAGATAATCATTTTCTCCTTCATTAAGACGAAGTCGGAGAGCGTCTGCTTACCTGCTTTGTATCATAAACGATGTATTCTAGAAAGATAAGAAAATGATTTGAAGGTAATTAGAAGTAGATTTGCCGAAGTTTAAGAAAGAAAACTAACGAACTGGACAATATGCAGGAAAATTGAATTAAGTTTTAAGGCGGAAAATGAGGTAAGACCGTGGAAGATAATGGATAGTAGGGAACGACAGTAGATAGTTGATTGGGTGACTGGTTGTTCGGTCAGTTGGTTGCTTGGTTACTATTCAGTTTTCATATTTGTTAATGTAATGTAAAATAGGACACAAATTATAAGAGTTGTGGCTGCTGATGTTGGCTGGTTAGTTGAGTGATTGGGAAAATGGTTGGTTGGTTGGTTGGGTTGGTTGGTTGGTTGGTTGATTGGGTTGGTTGGTTGATTGGGTTGGTTGGTTGGTTGGCTGGTTGATTAGCTGGCTACTTGGTTGGTTGGTTGGCTGGTTGCTTGATGGGTGTGTGGGTTGGTTAATTGATTGGTTGGTTGATTGGTTAGTTGATAGGTTTGTGGGTTGGTGGTTTGGTTGATTAGTTGGTTAACGGATTGGTTGCTGGTTTGATTGGTTGGTTGATGGGTTGGTTGGTTTCGTTGGATGGTTGACGGATTGGTCAGTTAACTGGTCGGTTAATCAGTCAGTCGCTCGGCTACTGGGCTCATTGTTTATTAGGTTAGTTGTTTGGAGAAATTAAAGGATGGTTGCTGGGGAGGGAGGAAGAAATTTGGTGAAAAGGGGTAATGTGCAGAGAAGCCATCATGAAATATGGTAAGATACAGAAGGAAAAAGAAAAGGAAAAAAGAAAACAGAAAATGCAAATCTGAAGGAAGATAGAGGGAGTGCAAGACGGGAAAAGGATTAGGAAACTGGAGAGAAAAAGAGGCCGATCGACGGGTAGAGAGAGCAACGGAAGAGGGCTATAGATTAAGAAAAAGAGAGGGAGAGGGAGAGCTAAAGAGAATTATAATTTGCGTTTCACAAAGTTAACAGAGAGAAGGAAAAAGTCGAAATAAGAGGGGAAAACGGAAAGAGAAAGACAACAAAAGAGCATAATAATTTCGAGGTTCTTTTGTGAATAAATGCGTAAATAAGTAACGCATTTTAAAAAGTTGTATCAGATTTAAGGACAATAGTCCTACCAATATAATTGAACGTGTAACCTTTAAGTCCTACCATTATAATTCAAAGTGTAACTATTTGGGTTCGTCACTCCAGTATCGACACCTTTTCCAAACGGTACAACTGTTCCATCTGATCTTTAGAAACAAATGAAACTCAGTTGGTTTACGCCTATGACAAGGTTACAATTAGCCACATCGTCGTCTCAATATCGAAATAGAGGTTTAGATTCAGTTCGAGAATTAGTATAGTAATTGTGAGTTCTCCTGCGGAATAGCTTAAGTTGCCCTTCCGGTCGTTCTCCGTCAACCGTAATCTGCATTCACTGTTTACATAGATCACGAGAGCGAGTATGGCTGCGAGTCAACGAACAAACATAGTGAATAAGGGCCGGGGAATTACTTAAGTAAAGGAATTACTTATGAGGTGGAATTAGGATGAATTACTTATGAAAGAGTTAAATTTGGAAACTGACTTCCTGCTAGTTGTTGAAGAAAATTAGGAGAAACCTCATCCATTTATACATACTAGAAATACGAATGATGCGGCCATGAAATTACCCATGCAACGCAAAAGTGAAAGCGAAATTTTTCTAGGCGAAAGTACGACTCGATAACAAAAAGCTCGCGCCTAAGGCAAAATTCATTCGGTGCCTTCCAAAATAAAAAAAAGGGTTCTTGGAGACTTAATCGAAAAAATTTCGTTCACCATTCGCGGCACAACTTCGGGTGATGTAAGGTGTTCAGAGCTGAAAAAAAATCGTAGTGAACGACGCCAGACTTGCGAGGAAAAAGTCTCCATAAACAAGCACTGTAAACAAAAGGTTATTTACCATGTTTCGAAAAAACAATATGAACTGGACGTTTACACTAAAGAGACTAAGTGACACCAAAAATTTAAAGATAATGTAAAGAAGCTACTACCACTTAACACGTAACATCTTAACTTTCTTTTAGTGTGTTTTCATTTATTTCGTAATTTAGAAATGTTGTGTGCAGCAGTTGTTATTATCACGAGTCATGATACGAGACAACATGTGTTTTAAACAGGCTGTCTGCATGCAAGTGGCCTCTTCTATTTTTTACCATCCAGTTTTTACACGTATGACAGTACTGCTACAGTCAAAGATAATCATTAATTTAATAATTATTTTAATTATCTTAATCAAATTCATTCATTTGAATTATCTTTTATTATGAGTTATCATTTAATTATCTTAATCAAATTCATTCATTCATTTTGGTCGTTCACATTTGGCTCATTTTACCGATCGGAACAAAAACGGTTTTATCCATGCGTTTCCTGCATACTACCCCATTGGTTGTCATTTGAAAAACACGCCTTATCTTATGATCATGACACCATACTTTAACACATTTCGACACGTCCACCACTTCATCTCTGGATTTTCCGTACACTCGTACATAGCGTTCGTGAGATCTCTTCGACAGCATGAAACTAACATGTTCTGTCTTATAGACCAGTTTCTGACGGGACTTATTGAAGAATTGCACGTGGTCTACCGGATTTTGGTTTTCCTTACCGTAGTGGAAATAAGCAATTGAAACAAACACGCTCTTCGCAAGCACTTCCCCATTCGATTTTGAAGCTAACTGTTTTTTTAAATGCTAAAACTTGTTCATCAAATCTTACATGCTGAAGTTTTCTTTGGGATCCGGGGCAACTTTGCCGAGTCCTTTAACACTGTGACAGCCTCGAGGCAACTTTGAAGCATCATAATCTGCATCAAACAAGTCGTTTGTTTTACCCAAAGAAACCTTAAAAAAAACCCCAAAAAAACATTAGGTTGACAATTGAAAAAAGGAGTAGGGTACACCTAGTTTTACATTCCTTTTTCGATTTCGGCCTATTGCTACACTTTTTCTTCCAAATAACAAACTCACCTCACTTAAAACAAGAAGTCCTGTATTTTGCCGCCTGGTAGCATAGCAATAATTCGCGCTTTTTGAGCACATATCCGCAAAATAAACTCCTTTTCCGAACTAAAAGAGAACAGACAAATATGAGAAAAAATAAATGCAAGAAATAAATAATTACAAACACTGAACGAACCTCTCCAGTTCTACACTCTTCATAAAAAACTCGCTTTTGGGGGAGGCTAAATTGCGTGCTTTGTGCGTGTTTGTATGGTAAACCGATAAGGATCGTAAATAAATCGCTGAAGATTTCTCACCATATAACCAGTAACAGGAGCTTCCGGAGGAGCAATTCTCAAACCTTGTGTTAAAATGCCAATCCAGTTGCTCAGACGCGATCCATGCCAAAGAAGCATCCTGGAATAGTGATCAGCAAGAGTATGATTACTGTTAGCAAACGACATAACTTGGTCTACACATTATGTCATTAGCACGATTGCTCTCAAGCTGTTTTCCTCAGATGAAGAAGAAGCAGAAGTGCTATTATTTATACTGGACAACCCTATCAGCTACATAAGCTGTTCTCCCTAGAGGTCGAGTAAGGGCCACCCCTCATGGGTCCAAATGTTACTACAGGAGGAAACCGGAGTACTCGAAGAAACCTGCGATGCTTGGTAGAGATGAACTGGACAACACTCTTCTCATATGTGACCAAGGTAATTTTAATCAGGCAACCGCACGGAGCCGTAATCGAACACTAGTCACAGTGGTGAGAAGCACGTGCACTACCACTGTGCCAACAGCACCCCAAACTTTTCTGAATCCCTGATGGAAACCTGCGATGCTCTAGCCCTTGAGCTACACTTACTTAGAGGGTGAGTGAAGGTTACACTGGGTACTGTAATTTCCGGTAACTTTTTACCTCGACAGTAAATACATAATATTTTAGAATGATGTCAATGAATTCATTCGTGAATTACCGACCTCATATTTTCAGTGGCTTTCTTGTCATCGGGGAAAATGTGTTAATTCAGCTATCGGGGCATAAAAAGACAATAGAATTCTTCGGCCTTTTCTACGCTACGAGAGCGGAGTACACGCATGCGTAATGGCTTTAGGCAGCGGTATCGGTGCAATCTCTGTCGAGGTAAGATGAATGCTCTCACAATAAACCTATTCCAATAGACAATTACAATGCATATGTCCGAAGCTGCGATCTGGCAAGATACAGAGTAACACAAATAACACTGAGTAATCAAAGATCAACTTGGATGGAAGAACGGGCAAATGAAGGGGTCGCGTCAGCAGCCATTTTAACTTACTTGTTGCCGTAGTCAACGAAATTTGAACTTTGTGGATGGTCGATTGTAAAAACGTCTTCAACGGAAATTGAGTACAGGTTGTGTGTTTTAGCATGAGTGTTTTGAATATACTTTTCGATCATCTAAAAAAACGAAAAGCAGATGATAGTAAGAGACACTGATCTTGAGACAGACGTGTAAGCATAAAAACAAAAAAAGATGGATGCATATAAAAATGGATAGATGGATGGATGGATAGATGGATGGATGGATAGATGGATGGATGGACGGATGGACGGACGGACGGACGGACGGACAGACCGACGGATGGACGCAGGGAGGGAGGGAGGGAGGGAGAGAGGGGGGGGATGGACGGACGGAAGGGATGGATGGATGGCATTGATGGGATGACTGGATTAGAAAGGTCAATGGATAGTGTTCCCAAAACTGAACACGACACGCTGGTTGTTTTGTTAACAGATTTCAAAGAAAATAAAGAAAGGTCTAAAGAATGTCTCTTCGTTCGCTCACAGCAACAACAACTCCCAGCGAGCCGTTGCACGCCTAGGGCATAGGTGTCCCAAAAATATAAACGAATAACTAAATAAAGGTTCCAAAACATCCCCCTCCCGAATACGAAGTCTTCGCTTAAAACGACCTTAATATGTCTAGATCGTATCAAGTCTCTGCAATGTCTTACGTCCTCTAATCATCACACTCAAGTGGGCACAGTCGATGTACTGGGCGTTCGTAAACACTTTCACCCACTTTAACTTTTACCACGCGAACTAAACCATCTTTTCCTGGGTGAACCTCGGTAATGCGTCCCAAGGGCCATTCTCCACGTCTGGCTTGGGGCTTCATAAGCAAAACTACGTCTCCTTCTTTCATGTTTCGTCGAGGATGATACCACTTTCCGCGCTTGTTAAGACTGGGTAGAAATTCTTTTCTCCAGCGAGCCCAAAATTGTCCAAGTAGTTGCTGAACACGTCGCCATCTTTTCCGTGGATTGCAGGTTTCATCGACGTCGAAGGCTTCTGGAGCGTATTGTCCTCCAAGCCGTCCTACAATGAAGTGGTTAGGCGTCAGAGGGGTCAGGTCATTCACGTCAGAACTAACATAAGTAATTGGACGAGAGTTTAGTTGCCCTTCAGCTCCGATGATGGCTGTCTGGAGCTCTTCATCTGTGACACTCGCGTCGCCAAATATCGCTCTCATCGCCTTTTTGCTGCTTTTGATCATCGATTCAAACACTCTCCCGAAGTGCGGGGCTGATGGAGGGTTGAATTTCCATTCGATTTGGTGTTGTCGCGTTGTTGCATTGATGATTTTGTCTTGGTCAAACTTCTCTAATAATCCTCGTAATTCTCTCTCTACCCCAACTAAGTTCGTCCCGTTATCAGAAACTACATACGTCGGCGTCCCCCTCCTTGAAGTCATTCGGATAAACGCGTTGATGAACGAGTCCGTGTCTAGGGAGTACGCTATTTCAAGATGCACCGCTCGGGTGTTGAGGCAGGTAAAAAGGCAGAGATATCTTTTGGCTTTCGCTCTACGGCGTCCTTGTTTGGTCAAAAATGGCCCACCGTAATCGACGCCAACACGTTCGAATGCTCTAAGTGGTAATTTCAATCTTTCTTCGGGAAGTGGAGCCATCATTTGTTCGGTTGGTTTGTCGCGGAATCGACGTCGACATTCCCGACAAGCTTCTATGACATTCCTTACGGCTCTACGTCCTTTAACGATCCAATACTTCGTACGCAATTCTGATAATAAATGCTCCATGCCACTACCGTGTCCGAGTTTTACGTGTCCGTTTGCAATGACAAGTTTGGTGACTGGATGGTTTTTTGGCAGAAGAATAGGATGCTTGACATCGTAGGGTAGATTCTTTGCATAGCGTAAACGGCCGTTTGCTCTCAATAATCCGTCTTCATCTCTGCGGGGATTCAATCGCGCCAACGTTTTCTCTTTCTCCCCTTCCGGAAAGGCTTCTGTCTGTGTTCTTCGTACCACCAGATCTCGGCTGGTGTGATCTCGTTGGGGGCAAGCGTCTTGCTATTTACTCTTCGTTCTTTCGGTAACTTGCAGTTGCTTGTGAACCGTCGCATCCACGCTGTTATACGGACTAAACGTTGAAGACTAGAATAGTTGGCGGGGTCCATAAAGACTTCGTGCTTAGTGCTGTCGTTGGGGTTCTGGGTGAGGTGTGTCTTTGTCGCCTTTTTCTCATTGCACTGCTCGGGACTTTCCACGACTTTTGTTGGTAATCTTTCTGGCCACGTTGACTCGTCGGCCTTAAGGAATTCTGGCCCTTCTTTCCAGAATTTACTTTCGGTGAGGTCTTTGGCAGAGACATCTCTGGTAGGAAGATCAGCGGGATTCAGTTTCCCAGGAACATGGCGCCATTGCTCTGGGTCGGTCGTTCGTTGGATTTCGCCTACCCGGTTGGCCACGAATGGCTTAAAATTACGGCTTTGGTTGCGAACCCAATGCAATACGTTAGTCGAGTCCGTCCAAAAGGTGATCGTTGCGATTGACAATACTTGTGCGATACTTTTAGCCACTCGAGTTGAGAGAACTGCTCCCATCAGTTCTAGACGAGGGATCGTTGTAGCTTTAATCGGGGATACACGACTTTTAGCAGCGATGAGACAGGAAGTAGGTGGTGCTTCGGTATGATAATGACATACGAGGTAGGCGGCAGTTACGTAGGCGTTCTCAGAGGCATCAGAGAACACGTGTAGGTCAATTGTTTTCGGATTAGGTTGGCGTAAACAGCGAGGGATCGTAAACTGCGACAGTTCCAGAAGCTCTGAGTTCCACTGTTGCCACTTCGTTAGAAGTTGACTCGGTAATTCGTCGTCCCAACCTATACCTGCCATCCAAATCTCTTGCATGAGGATTTTCGCTCGTACTGTAAAAGGTGCTAGGAACTGGAGGATATCGAACAAGGTAGCGATGGAACTTAACACGCCTCTCTTGGTTAAGTTGCCTTTGGTTTCGGGTATTTCGACTTGAAATGTGAAGGTATCTTCGTCTGCTTTCCATAGAACTCCTAACGTTTTTTGCGCTGGAAGATTTTCATCTTGAATTTGAAGACTCGCCAATCTATCTTCGAACGGAACTTCCTCCAATACAGATGGCTCATTTGACGACCATTTTCTTAAGTTAAAGCCCCCTTTGCGTAGAACGTCCGACAGTTCACGTTGTAGTACACGAGCGTCCTGGGTGGTTTCGCAAGAATCAAGCACGTCATCTACGTACATCGAGTTGTCTGCCGTTTCGGCGGCTTGTGGATATTCTGCGGCATGTGCTTCGACGTGCGTTTGCAGTACGTGTTGGGCACAGAATGGTGATGATGTGTTGCCAAATGGAAGGCATTGAAATTCATACACATCAGGTGTCCTTGTAGTTTCGAAGTTCCGCCACAGGAATCGATGGAAGGCACGATCTTCCTCTCGCAGTCGCACTTGCAAAAACATTTCCGAGATGTCAGCTGAGAGAGCTACCGGGGCGCGACGAAATCGTAATAACACATCAAACAACTCTCGTTGCAACTTGGGGCCAGGCAAGATAGCATCGTTGAGACTCTTTCCCTTGTGTTGAGCGGCAGCGTCGAACACAACGCGTACTTTGGTGGTTGACCGGTTTTCTTTGACAACTGGGAAGTGCGGGAGAAACCACTGATTTCCGTCTCTCTTAGGCACGATTTTTACGTAATCTTTCTCTATGTAATCGCCGATGATTCGCTGGTAAGCTTTCTTTACCTCAGGGCTTTTCTTCGAAAGAGACTTTTCCAGATTCTCGAGTCTGGATAACGCCATGGCGTAGTTGTCGTTGAACTTCGGTTCATTCTTTTGCCAAGGAATTCCAACTTCATAACGACCGTCTTTTAACGTCTGGGTTTTTTCCACTTGGTTGATGGCAGCTTGTTCGTCAGGCGTGAACGATTGTTGACCAGAATTGTCGTTGATGCCCAAGGACTCAAGGTCCCAAAATCGCCGAAGGATGTCGTTGGTCGTTTGCTCGACTAAGGTTGGCGTGACGATGGTGGTGCGGTACGTTCTGGTGGTATGGGTATGAGCTTTGCGACGTGTACTGTGAGAGTGTCGGGCCAAAACAGACCCAGCCCAAGTTGGTCAGTCGTGCAATTGGATCATCGTCGTGGGGACCATGTACTTCTTGTTGGATACGGTGGACTACAGGATGGTCACTACCGATTAGGACATCAATTTGACTTCCTTTTGACACATTTTCAAAGGGGATTGACTTCAGATATGGCCACTTCTCTTTCAGTTCGGACCACTGCATCGCTGGTGTCTCTCCAGTAATGTTGTCAAGCACGTTTGCATGTAATTTAGTTGAAAACTCTTCGTTAAGGCTTGTTACTAACAACTCAACTCGGCAAGATTTTCTTTTGACTTCCGATCCGCCCGTTCCTGACATCGTCAAACTTTGAACTTGACCGCGTAAACCAAGTTCCTGTGACGCGCTCTCCGTCACGTAAGTCCCAGTAGAGCAGGGGTCTAACATCACGTTCATCTTTAATTGCTTCGTACCGTTTGTAATCAACGCCGGCAGAACCATCAACGATACATTATCAACTTGTTTTGTTGCGTGTGTTATCTCTGGCACGGTCTTGCAGTTGACTGGGGGGTGCTAAATCGTCTTGGCTCTCGTCACGATCCATTTTGGAGGACGGGTCATCAGGGCGACGTTGGTTATTTTCGTGAAGATATCTGCTGTGACGGTCGCTCGTACAGCCATTGATTCCTCATTTTCTCACATTGTTACAGTCTTTACTTTGATGCCCCATTGCCAGGCAACGGAAACACCGGCCGCTCTTCGAGATTAGTTCCTTTTTCTCGGAAACAGATAATTTCTTGAATGACTGACAAACCCACGGTGGGTGGTCTTCTTTGCAGGCTGCAACCACACACCCTCTCGGTCTTCTCTTGTTGCTGGTGCCAAATCCCCGATCTCGTCTTTTCCTATCGTTTCTATCATCAGTCTTGTCATCTCGTCTTTCATCTTTAGTCTCGTCCAAAATTTGCACCCGCATTTCTAGCCAGCTCACAAGATTTTCGAAGGTGTCCTGTTTACCTCGTTCAAATAATCAGTACTTATATGCTTGAACGTCATTCGCCGTCATTTTCTCTTTCGCAGTCAAATTAAGATTTTGTCCGCTTGTCTCTATTCCATTTCTACTATCTCGTAATGACACTAAGACTCTGTCTAACAGCGCCAGGAATTCTTCCAGATCTTCCAAATTTTGGGGTCTTAATTTTGGCCAGCCACGAAGTGTCGTCAGATTAGATATCTGCTGTCTAATTTCTCCGCCAAACTTCTTCTCTAGTTTTTCTTTCGCTCTTTCGTAAGCGTTGATGGTGAATCCCAAATCTTCGACCATTCTTAATGCTTTTCTTTTCAAGCTGTTCTGAAGACGGACCATTTTTTCTTTCGTAGATATCGCTGCTTCGTCTACAACTGACATGAATACAGCTTTCCATGGCGCATAGTCCGCTTTATTTTCTCCAGAAAATGTAGGAAGTTCTACTCCTTTCAATTTTATGGGCGCGAGTCTTTGCTGATAATGTTCCAGTTCAGATGGATACTCTCTGATAATGGGCCTATCAGGTAGATCAGACTGCTTTTGATTTAAGATGCTCTTAAACTCTGGATCTTTTACAGGTCCAGCTTTTGCACTGATTGTTGCTTCCTTTGCAGCTGCTGTCGCTCGGGCCTCGTTAATAACCACTTGTCTTGCTTCTTCGGTTCTTTGTTTGGTCAGCTGAAGTGCAGCAATTCGCTTCTGTAGTTCTTCCTCTTCTTGTTGTTGTTCTTTCTCTAAGACTAAAAGTCTCTCCTTGGACTCTAGTGGTTCTTTTCTCTTCTTCGATACTAATAATGACTGAATAGATTGCACTGAGCTTCGATCATCACTGTCGTTTAATCTAGGCAAAGATCTAAGCGAGGCTAAATCTGAATTTTCTTCTCCCATTGCTAGACGTTGATTCACATGTTCTTCAGCAGCTTTTACCGCAGTATCAACAACAGTGGTTAGCTCGTCGACTTCTTTATCAAGGGCTTCAATAGTCCCATCAACATCAATATTTTCATCACCGTCCTCAAGTGCTACGACTCCTTTTAAGTTGTAAATTAGTTTCGTAATTATCTCGTACTCACTTTCTACTTTAAGAATTGCTTTTCTAATCTCTGTTTTAGTTGCCAAGCCTTTACTGCCAAGCTCAAGACTTTTGTTGTCTACGAGGTCTGCGAGTTGTTTTCTTGCTTTAGTAAGACGAGTCCTCGCTGATTTTTTACGGCTACGTAACATTCTTAACTTTTTGCTCGCTGTACTTCCCGTTTCGTCTGGATTTTCCGTCGTGTTTTCGTCTTTTTCAGGCTCCTTTTGAACAAGGGGGTCTTGTTTATCCATAGCTAAACTTTCCGGTCGAATATCTTGACTTTTCTGGCTCATAACTTTGTAGTTCGATTCCAAATATCGAACTGTCGGTCGCGAATTCTTGTCTATTTTCCCATGAAATCCAGCTCTCGAAGGACCAAATTGTTCCCAAAACTGAACACGACACGCTGGTTGTTTTGTTAATAGATTTCAAAGAAAATAAAGAAAGGTCTAAAGAATGTCTCTTCGTTCGCTCACAGCAACAACAACAACTCCCAGCGAGCCGTTGCGCGCCTAGGGCATCGTGTCCCAAAAATATAAACGAATAAGTAAATAAAGGTTCCAAAACAGATAGGATGGAATGGATGAATGGGATACGATGGATGAAACGTATGTATGGGATGGATGGAGTTGAACGGGGCGGATGAAGTTGAATGGGATGTGGGAACCGGTGGACGGGATTGATGACCGGGGTGTATGGGTTGAAAGGAATGCATGAGTGCAAGAATAACTGATAACTCATAAAACACCGAGCGGATTATTTTTTTCTTGAGCTACACTTACAACCTCCGTCTTCTCTCAGGAAAAAACAACTTACCGTATTTACTCGAACAAACGCCGCGGCGTTTATTGCGCTTATTTTTGCGCTGCGTTTGTTCGTGGGCGGCGTTTATTGCAAAGTTTATTCCAATAGCACTGTCGCTTATTAAAGAACTTCCTATTCCTAACTATTCGCGAAGGTCACTGGAAAAAGGAAGAGAGAAGTTGGACTAGTTGTACCGGCAAAATTCTTGGCTTTCACTACGGAACTGCGCATAGCTGAAGTTTTGGAGAAAGAGATAAGTAGCAGAGCAGTGAAATATAGCCACTTCGAACTGAAAAACATTGTATTCGAGAAGAATAAATTTTCGAGACTGGTTTAGATTAAGTAGTGCCGTACTTTCTTGAAGTACAGTACTCGAGTGTAATTCAGTTCATACTTTATTTAGTTAGTTAAGAAAGCTTCAATTAAACGCCGCATCGATGAGAATAAATGCGGCGTTTATTCGAGGGCGGCGTTTAATAATATTTTTGTTTGTATTTGCGGGCGTTTATTCGAGAGCGGCGTTTAATCGAGTAAATACGGTACGTGGAGTTACCACAAGTTGTCACTTGCAATAATTTGACGGTCATTCAACGTTTAAAGGATTAACAGATGTCTTGTTACCTGGAATTCGCTGTTTGTGTTATCAAGTGGTGAGAGATTACAATTAAGCGCTTTGTAGTGACTATCAATAGGATTTTCATCCAACTCTTCTTTTAGAACTTTCATGGCTATTTCAATATCGCCAAGTGTCTAGAAACGGGAAAAATTGCCCACTTCGACAAAATGCAGAAAAGATGGACAGACGGAAGGATAGAGCGATGATAGTAGGCAAAATGATTAGGAGAAACAGAGGAAGGGAGGCGAGAAATGGGCTGAGGGAGAAGAGAGAAAGGTAGACATCGAAGAATGGGAGTAACAGTGAGAGGAGGACAGAGGAGGTAAGGACGAAGGAAGAAAGAATGGAAGGAAGGAAGGAAGAAAGAAAGGATGGAAGGAAGGAAGGAAGGGAGGAAAGAAAGAAGGATGGATGGAAGAAAGAAAGGATGGAAGGAAGGAAGGAAGGAAGAAAGGATGGAAGGAAGGGAGGAAGGAAGGAAGAAGGGAGGGAGGAAGGAAGGAAGGAAGGAAGGGAGGAAGGGAGGAAGGGAGGAAGGGAGGAAGGGAGGAAGGAAGGGAGGAAGGGAGGAAGGGAGGAAGGGAGGAAGGGAGGAAGGGAGGAAGGGAGGAAGGGAGGAAGGGAGGAAGGAAGGGAGGGAGGAAGGAAGGGAGGGAGGAAGGAAGGGAGGAAGGAAGGAAGGGAGGAAGGGAGGAAGGGAGGAAGGGAGGAAGGGAGGAAGGAAGGGAGGGAGGAAGGAAGGGAGGAAGGAAGGAAGGAAGGAAGGGAGGAAGGGAGGAAGGGAGGAAGGGAGGAAGGGAGGAAGGGAGGAAGGAAGGGAGGAAGGAAGGGAGGAAGGAAGGGAGGAAGGGAGGGAGGAAGGGAGGAAGGGAGGGAGGAAGGAAGGGAGGAAGGAAGGGAGGAAGGGAGGGAGGAAGGGAGGAAGGGAGGAAGGAAGGGAGGAAGGAAGGAAAAGAGGAAGGAAGGGAGGAAGGAAGGAAAAGAGGAAGGAAGGAAGGAAGGAAGGAAGGAAGGAAGGGAGGGAGGGAGGGAGGGAGGGAGGAAGGGAGGAAGAGAGGAAGGGAGGATAGAAAAAGAAAGGAAAGATGGGTAGAGGAGAGGAATGAAGGGAGGAAGGAAACAAGCAAGCAAAGGATGGAAAGAAGTACTCAACACTTCACCACCTCCAGAAGTTCGATCTTCAGTTTTACATCCTCCTTTGTGCGAATAAGAGGCGGTTGTCGCATGCTGTTTCAAAGAAAACCACTGATAAATGAGGCAGATATAGAGAAATTCTGGCCAAAAGTTACATGTAAAACTTGATAGTCTTAGGTAAGAGACAGGAAAAAGAACAAAATGTCGACAGACGGTTGCCAGAAGGCCACTGCACCGGGATTACGAAACCATCAGCCGGGAATGTGAAGCTTACCCAAAGCAATGTGGAATTCTTGTATAAAAGGCATCACATGCTTCAGTCAATTTCGTGCCAAAATCATTCTTCGAGATGCACTGATCGATAATCCCCAGCGCCTGAAAACCTGCTTTTATCTGTTCTTTGGTCAGTTTGCCTGCGCAAGGAGAGAGTAAACTCGGTTTACACAGATATATGTTTAAGAAGTATCCGTTTTATAAGGAAGGGAAAAGAATACCAGTTGTTATAGTTAAGCCTATAGTTAAATATTCTTTTGTTTGAAACACAAACAATCGAGACAAAATGGTCAAAGCAGTGCTGAATACGTTTGGATTTCAAACCGGTAATACCAGTAATAACAGCTAACTGTAATAACATTCTAATTGTACAAGAAATATGTACCAAGTGGGGCTTTATTAGCATCATATCTCATCTCTTTCACGGTGTCCTCCATGTTCTTCACGTTACAAATAAGTCGGATAAGTGCCTGAAGCAGTATAAGTATAGAAACACATAGATTAATAAGTAATAGATACGTCGAGATATGATTTGCTCTAAAATTGTGGGTTTAGATTTCGATACTCATCATCTCGACAATACTTAGCCAATGTACCAGTTAGTTATTTTGTACCAGTTAGATTTGGTCATAAACTTTGTTTAAACTTCGGAGCTCTACTTTGATGATGAGACTTGGTCACTAAAGCTTCAGGAACTTCGGAGATCTCGGACCAAAGATTTATCCTACTTGCACAGACGAGTACACTGACTTATACACATATATACTGACACACACACAAACACACACACCCACACTCATTCACGCCCACACAAACAAGCCACACGAGATTAAAGAAAATACCTGCAGGCGCTTATCAAGTTTACTTTCAAGCTTTGGCTTTTTTGGAGCAGGAGCATCAGTTTCATCCTTTTCCTGTAGAAAAAAAATCAAGATATTTCATTGATTAAAAAGAATATCAGAGAGTGAGGAAAAGCTAAATAAAACTTTAGCGCAGTGGTGGAAAGCCCTCCTGATATCAGCAGATAATTTGCGTAGAGCTAAACTGGCAGGGGGGCTATCACTATGTACCAGGCATTCCATGAGACCTAACCTCAGCATAAAGTAGCTCTACCCAGAAACAAACTTAAATAACATAAACAAACGGCCAATATTGGAGCCAAACTCGAAACATATAGAATTGACCGGCGCTGAAAGTGCTTGTTTACAATTGCAACTGGTGATTAATTCGTTTCCATGGGAAGGACTGAAGATGGGAAATAACTGCAAGATCAAGAAATGCGTCGTTTTTCTTAAGGAGCAAATTACAAATTCCTTTTAGTCAGAAAAAATATTGTTTTAAAACAGGTTGGAAAAAAAGATTGCGACAAGTTTAAACTGACAAAACATGAGTCTAACCGAAAGAATCGTTGAATCAGGAACCACCGTCCTAGACAAACACAAGCATACTAAATAAAAAATAAGTATAAAAAATGCTTTAATAGTATAAAATAAACAAATCAACAAGTATTAAACCTCTGGATTGTAATCCACAATGATAAGATCATATTTTCCAGGAACTTTTTGAAAAACGTGTTTGTCCTCCCAGTTATTCTTTGTCTTGTCACAAAACCTATTCAATGATATTTAAATTTTGTTTGCAGTCGCATGGTGGACAATGTTTGCCGAATTTTTCGTTTATACTTATGTAATTTTTGACTTGTTTGATTTCTACTGCCATTCAAAAAGGTTGTGAGTAAAAATACATATTAAATACAGATATTTCATTTTAATTACCCGCGTAAGTCCGTATTAACTTCAAATGTACGAGGAATTTTGTCGATTTACACCATATGGTATATTAACTGATCATAAATTCATACTACGTTGCTACAACTTACTTTTTCTTAAATTCTCTTTTAGCACCATCTAGATCTCCTCCAAACGAAGTTAAGCTATTCTGTCCAGTAAATCCAACTAAATGTCGAAATAAAAATGGGATGCTGCCATAAATTCGACAGTCAACCAACCTTGTAACTTTAAATATCGAAATATAACTTTATATAATGAAGCTAACGGTGTTAGCATTGGGAAGAAGTAGAATCATTCCAGAAAACGGATACAAAGCAAAACTCCAAAAATTAAAAAGAACTGCACATCACTATTTTATGGCTGGCGTAAGCTGGAAACACGAAACATTCTTTTCATTTTATTTATCCCTGAGTTGCCAAATTAATAGTTAAAAGCTGTTTTTCCGTTAACTCCTCATATCACTTGTCCCAGAAATCGTTTTTCTAAGAATATAAGCTTGACGAACGTTCACATATAGTCCGTCATATCACCAAGCTCCCAAATGCATACATAGGTGTCGTCATGGTCCCCCAAACGTAAATTCGGGGGTCTGGCCCCCAATTCATACCAATATATTGAACCCGTTGAACAAAATATCGCCTCGTGTTCTGGATCTCGGCAAAATTCGTTTCTACAACCAAGGTTTTCTTGGTGCGATATCGAACAAACACTTGTCGCCATTTATCCGGTGATCCCAAACTAGGTTACTTAGTGGTGAGCATTGATTTCATCATCAGAAAGCTTAAAACCTCTGGGTATGCAACAATTTTGTCCCCTTCCCCCAAATAAATAAACCCTAGCAAAGCCACTGCATATATACACACTGTGTATAACATTCAAGAGAATATGGTTGTGTTATTAAGAAACTGTAAGGTTTGGCCTTTGGCATTTAAAGTGATTTCTCTTTGGAGGGATCTGGTCTGATAATCTTTCCATTTTTTCAATTTACTTCATCTCACAAAACAAAAAAAAAACTACAGCAATCATTACCTCTCCCCCATCTGAACCACACGTGGTACCTCTTTGTCATGACATCTTCCAGTAACTGCATCAAATAGTATTTGTTGTTGTTGTATTTTACATTTGTCTACAAGGTTGGGAATGTTTTGTGATTAGCATTAGCAGGTGGTTCTCAACCTTTTCTGGGTCAATGCCCATCAGCTCCATTCTGTAACCTCTCACCACCCTCTACTGAGCACACTCAGTCCCAGTACTGTGCCCACACCAGCACCCAATCCCAGAGCAATACCAACCTAAATAAGTGTAATATATAATTATTCATTTCCGTATTGCCAAGTTATTCAATGTTAGATTTTGACACTAAATGACTACTAGAAACTTAAAAATACTGTGGTGGCAAATGACTAATGAATGGCCACTATTTGAAACCTAATGTCCCCTTACTGTTGCCTAGGGTTTCATTGCCCCCTGACGTTCTCTGAATGCCTACTGGGGGGTGGTATTGCCTCCATTGAAAATGCTGGCATAAGCATTGCCAGTTGCACACAATAATGCAATTTCCATACTGCTGGGGCAGGATACTGTTGTGGCTCAAGTATCACATGAGGCCTTGAGGGATTCCTATAAAGTCCTTGGCTGCAGTTCAAGTTTCCTTTACTAATCATTACTGTGTTAATGTTCTGAGTGTTAAAGATCAATGGGCGTGCATAGTATTAGTTTTGCTTGTGAGTTTAGTTTACATAGATTCCAATAAAGACCAGTAATGCTATCCATGATGAAACATTGTCACATCAATTGATTTAGAATAGAACAGAACCCAGTGCTTTCGACATGGCATGTTAACTGGCTTTCGTCAATCAGATTATATGTATTATATACACATACCTATTCTAAATCAATTGACGTAACAATGTTTCACTGATTAATTGTCAATAGCTGAGTCTATAGTTCTGCACCAGTTGGTGCTCGTACTTCTGGGAATCAATGCTTTAGCTGAAGGCCCAGCCTGTGGCACAACACGTCGCTTGCCATTCAGGCTTGCTCTAATTATTGAATACTTGGCTCAATAATCACTCCCATTTCTTCCATGATCACTTTTAATAAAACTGTCAATAGTAATGAACAAATGGAATCTGTACACACAGCAATCCATGTGATTACTATAAATGTAGCATCTGACATAGAAAATATTCCATCAAATATCTCATTACATCCCACTGACATTTCCATAAATGGAAATTGCCATTGACACTTGATCTGATGAGGAGCATGCTAGCTATGGTTTGAAACATCATAGGCAATATATAAGCACAAGTACTGAAGTATTTTTATGCCTGTTACAAGTCTGCTGCATGTTTGTCACAAGTTGTGCATTTTTTCTTTTACTGATTACATGTAGAGTATGATCTAAAAGGAATGAGACTTCTGGTCATTATATCAGTGCTGCAGAATTGCAATTGATAAATTGTGGTGAGATAATGTGCATTTAAATTGACCATCTTTTGATAACAGGTCTCAAGAGATTGGCTAAATGTAAGTATCCATTTATGGAAAAAGAATATACCTGGTTTAGCATAGCATCCCAGACAATATCACCTTCACAAAACACTTGTACCTGAAAACAGATGTTTCTCACAAAGATGAGTTTGGGAATCAGTGCTGATAAGATGCCAATAGTAAGACTTCAGCATCAGTGTCGATCTACTAAATAAAATACCTGTATCTGATTACATACTGGAAAAAACGTCAATAATTAACATGAAGCAAACAAATATAAGAAAACTAAGTTAAACTAAAAAAAAACCACTTCAATCCTCCAAAAGCCTACCAACTAAAACATTTCAGTACATTACTGGACACAAGCCAATTCCACTGTTGGTGCAACACAAACCTTATCTTTGATTGGACAAACACCATCAACAGGTGATTTGCCTTTGAATACAACAGACTTCACAGATTCCTTTGCTTCTTTTAAAGGACCATCTGTTTTTGTAGAGTTTGCTTTTTTGCCCCGGCTTTTTGGAACACCATTTGCAGCTTGTTTTGGGGCTTCCTTATCTGAAATTAAATTGAAACAGCACATATAAAGATAACTATGTGTTTTGAACACCTTTGAATCACTGACTGTCAGTCATAAAGAAGACACTAGTATGACCATGTTACATACAAGCTGACAGCAGTCACTCCAGTTAATTACACTTAAGTACAATTATTTAATATTAGCTTTTGTTCAAGAAATTTAAACATTTATGGTCTAACTCATCATGTGATGGAACAGATGGTGAATTACAAATAACACTAACCAGCAATCTCTTCCAAAACATGTCTCACTGAACATTTTGCTTTTGTTGACAAGTTCAATTGCTCCTTTTTGACCAAGTTGATTGTGTAAGGTTTTTTATCTTCATGAAAAGATACAGTTTTCAGCTCATGAGCCACTGCTGCATCAAGAAATCGACTAGGTCCTTCAGGATATGTTTTCCAGGTATTCTGTTTATCCTGCCACTGCCACAGGTCTAAGAAATACAGTAGGATTTAGAACATGAGGTTTGAATATAAGTTGAGTTGTTTCTGATAGGAGCAGACTGGATAAACTATTGATAAGATAGTGGATTTTTAAAGACCATCTAGCTGCTACAAAATTTGACCACCTGGTGGGATATCTCAATACTTGATTTTTCGACTTCAAATCATAACCAAAAGAACAAGAGTAGCAATAAAAAAAAAAAAAATTTGATTTGTAAAATTTTATGGCATCATGTACCAATATTGTACTGTATAACACATAAGCCAGGAGAATTTATTGAGTGCATCATCACTCAGCCATTATAAATCTCAGAAATGGAAAGCTAGATTAATAATGGTTGTAAAGAAGTATATACAACAGCCATCCACATTTTGCCAAGGCTTCACCCAAGCTTCTTTTTCACTGAAGATGTAATGAAATTACCAATTCTGATTTCAGTTTTCATTTTACCATTAAACAGTTTTGGTAAACTCTGCAAACTCTTAAAAACTGTTGGTATGGGATGAAGAAATTAGTTATCTGGTATACAGCTCAATGATATGGTTGAATACTTTTTCACTATTTAGTTTATCCTGCCTGATGGCTAAGTTTTACTATTCTGGGGACCCTTAAATGATACAATATATGGATGTATAGTAAGCTAGTGGAATATGAGCAAAATGTCATGGCTGGAATGGATATTAATGAAAAGCAGAACCAGTAGCTAAAACTGGCTCAATTAAACTAATATCTTTTCTCTGTTTTCCTTTTGTTCTTATAACATTCTGGTGTCTCCAACCCTACATTTGCCTGAATCTTTCTAATAATATTGGCAAACAAATTTAACAGGAAAAAGTGTCTTTATACATTTCTTATCTGTGTGATCTCCATCCTGTTTACACCTTACGGATACTTCCCAGCCAGTCTTCACATTCCTTTGCACCATTCTTTCAAATATCACTTTGAAGTTTGCCTTTGGGGTGGTTATGTCTACAGTGTCTTCACCTGAACATAGAGCTAGGGAAATGGTTTTATTTTGAGTTGGGTCATATGGTTTCCATTTGTTCCTGCCAGCTCTGAATTCCCACTCCTTCACCACTCCCTTGGTTCCCAGTTTCTTATCAGTAGCAGAGGAATGAACTTTTACATCATCTTCTGTCTCCTCTCTCTTGACCTTTTTAGCAACAGATTTGCCAACACCTGCCGAAGATCATAGAATGGAGGTTAAAGTTATTCAAAGCTGAGGGCTGCAGATTCTCCCATTATTAGAATAAGAATTGAAAAACATTCACTAATATCATTAAAAATGGTGAGTAATTGTCTCTTCCTGTCTGGACATTATATCAATAGATATACACTTATAAACACACTATGAAATATACATGTAGCAGAGAGGCTATCATCATAAATCTATGAAGGCTTCATCAGGGACGGCGGAGCCGGGGGGGGCTGCAGGGGCTGTAGCCCCCCCACTTTTTTCCAAATGTAATGTTGAAACAACTACACTTTAAAACACTTGTTGTGCAATTTCCCAGAGAAGCATACAAAATGTTGTATTTTTATCTCAAGCCCCCCCGTAATTCCGCTCCGCCGTCCCTGTTCATTTTTAAGAAAAGGTGCAAAATTTGCTCCAAAATGGTGTCAAAATGTAAGAAATTACATTTCAGAGATCTTGACTTCAATAATTGTGGTACATGCAAAGGAACGTAATGTACTAACTAGTTTCAAATTTGAGAAAGTAACTATTTAACTATAACAAGTTACTTTTATCTAATTGTAACTTCTAGCAAATTACATTTTTTCTATGGTAATTGTATCTGTAACTAATTATACAAAATAGGTAACTGTAACAGCACTGGTATTGATAACAACCAGAAAAGGTATTCAACAAATAACTTTGGCGTCTCATTGCAAAAGATTCGGGATACTTCCGGAGCGGCATTAACCGACCCTACTTCACCTGTTATATGCTTCCACCACGTGTATATCCACTGGGTTAACTTCATTTAATTCTCAACGTATTTGTGAAGATCATTTCCCTTTGGGAATGAGGGAATGAAGAATATGCAAATTGCCCAAGATCTAGTTTATGGGACAACAAACATCTTGTTTAAGATTTATTAATGAAATCAGAAAGCCATTTCACTGCCTTACTGAGTCTGAGAAATAAAGTCATCTCTTCCCGTAAATTTACCAGCTTATTTAGAACTGTGAAAGGAGATAATTGATTTACACGAACAGAAACTTTTCATTACCAGATAATTGATTACCTTCGGTCTTTTTTCTCTTCGAGGACGACATGACCAGAATATATATTGAAACAATTATTAGAGCGATGTATTCTCACGAAAACACACAAAATCTGATTTTATTTCCCTTTTACCGCCCTAAACCTCCCGTTACCGACTGGTGGGTGCCTGGGGTAAAGTCTCCTGGGCGGGGAAAATTGCCGGTAATGGCCGAGAACCACTCGCAAACAGAATCATGGGAGCGTTTACTCGTGATGTCACTTGAACGTACCAGTGACGTCACACAAACAGCATCTTGTCCAATATGGCCGTCCACGCTGCAGAAGTTAGGGAAATTAAGGCGATAGAAATGGATGATTCAGAGGAAAGGTACGGACAGGTTATCTCTGAAAACATTCTTATCACATTAAAGATATGTTTAGTGTGTCTTAAAGTTTTAAATAAAATTATTTAACCGTCGGAATGACATAAAATTGACGACAGTTTAGAAAGTTTGAAAAAAAAAATTTCCAGCATATGTAGGACCTATGTAAACTTTGCCCCCCAAGAAATAATTCAAATTGCTTGATTTAATCTAGCATAATTAATAAAAATGCTTATCAGTAGTAGAAGTGTAGTTATGAATAAAATAATATATCAATTCTTGACTAGTGTATAGAAACAAATTGTACCTTTGTATAACAATATTTAGCTTTTTCTTTGAGAAAGTACTAAAGATCAATGGCGTAGGAAGCAGGGGGGCACAGGGACCACAGCCCCCTAACACTTTATTAAGGGGAACTATGATATTGTTCAGCCCCCCTTAAAAACGGGTATGGCGACTGTATACAAAGTCTTTTCTAATTTTTTTCATCACACATACTTGCATTTCAAAATTGAAATTCAAAAATTTAAAAAATATAATCTATTGCACATAGTTTTAATGATGGTTGATGCTTCACTGTAATTTAAAGTTGCACAGAGATAAATTTATGATCACTTTTAGTATCCTTTGTGAGGGATAAAAGAGCCATGACATTCTATAACTGTATTTAGTCTTTTAGTTCAGAAAAAACTAATCAACTGCAATGTTCCTTTCTCCTGAACATGAAATGTGCTTTACCATGGATGTAAAATTGCAAGTATTATTCCAGTATTGTCAACAATATAGGTGATGAAAATATCTACCCAAAAATACCCACTCTGAACAAAAAATTTTGTTTCTGGCCTCCCTAAGTTCAACTAGCTTCTTGCAACACTGCTAAAGATTGTGTGTACAAATTCATAAAAGTACCCTTTGAGGCTGTGGATATAGGCCCAAGACTTCATCCAGTTGTTGGTTATTTCATGCAAAACCCAAGCCCTAATGCAAACCTTTTTTTATACTAAGTAGCTTGGGATGGTTCTGAATATATGGTCATGCTTAGTTAGCTGTTAGGTCAGACTTATTTTCAAAGAATTTTTTCCAAGGAAAAAAGCATTTTTAGCTGAGAAATCAATGCAACAGCTATGTATAACTACATTTCAAAGTTGAATTTACGTGAACAAAATGCCAATGTGTTTTCTTTCAAAACTTCTGGAACATAGTTATGTAGTTTATTACTGAATTTAGGAGGGCCTTTTTAAGAACTAAGTAGCTGTTAGGGGTCTTTTTTTAATCAAATTAGTTTATACTCCGGAAGATGTAAAAAAAAAAAAAACAACAAAAAAACCCAAAAAAAAAAACAAAACAAACAACCTGTTGTGAAGTCTGTACAGCAATGAAGTTAAAACTTTTCATTCTTTGGTAAGTTCATAGTTTAGCCAACATCCTTTATACTTAAGTGAAAAAGGAGGTAGTATTTAAAAACACAACAAACTGTATTCACCTGCTGAATGAAAAAATTTAAAAAGAATAGGAAACATGCTGTATTTAGTTGAATTGAAGGGATCATTAAAATAGAAATCCTGTTTGAAATCTTAGTATTTTTATAATGGTAGGTCTTCCATTGATGAATAAAATTGTATGGTGTAAGCCATAATAAAATACTAAAAGGTTGCTACCATCTTGAAAGAGAAGAATTAGTTTTTGACTCTTTCATGATAGTAGATCTGTTGTTGTTGTGTAAAATTATCTCTCATTAGGTGGATTAAAGTATCCACCATCCAAGTATACCACTGTCCAGAAAGAGTTGAGACCTAGGCCTAGTTTCTAAGCTAAACCATGCTAAGCAGTCTTAGAGCTGGCATATTTTGTACTGCTTATAAACTGAATAGTTTAGCCATGCCAAACCTTGCCTTGGTACTGATAAATTTCAACTTATAAACTGAGTCAAGATAAGCTGTGCCATGCTGACAAATGTGTTAAAAAATGGAGTGCTGCGTAGGCAGTGTGGAAATTGAAGTGAAATAATCAGAAAGGTTTGAGTACTCCTGAAATGTGAGAGTAGTTATCTAGCATTTTGAGCGAAGACCCTTTGTCAGAAAGAAAAGTACTCAAATCTTTCTGATTATGACACATGTGTTACTCTGCTTCATGAGGAACAAAAATTTGGTATTCTCTCTTGAACTTCTGAGGCATTACTGGCACAGAGCTGTGCAGCATGGCATGACTTTGTAAACCCAAATTGTACCAAGTTGAGCTGATAAAATGAACAAGCAAGCTAATAATAATCCGTTAAGGGGCAAGGGCACACTTCAGCATTTTACTCAGGCTAACACCAGACAAGTTTATTTATAACAGAAATGAGCTCTGGGTGTTAAAAGGTTAAAATACCTTTTTTCCTCCATATTTGTATGTGAAAAATACATTTGAAATGAAAAATTATGCAGATTTTACCTTTGTTTTGTATGGACTTAGAAAACTGTGCATGTCCTTAAAATGCACTTAAAATGACAAAAAAAATTATTTCAGCAGGCTTAAGTTTAAAGGTTCCTTTAACCCATTAAGGGGCTAGGGCACATTTTATTATTGTATTCTGGCAAACATCATACAATTTTACTTGTCAAAGGGATGATCCTTGTTTCTTAATGAATTAAACCTGGAGAATCTAGGCAGTTGGTAAACCTACCAGCACACTCCTAACAAGTCCTTCTGTCTGTCATTGTTTTTGTTGCCAACAACAAGCAAACTTTGCCATCAGTTGTAAACCTGGTTCACATGTTTTGCCTTGTTCACCAGTGTGACCACTATTGTGATGCTGTCATTAATGCTCACCAATGTTGTGGTAAAAACTGCAAAAATCAGAATAATTAATTTCAGCTTTAAATTTGAGGAAAACAATAGATGTCAATTTTTGGTTATTCTTATGACAAGCCCTGGATTTAACTGTGTGGTACATACAGTAATTTGGAATGGCTTGTGAAAAGTTCTAAATAAGTTTGACAAAATGCAGTTTAATATGGTGTAACTGAGTGTGGAACTTATTTGTTGTTCATGTAAATCTAACAAATTGATGTTTCCATTATTCTATTACTGTATGATATCCAAGTGAAAATCCTCGAAACTTTAATTTTCTGGCCACTTCATTATGAAAACTCTTTTTGAAAACACCGAATGGATCTCTGGAGTAATCCATGCTGCATTTTTGTTGATTTATTTAGTGACACTGTTGAGACTGACATTCAGAATAAAAGCTCAGGAAAAAAACATAAAAACAAGAAGAAACACAAGCATAAACACAAACATAAGCGCAAGGGCAGATCCAAACAGTACAAAGGAAGCGCAAGTGATAAAGACAGCTATAAAGATGAGAAACTAAACTCAAAGAAAAGATCCTTAAATAAGGTTGAATCGTTGCATAAGGAGCCAATCGATGGTGACTTAGAAGATCTTGAAAAGAGGAGGAGGTTTTTGGAATCTCAACTTGCGGAAGAGGAACAAAATGGGTATAGGAAGGAGAGGAAAAGTTCCAAAATAAGTGACAGTAAGCGAAAGTTGGATTCCAGTGAAAGGATTTCACTAATTCGTGAATCGTCACCACCAAGTAAAGATGATAAATTGGAAGATGGCAGGTACAAGAGGCAAAGGAAGACCTCTGACAGTGATCGCTATGAGGCCAAAATGTCTAGATCAGAATCAAAAGATATTAGGACGACTAAATCCAGTTCTCAAAAAGAAAATAAATGGGACGATTATCGCAACGAAAAACAGAGGGAAAGATCACAATCTCCGTGTAGCCGCAAAAAGTCAGGTCAAAAAGGGCGATCTGACAGGAAAGATACTAGGAGCACGCCAGAGTTAACTGAAACAGATAATCCGTCTCAATCAAGAGAAACCGTGTCAAGACGGTCTTATGCCATGTCGCCCGACCGGATAACTCGATCTCCCAGGAAAGGAGATAAGTCTGTGAGGAGCCAAAGCAAATCACCGCAGAGATCCAGCGGCTCATCGAGGAGAGGGAGCAGGTCACCAAGAAGGCACAGTCGGTCTCCAAAACGACGCAGTGAATTGCAGCGGCGAAGCAGATCACCCAAAAGGCGAGATGCATCGCCCAGGAAATTCAAAGAATCAGTTGAGAAGCACAGCAAAGGTAAGGATTCACCCGCAAGACGGGAATCATCTCGATATTTTAGTGACTCAGTCGAAAAACAAAGCAGGCATGAGAAGTCATCCAGGAGCGATAAAAGTGGCGAGTCAGGTGGAAGACGCGACAGGTATAATGATTCACCTTCAAAGCACGGCAGAAGGGTAAGTGAAACGTCCAGGAGAAGAAGTAGCTCACCCAAACGACGAAGTAAGTCACCTAGGCGAAAAAGTAAGTCGCCAAGACGAGGCTACCATTCAAGACGGAGTAGGTCTCCCAGGAGAAGGTCGAAGGAGAAATCCAGGTCTTCCTACAGGGACCGTCACAGTAGGTCACGCGAAAGGAAGTCATCTAGGAGAAGTAGATCACCGCATTCGAGGAACGAAAGATCCAAACGACATGAGAAGCCAGAGGATCATGAAAAAGAGGATTCCGAGTAAGTCCTTTCTTTCTTTCATTCTTTCCTTCTTTCATTCTTTCCTTCTTTCATTTTTTCTTTCATTGTCATTTTGTTAGACTGGTAGTCTTAAATTTCCAATTTGCAATCATTACTTAATAGTAATGAATTGTTGATTTATAATTGAAAAGATACAGCAAGATTTCATTGTGGTCCTTGCATTAAAATGTTAAAATCACCTTAGTTTTACGTTCATGAGTGATAAAGCTTGCTCATTCAGCCAAAAGAATAACGGATTTCTAAACCTCATGGAGGGATGAAACGTGCCAGGTTCTCGCGACCTGTGAGTGAAAAGCTGTTTAAATGGCAGCCCACTAGCAACGAAAGTCAGTTTATATCTACGTATATGCATGTATTTATATCTATATATATATCTAATATTGTTAATAATAAGGCTTCGTGCTCCGTATATAAATCCGTAAGCAATTTTTAGCAGGGTCTCTTAGAGCTGCCTTTAGGGGTGGTTTTCAGCCGGCAAAAACGAGGACCTGATGATGTGAAACAACTGCTCATTGAACTCTAAAAGGACTGGAACGATACCTTGTAGTACCAGGCCTCACGATTGAATGAAGCCGACATGGGGGCAGCCGTGTAGGTCAAAAACATGCGTGGGAAAAAGTTGAATTGAACCGTTACTTTTCATTGACGATTAATTCTGTTAAATGTGCTGTCCTACCGACATTGTTCTCCACTTACTAATGATAAAATGGAAAATTGTCAAAAGTCCGAAATTTGGGTGAAGTTTTTCATAGTAGGTTGCGTGTTTTATCGCGTAGGGAACTGGGATGATCTGCAAATTGATCTACATGTCAGCCTCCATGATGGCTTTAAAATACAGTTTGCAGGTATCGTTCCAGTGTTTTTAGAGTTCAATGCAGCTGCTGCGGAGATGCAACGATGTAAGAAATGAGGGGCAGGCGGGTTACAACTTATGAATGCCCACATATAATATTTCGGAGCCAAAGTGTTTTGTCTCGTATTTAACAACCATAACTTGTTCGTAATTTTTCGGTGGGTTAGCTGCCGATTTGAAGCGTCTTCTTTTCATGTTATGGTAGCAAGCTGAACTGCTTTGTTTCTGAGTCTTATCCTTTGATAATTTTTGAATCTTCAGCCACGAAATGTACAACTTCGAACTGAAAGAAGATGACGAGAACGAAGACGAGATCATCGAAAAACGCCGCCGTGAAAGATTGGCCATCTTACAGAAATACAAAACCCAGGAAAACTCCTACTCTAATTCGCCAGTGGTGTCAGCAGTTAGCTCTCCTAATGGCTACAATAGTGAACTTACGGATGTCACCAAAGATGAGGACAACGTAGCAAAAGACAGCTCAGAGGAACGGCCACCGAGCCCTAAGAATGAGGAAAAAATTGAAGAGTCAGACATGTTTGCCGACGATTATAAGGTAATTGAAACCCCGTTTACACTGTGATATTTTTGGGCACAGCACGGCTAAAATTGTGGCATTGGTGTCCCTATTTTTGGGCACGACATGGGTGATTTTCGCAGTGTAAACTGTGCGGACTTCTTCAAATTTGGTAGTCGTGCCGTGCCCAAAATTTGCCATCCCGCGCCCAAAATGTCACGGTGTAAACGGGGCTTTTAACAATGGTCTGTTAGTATAGTATAGCGTACGACGGTCAGCCACTTTAACCCTGATACCCTGACCCAGTGCATCGCTGCAGATTCGTTGAAATCATTTTGAATATATTGAACATGATGACAGTTTCTTGCGGGATTAGATGAGACCGAAAAATTTAATGCTACCAGCATCTTGCATGAGTTACAATGTTACAATTTGGTCTTTTCTGTAAATCCATATAAAGAACTAGGTTTCAGTAAATAAATGAGCAAACTACTGCTCAAACTATCAAGAAGGCTGGCAGAAAGTCCATTTTTTTGACAAAAATGATAGCTCACTAAATAACTTGTAACAAAACCATCTTGGAGACATAATACTTTTAAAAAAATATTGGTTTATCAATGAAACGTCAGTATTCCTGCCAAACGCCCCTGGTATTTCTCTGGTATTACGTTGGTTCATTTATGTTATTATACCTTTTTTCTTAGGCTCCTGAGGTGTCGAAATTGACAGTTAAAGAGAACGAAGACCCCAGCCTGACAGACAACTGGGACGATGCTGAAGGATATTATCGTAAGCGTTTTGAATATTCCGTTTCCTTCCTTCCTCCCTTCCTTCCTCCCTCCCTCCCTTCCCTTCCCTTCCCTTCCCTTCCCTTCCCTTCCCTTCCCTTCCCTTCCCTTCCCTTCCCTTCCTTCCTTCCTTCCTCCCTTCCCTTCCCTTCCCTTCCTTCCTTCATTCCCTTCCCTTCCCTTCCTTCCTTCCTTCTCTTCCTTCCTTCCTTCCCTTCCTTCCTTCCTTCCCTTCCTTCCTTCCTTCCCTTCCTTCCTTCCTTCCTTCCTTCCTTCCCTTCCCTTCCCTTCCCTTCCTTCCTTCCTTCCTTCCTTCCTTAGCTCTTTCTGCCTGCTGATCTTTATGTCTTGCTTACATTTTTTCATTGCTGTTTTGTCGGTGTTCTGTTGTTTACTGTTTTTCGTGAACCCTCTGTCACTTAGGAGTCCGTATCGGTGAACTCCTCGATAAGAGGTACGACATTTATGGCTACACTGGTCAAGGAGTCTTCAGCAATGTGGTTAGAGGACGAGATCAAGCGCGTGGAAAACAAGACGTTGCTATAAAAATCATTCGAAATAATGAAATGATGTAAGTTGAATTCTAATGCCAAAAACTATACAGTGAAAGGCCTGCTCGGTTGATCATAGAATCATAGTCATAAAAGAATGAGCCTATCGAAAGTATCACTCGAACAGTGTCGTCACCAAGAAGAGGGCGATAAGGGAAATTGTTTGAAAACATTTTTTGGAAGAATATCAGTTTATTGTACATAATATTATACTGGTATTTCTAGCATGAGGTAGGTTTCGTGAGGTTTTAAAGGGAACTCAAATCGAAAATCTCCCTTTTATCATAAAGTGTCATTAATTGTTGTGTGACAGCAACTCGATATCTTAATGGGTTCTAAGCTATCCGAGTAAACATTACATCGCAAATTCTGTATTCCTCTTTCACAGGCATAAAAGTGGTCTCAAGGAGTTGGAAATCCTGAAAAAGCTGAATGACGCCGATCCTGATGATAAATACCACTGTATTCGGCTATTCCGTCACTTTTTTCATAAGAAACACCTTTGTCTGGTATTTGAGCCAATGAGGTAGGTTAGTAGATGCCAAAATTTGAAGATTTGCAACTGTGCCAAAGCACTGGAATGCGTCCGAAGCTCCCTAAACTACCCTGTAACCTCTCTAGAGAAATTTCTGTCGTGCAGGTGATGGTTCTGCTGCTGCTGATGGTCTTTTTGTCTGATCGAGTATGTTGCTTTCATGTTTTGCAGTCTTAACTTACGAGAAGTTTTGAAGAAATACGGACAAAATGTCGGACTACACATCAAGGCTGTCCGTTCTTATTCACAACAGTTATTCCTGGCGTTAAAACTGCTCAAGAAAACTGGGATCCTGCATGCTGACATCAAGCCAGACAATGTCTTGGTAATGTTTTTACGATTATGTAATTTCATGCTCATGTGAAAAGTTTCGTGTGTCACTGTACCCCAAATTTAAACCTAAATGTATGCTTTCACTACTGTTAAAAACTTTGGCAGAAAAATCTTGTTTTTCAAACACCTTCTTCCTTTCCATTAGATCCGTTGAAATAGATTTGTATGTACTTGACAGTTCTTCTAATTTATTTATTTATTTATTTCAGGTCAGCTCTAATAAGCTGGTCATAAAGCTCTGTGATTTTGGTTCCGCGTCTTTAGTGTCAGATAACGATATTACTCCATATCTAGTCAGCAGATTTTACAGGGCGCCAGAGATCAGTAAGTGAATTTTTTTTTTTAATGAAGAGTTTCTAATTCATGTATCCACGCAAACTCTGAATTAGGCGTAATATCTGGTATGACAAAGTAAAAGTAAAGTGCCTTTATTTATACTGGATAACCTATCTGCTAAGTAACCTGTTCTCCCAGGAAGTCCGATAAAGGCCACCCCTTATGGGTCCAGTGTTACTACAGAAGGAAACCGGAGTAGGCGGAAAAAGCGTGCGATGTTTGATAGAGTTGAAGTGGATAACACTCTTCTCACATGTGACCAAGGTAACTTTAATCAGATAACTGCACGGAACCGGAATCGAGCGCTAGTCACAGTGGTGAGAGACACGTGCACTACCACTGTGCCACTAACACCACAAATTATAACATCCAATGTAAACATATAGCTTCCCCTAGCGACTGGACGATCGTGTCAAAGCACTGTTTCCTTATGCTGTCAAAAGGGGTCGCTACAACCTTCAGAACAGTCCTGATAACAGGTTAGATACAGTGCATGCATTTTTGTCTGTGCGCTTTAATTTCATGTCGCAACTTTGTACATCAGACGTATAAAACTGGACACTTCGTCAATCCACAATTATTCTGTTTTCTTTGGGTGGGCTAGATGGGATTAAGAGGCCCACGATAACTTTGTGTATGACTTTGTAATGTCTTCTCTAGGTTCTTGAAATACGTGTGGACTCAGGTAGATTAACCTTGTGGCAATCATGGCCTGTGCTTTTGGGTCTGTTTTCACTTAGCTTTACAATTAATCACCACAGTATAGAATGAAAAGTATGATTGACTTTATATCCACCTAAAAAAGTCCACAAAAATTTGGAACCAAAAGGCCATCTTTGTGACATTCGACTAAGTGGAGTTGTCGTGAAATGGTTGTTTGAAGAAAAGGAGAAATATAGCGTGAATTAGAATCCAGAAAAGTTGCCCCTAAGTTCTCTTTAAGTGTAAGGGATTATTAAAGTATAACGTGCAAAATTATTTTACTAAAAAAACTTGTTACGGAGTTTGTAACTTCTTCACACGAAGAGTGAAGCCGTAAAAACAGACCACTCTCAACTCAGCTTATCGGCTTGTACGGCTTCCACGTGTACATACAATGTTTCCATCGCTCGAACATTTTTGAGACTCAGCGAATTTTTTGTGTGTGGTGTAAGTTCAACACTTCACTGGGCATAAACGCTCTTTTCATCTCATGTCTTGGCAAACGCCAAACGATTTCACTTAGCTTAGAAAGTCCCCCGGAAATTAAATGGCTGGCAACCCACCTGATCTGAAGAAACTACCTCAGTTTTAACGCCTTGCATTTGCATAGCATAAGTACCCTTTTGTGTGTTGTTTTGGGTAACGACAGACGATTTTATTCAGCTTGGAAAGCCCTCCTGCCCGTCAAAGGTTTAAATCGACATTAACGAGACCGCTTGTCAATGCTTGATTTGTATTCTTTTGTTTATCCTTCAGTCATCGGTTGCACGTACGACTACGCGATTGACTTGTGGTCGGTGGGATGCACGATCTACGAGCTGTATACCGGAAAAATTATGTTTCCAGGAAAGACAAACAACGAAATGCTGAAGTACATGATGGACGTGAAAGGAAAGATGCCGAACAAAATGATACGCAAGGGAATGTTTAAACACCAGCACTTCGATGAAAACTGTAATTTCCTTTTCGTGGAGGTGGATAAAGTTACTCAAAGGGTGCGTTCACCATCTTGACGGCTTTTCATTATGGACTCTCGTGATAATACAAACAGTTCGGTCTTGCTTTATGATTAGGGACCTAAAGATCTAAGAGGTCAACTTGAACGACGGTGATCTTTAAAATATCGTCATTTACAGAAACCACAGTTTATTAAACACCGTGCTTGGTATTTATCACTTGTTTTATGACTCCTAAACTCTCCAAGTCTTTTACTACGACTGTAGTTTCGGATTCAATTCAATCTTAAGTAACAGCTTTTTTTAACACCGCGAGCTGACTTCGTCCCGATGACGTGAAAATGGTCTGGGTAACCGTGTATGCCCAACGTTTACGGTGTTGATAATCCACTGGAGAATAAAAATGATTCATTCTCTTTGTTTTTCATGAAGAATTCTTTTGTTTATATGACGTCATCGTTGATATTGACATCATAGATCTTAAGGTCCCTAATATCTTTCATGACCATGATGCTTAGCGGGAGCGCAGTAGGGACAACTACTGCCCCCGGAGAATCCTAAATATCTTTTGAATGTATTGTTGGCTATTAATTTAATATCGGTAATCAAACAGCGATGCCTTACATTTGCAAGGTATTACCAGAGATAATTTGGTTTTACAGAATTTGAAAAATTCACCGGGAGCACAAAAAATGCATCCATCCACTGCTTATCTCTTGCCATCTTTCTCAGTATATGTCTTACTGCCCCCCGACAAAAAAGTCCAGCCTACGGTCATGATTATTTTTATGGTTTCTTATGCATAAGCGATCTAAGACAATTATAACAGAGTCCTTTTTTTTCATAAACTTTCTAGGAAAAGGTTACCGTACTGTCCGGAATAAATCCCACCAAAGACCTGACCGAACCAATGCTTGGTTCGCAGAAGGTTCAAGAAGACATGAAAAGAAAAGTTCTCCAGTTCAAGGACTTAATCGAAAAGGTGCTCATGCTCGACCCATCGAAGCGGTTAGCGGTTAACCAAGCACTGACACACCCATTTATTACCGAGAAGATGCAAAGTTAGAACCAAGTGACACTTAGCGTGGTGTGTACGATGAGAAGTACAGTAGAATTTAACGTTCATTAAGAGTTCGAGATTCTAGTTCGATCCAATCGATCAGTCGTTCTACATTCGTGATCAGGTCAACTCTTCGTGCATACTCTTCGAAAATTTTGAATTTAGATGTTCGTTTTAATACTGAAGCAGTGAAATTTGCGTAATTAGTCTCTACTTTCACTTACGTTGGTGTAGCCACATCAAGACGCCAGAGACTTTGTAACTGACAGTAGGCCGGATTGTTCAAAAGACGAACGACAAGTTGATCCTTAAGTTATCGAAATTCTCTGGACAGGAATCCGAGGGCACATCCACTGAAACCCTTGCTATCTTTTTTAGTAATCGGCTATACTTTTGGGAAGGCATAAAAATACAAGAGTTTGTAGATAGAAAGTTTATCCTGTTAAGTTGAAATAAAACGCGGAAATCAAAAGCCCATGAAAGTTTAACCCGCGACAGATTGTCTGAGCCTTTTGAACAACTGGGCCTGTAATATAGAGACTAATAGACCTACTAATGACGAGTTTTACCGAAGCCTCCATCAGTTCAACAAACATTGTCACTCTTGTCAGTGGTTCTCTTACTACATTGATGTATTATGCGTTTGTTCGAGGCAAAAAACTAAATTTCGTTCACAAGAATACTCCGCAGTAAAGACCACCTCTTGCTTTACCGAGTCCACTTTGGCATAAACTTCGTAGTTCTTGTTACATTTTAAGCGAAAGTTTTACTCTAAATTCTGGCTCTCCAAATAACGTTGAGTCGTTTTTCAGGAGTCGAGATTTGATTCCACTGGTGAGTACACAAACATAAAAATGACACGAACAAAGATTATGTGGGTAGTTCTATTTCCAAGAGTTATAAAAAAAGTACCTTCAATAGGTCTAAATGTAAACTATCTTATAATCTATTGACCCTCGTTTTCTCCATTCATGGAAATTGAAATCCTATAGAACTTCTCAAAACTCGTGTCTACTTTCCCACATTGAAAATTTTATGGGACAATGTGTTGTGGAGTAACTGCAGAGGGGATATATTAAAGGGTCAAATCTCAATGCCTTTTCTTGTTTGTTTCACGTGGCCTTCACTGTTAAACTACTGTAGATTCTGAAATTTATCTAATCGTTGGTGCAGTGAAGTTCCTTTTTTGCCTTGATCAATCGTAAATACTTAGATACCTTCGGTGGTTTCTCGAGCAGCACTGAGAGGCGACAACAAGTAGTTGTTAATGTATTAAAGTCTTTCCACAAACGATGAAGTGTTCTGAAACTGTCATGAATCTTTCAGGTGTCGTCGTCTTGAGGCGTTATATAATCCGAGAAGAAGTGATCAGAGATGCATGAGGTCTCTGCCATGCACTAAAATCACGCTGTGTTTACTGGCTCGTAAGTAGCGTAGACCTTTAGGGCAACTTGTTCGAACTAGAAATTTCCTTTAAGGGACAATGGTCAAAGGTTAACATGCGTTGCATTTTTGGGTTTTATCACATTTTGTAGGAAAGTGAAGAGTTACAACGTAACTTCTAGAGTTTTGTCTAGATCATTCATTTCATTGCGCGAATTCGTTGTACAGGACGGAGATATTTTGCGCGCGTAAAATATCTTCACGCTATTTCGATTTTTCGAAGAGTTTATAGCGGTATGACAAATGATAAACGTTAACCTTGGATTGCCGGGCTTTGAACAATATTATCTAAATACCTTGCAGTCCCATTGTTTTCAGGAGAAATTTAAACTAGTCGTCCCATTCGACTATCTCTAACTGAGACGCGCGTGCATAGACGTCCTATACATTTAGAATCCACGAATTCTTTCTTTTATATTCTTTCCCGTTATTCTTCCAATGAACTCAATGCTCCCACCTGTTAGATCGCCTCGTTGATAGTGTTTATTTCCATTTGTTGAAATGATGACCAGATCGTCTGTCTCATTTTGTTTGATTGTTTTCCCCCCTCATTTGTCCTTCAATTAGTATTTTATTTGATGTAATAGACCGGTTGTCTTTCCATAAATAGATATGCATCTGCATATAACCTGTTCGACCGGGTCTATTCATCTCTCAGTCCTTGATATAAAAAAAAGGATACAGCGTAGACAGTTAAATAGCGCAAAAAGTTCAAAGGATGGTAACTGCCGTGACTGATCGCAAAGAATTCTAAAGTTTCGAGCAGAGGCTTTTCAACAGTGGCCACGTTTCAATCCCTGACGAAGGGCCTTTTCTCGAACCGTCAGACTTCTTTGCATCTCTCAGTCGGTCGGTCTGTCTTTCAGTTTGTCTGTCTCTTATTGTGTGTCTGTTCATTTTTTGTTCCTCCGTGTATGCGTTTTATCTTTTAAAATATCACGTGTGTAACCATGAAACTAAAAAGCATTTATGTTTTAGATTTCAGCTCACAGACCTTGAAAGGTGAACTACGAATTCTGTTTGTTATGGGTATCCAATGAAAGCGGTAATGCTAAAATTTCAAGATACGCTCATTATTTGTATAAAAGTCGCATGAACTGTAACTGATGACCCTGTACTACTACTTCGCCCACGGGTTACTCGGCGAAACTGTCATCTAGGATTTTCCTCTCTGAATTAAGTGGACTATCCCCTTAAAGTCAGGTTGATATTGAGATTATTTTACTTGAGAAGTATTTTGGGATGACCAGGTAAATTGACAAATGAACCAAACCAACTCGCCATAAACTTCATATTATAGAATAACCAATTGAACCATGTTTTGACTTCTTAAATCTGATGATATTTGCTTTCTTTATTTCTGATAGTTCAAGTGTTAGGTGGCCAGTGAAGTTTTAGACATTTCCAAGAAAATCAACGTATTAAGAAGTTAAACCAACGGAAGGTAAAACTGGTTTGGGGTTGTTCAGCGTGTAATCAATTGTATTATGCTGGTCTTCACTCCCAAATTATACCTCTGGTTTTCTTCATATCTTGTAATTCTTGGGTAGTAAAGACCTACCTTATTTTATACCACAAAGATTAGATGAAAAATTGTCCATCTGTTATCGAAGAGACTCCAAAGGAAAATCAGTTCATTACCACCAACACATTTCAATCTAGTGATCCTAGTAATCTGAATAGGTGAAGTCAATTTTCTAAGCGGTCGGTGAAGCAGTAGAAAGTGTTTCTTCCAATATCCAAAGCACGAGAAGAGCGTTGAAATGACCTTGCTAAGCGAACTTTTCTAGTTTTACACTCTTCCGACTGTTTGATGTGACTTTTCAAGCAAATCCGTATTCTGAGACAAAATAAAGCTATGAAAGTTGTCGAAATTTTATGTTAGTTAAGACCTTTTATCGAGAACCAAGTGACAACTTTAAAAAGTATAAAACAAACATAATCTTAGATTTTTCAAAATCTCGTTTCTCATCGGATTTTTCATTATTTTAAGACCACTTACCCAAACCCCTTTCTTTGTAGATAATACTGAAGGCAAAGACGTAAAGGGACAGATGAGAGGGTCCTTTGCTGGTATCAGGGTTGCGGTTTGGGTTAGAGTGAGCATTACGGCTTTTGGATTCCCGTTAGGATTAGTATAGGCGATGAGGTTATGGTTGGCATTAGTTCTAAAGTCAGTTTACGATTAAGGCTACTTTTTTGTTTTGAAAGGTGAAGGTGGTATGTGTTTTAAAGTGCTTACTGCAGTTCAGTCACTAGTCAGTTGACTTGGCCTGAGTTTCCTCTCGGAAACTTGATTTTAAAGTACACTTATTACCAACCCGCCATTCATTTATTGATCCCCTGTGCTTTTATCTTTTGAATGATTATTGAGTTTGAGTTCGAGAAGTTAATTGCGTCGTTTAAAGTGACTCCCTACTGTTTTGCCCCGTTGAAAATACTGTTGACACAAAACCTTCATTAAGGAGTATCGAGACCAACCAGTAAGAATGTGCGACTTAATAATAGCCTTCTAATATGCTTGGTAAATGTAAAAGCGCATTTCAGTCTACTCGGTGTTGTCACACATCAACGTGACGACAGCTTTTATATGAGCTTCTGTAACTCCTAATTGAAGCTGGTGATCAGTGTTTTTTATTTCATGAATCAATTCAACTGGAAAATTCGCAAGTTTTCTTAGTACTGTTTACAACACGAGCGACCTAGCTGTCTAGTAATAAAAATTATTGCCCTGCAAATATTTTTCAGGAAGCCCATATCGCAAATAAATACATCAGGATACTTTGGAAAATACTTTGAGGAACTAACGTTTCGTCACTTTACAAGCAACATCATCGGAGTGTCTGTTTACATGAAAATTTTCGGCTTAACCTACACGATTACAAAAATAGAGATGAGACAAGGAGAGAATAAATGAGGAGTCAAAACAGGGATTAAGGTGAAGGAGAAAAAGGAAAAACATCAAAACAACATGAGAGGAAATGACGTAATGTTTACCTCATTTATTCTCTCCTTGTCTCATCTCTATTTTTGTAGTCGTGTAGGTTATTTAAGCCGAAAATTTTCATGTAAACAGACACTCTGATGATGTTGCTTGTAAAGTGACGAAACGTTAGTTCCTCATTAAAGTATTTTCCAAAGTATCCTGATGTGTTTATTTGCGATATGGACTTCCTGAAAATTATTTGCTGGGCAATAATCTTTATTACTAGACTTCGATTTCCGCCTGGTATTTCGATAGCCGACCTAGCTGTATCGAATACACAATCACTCACCCAAAAACGGCTTATACAACGAATACATGCAAACATTAAAAGTGGTGAAGATTCCCGCGATGTTAGTTGAGAAAATAGCACGAAGAGTTGAAGAGAAGCAGCGTGACACAACCACTGGTGGTTGACAAGAATTTAAAGTGTAATCAAAAGAATTTAAACGAAAGAATTTAAAGTTTAATCTGTTGTTGTTAATGTGATACAGCCACTAGTGGTTGTATCAACAACTGATTAAACTTTAAATTCTTTTGTTTTTTTCTCCATGAATTATAAATGAGTTTTATAAAAAGATTAATAAAAACTTATGGTTTAATTTGTTGTTTTATTTTGGTAATTCCGAAGCTTCGTTGTCAGACATCCAATCAATAGTTTCTCTTAAATACACGTAGCCACTAACCTTTATCTAACCGTAATCCTAACTATAATATTGTTGGCTTCCATGGTCATTCAGCCTTAAGGGGTATCAGTCACCAGGAAGGTTGAGGAGTGATGTCCAGGAGTCATTGTCAATTGAATTTAAGTTGCCAGGAGTGACTCGATTCAGGGATCACTCATCCCCATGACCCCGGCGATGTCGGGAACTCGCCTATCTAAGTCAGGAAATTTGACAACTCTAAACCTGGTTTGCATAGGGCAGTACTGCTCGCCCACTGTTAAGACTATATGTAAACCAGGCATTCTCACTGTGGGATGTTATTTATAACAATGTGTAGTGCTTTGAACACATCTAATCGAAACTCGCTGCTTTTTTTATAGCTACAGGCATTTTTCAAACCGTTCTTCTGTAAAAACACGTGCGTTGTTACATATGTCATTTCAACATTTATTGTAGGACGATATTTCTCGGAACTTGAGGAGAAAAAAATGAAACCTCATGAAAAGGAAGTACAGGTAAGCAAGTGTTACGAAAATTATGTACAGTCAATACACTAGACATTCAAAGTATATGGACGCTTATTTTGTCCGTCAAAATTCTGAGATATCAATGCAGGGTTTGTACAGGCTTGAATTTTCCCTAATTTAGAAATAATTCTCGTAAATAATGTCCGTTATCGCCTAAAAATATTTCTCCCTGTAAAATTGACGAATAGTTGAATGTCTCTGAAGTTCAAGATTTTAGTTTTTTGTCAGAACGAAAAATGTGGAGGAAACCGGCTTGCCTTCCCTGTAACGCGTGATCAACAGTTAGGCACTGAATCGTAATATGAAATTCGTTGATTATTTTGTCATTCTCAACTGTTGTCGGGTCACTGGAGGGTTACAGGTGAGAAATGCAAGGATGAAGACAAGAAGATAAGTGGAGTAAACAGTGTAAGAAGTTATGAAGTGCAAACAGTGTTCAATGTGGCCACCTCCGACTCCAATATAGCAGCACATGTGCATCTGTGTCCTTCTCCATTGACGAAGGTAACATCGAGTCAAGGAGGCGTGTAAAAATAATTGAATGTTTTTTCAAAAATTTTTTATAAACGAGCAAGAGAGCTTTTTAAAACACGAGGCGACAGCCGAGTGTTGCAGATCCAGTGAAGCACGTACCGTGAATTTCTTAAATGACTTCAAAGACGAACCCCTTTGTCCACTAACTTACGAAAAAAAGCTTGAAAATCAATGTTTTCTAAGCTACGAAAATTTAAGGAGAAAAGTAAGCGTGTTTTTATCACATTTAGGACATGACAAGGTTATGATTTCCCTTTGTATTTTCCTCATGAATTACTAATGAGTTTTTGAATTTTAATTCACAAAAAACAAAAATATCAAATTAATGACAACATGAAGTACAAAGGTGGAGACAAAATGTGCACGTTTAAGTGGTTGGTACACTTGGCGTGGTCGAGGACGTGGGATGATGGCTCTTGTACATGCTGAAGTGTATGATGACGTCTGCTATGAACAACACCATTGTAAGGAAGCCACACACCTGTAAGAAAGAGAAGAACACTTTATGTTTACTACGGAAAAGGTATCGTTCTTCTGGAGCTTCACAAAAGCAAGGAGAACCAACAATTTAACAAGTAAACCGAAAGACGATCAGCATGAGTCGCAGAATCGTAAATCCCAGATCACCGGCTCTCAAGCTGATTCTGGTTTCGGAGAAACCTGTTCTTTTAATCGGCAGTCGCGTATCTTTCGTGATCTTTCATTTTTATTCTGGGATATAAATCGTCAGAATTGATGAGCCTAATAGATCTTACCGGCCGCTTACATGACTTGCGGGTAGATTTTGTCGTCGTATGGACCTTTTTGCGTCAATTTACCCATTGACGATTCAACATTTCGTGCCTGTACTTAATTCCGACTTGTAATTCCGTGATTTTGGCCTATCGCTGTAGATCTAAAGCACGCGTCTTTTGTAATTTTTTTTCTACAATCTACATTGCTCGACTTTTGTTGCGTTTGGAAAACGTATACCCCAAGAGCGTTATGTGATGAAGATTTAAACACGCGATGGAGATATCCAAACAGCAACAACTGCTTTGAAAAAGCTAACCAGCCAAGTGTAACCAGGTTCCATGCGTTCGGATCGAAGACGAGGCACTCTTGTGAGTGTCTAGTCTAATTTCTCAAACTGAACTGTGTTTTCGGAGGAAATTATGTCGAGAGCTGTCTATTTTTACCTCCAATGAAGACCACGTATTTCCGGTCTTGACCGAGCTATCGAACGTAGTGGGATAATTTGTGAAATATGGTTCGAAATTGCAGATTAACATCATTTGGGACTGAGATGCAAAATTCTGCCAAACTTCGTCAAACGTTTTGATATAACAAAAAATGTTGGACAAACACGATCTGAAAAGACATTCACTTATTCATTCATTTATTCACCCCATTCCATTTCGTTGATTGGTTGATTGATTGACTCGTTCGTTCGTTCATTCAACATCGAAGAATGCTGCATCCAACAATGTTTATGTATCCAACACTGTAGAACAGTTAGGTCAAGGCTTAACCATCTGCTTAGGTCCTGGGTATCTTTGATTTCATTTCGTCGATTGTTGGGGATTTTGAGCGCGTTGCAAATACGAGATAGTTACGACTCATTTATCTATTTTACTCTATATAGTCCCAACGAAACACTGAGATTCATATTTTGCAGCCTTCACCTTTAACGCTGGATTCTCAAGCCCTGCAGCGACAGTAATTGTGTCGCAGCTCAATCACCAATACTAAGAAAACCTGGACTAATCAAACTTGTGCAAAGAAACTTACCGAGCCGGCTATCAGGTGATCACATTGTGATTTGTGATCATTGCGGTCCAAGAATCCGCAGTAATCTTTGTCATCGTAATGCACCGCGGCATCTGTTAGAACAGCTGAGGAAATCAAAAGGAGGATGCTCCAAATGCTGAAAATGACAATTACCTAAAAACACAGAAGTGTAAAGATGCGATTTTTTGTAACGGTTTTCACTTGTTTTTGGTCGCCGATACTCGGGCGCATTTATCAGTGAGTTTAACCCCTTCCCTACCAGGGCCAAACACCCTCACCAATTAGAATATTTTGTTTGAGGACGTATACATACGTCCTTGGTAGGGAAAGCGTTAAGCTAACTGGTAAAAAAAGTTTGCCAGATTTATACATGAATTTTTTCATGGGCATTTATTTTGTGTCCTATTTACTATTTGCTCCAGTAGTTTCGTGATATTAGGCAGCTGATATTTGAGCCAATCAGATTATTACAACTTCTCTTTTTTTTGGGAAGGGAGATATATTGTTTTGGTCATTCCAGAACAGATTCCAATGCTTTTGTTCGAGAGCCCATTTGCTGCTTCATCAAGCAAGGTCATCATATTGGGAGGCTGTATTTACGCCCAAAAGCTGACTCCAACTTACACCGTATTTACCTTCATAATAGTTTTAAAACGCCTGTACTTACTGTCAAGAACCAGTTAATGGATGCAAGTTTCTCGTGAAGCCCACTGACAAAAGTCAAGAAAAAAGCAATGACAAGTAACCAGGCTGTTACAACCGCAAACAGGAAAAACTTCATGTTTCCCTTTTTGCCATAATCTTCATCTAGTTTATCCAAAAAATATCCCACAGAGCCAATGGCAATAAGGAGGACAGCCTTAACCAGAGAAACAAATATCCAGGTTAAAATTAAAGGAACATAATGCACAAAACGATACACCATCAGAAAAAGCGCGTCAAGCGTCATTTCCTAGTTCATGTGAATCCTAAACGCGAGCTTGTATCCGATAAAGATCTAGGCAACATAAAGGAAAGCTATCTCGTTAACAGTACGGTGGGTTACTGTCGTGAGTATGACACGGTACATTTATTACAATAACTGGCTTAGTTGCTATACCCATACATATATAACCGGTTAGCTCTACCCATCTGTCAGCTTCGCTTTTTCTGTTGACTGAAGTTAGAGGTTCAACTTACGCTCTTTCTGTTGACAAACACACGGACGTATTATTTTGCACGCGAATTACCCAAACTGTCAACGCAGTTTCAAGAAAATCAGCTTGAACAAAGTTTAGTTACAAACGCGAAACAATGTGCAGCGACATTACTAATAGCGCTCGTAAGTGCACGCTTTTATGACTAACTTCGCGTACGAAAAGCACGCGCGTTCCCTTTCTCAAGTTTGTGTCCTATACGCGGCAAAGTATTGTACTTTTTACAAAAGATATGTGTTCCGTTTCATTTACTATGGATGTACTATTCGTTTCTACAGAACTCATGTTCGCAAACAGTCGCGCTCCGCTTACACCACAATCGTCAGCGTTGCATTCGAAGCCCTGCAGAATACTGAATGAATTTGGGAATTATATCAGAATGAATGTGAGAGCAGTGGGTTGGAAATTACTATTTCCGTGCCGTCTATTGTGCTTACGGCCTAATAAGGTTAACTTCTTATAGTCTTTTAAACTCCATTCGAGATCGATGAGGTGTTTTTGTATTTTAATATTATGATATTCGTTTCAACTGTTTGAGAATTCTCTAGAAATAAACGGAAAAAAAACTTACAAATTCTATAATCTTCAGAATACTTCGAACAGACTTGAGGTACTGACAACCTTTTCCAATTTCCCCCATGTGGAATCTATATAAAAAGCCACAGAGGTGATAGACAAATTTTTGTAAAAAACGGGATTTTGGCTGTAGATATTAGTTCGTGTGCAGATTACACTATCAAATATCGCAAATGAAGTCTCGCATGGCTTTTGAGGGAAGAAAATTACGCACTGCTCTTAGTTCAACTTGAGAGGAACGAAATTCAGAGATTTAACAAAGACCAAAACTCTAACGAATAACATCTTGCAAACCCAAGTAGATATGAGTTAAACAACAAAACGAAACTATAATTGAAGACAAACCCCGTGTTACCGTCAAAGGAATTATTGATGAAACTCCAGCATTCTGTCAGGCGAACATTTGAAATATTTAGTCGCAGACGTTACCTTTTTTAGAATAGTCATGTAAAGTACTATTACAGATCCAAAACACCGCGCCAGTAAAGGTGTTGAGCAAGCATGTTGAAATAATTCTATTACTTCAGGATTATCTCAATGAAATTTGTCGTTTGTAAATCCTGAATTCTGAGTGCATATCAATTGTCCTTGATACGAACGGAATACGACATACTTAATATTGAAGTACCACTTGACAAAGGGCTTGACGTTTTAAAACATATTGCAGTATCACTTCTGGCTACTGGAAATCTGCTTGGAGAAGAAAAATTTATCCTTGTGCGATACATTCTTCGTAAATAAAAGCATGTCAAAAAACAAAAACGTATACTTGTCTTTAAATTTTGAACCTCGAAAAATTTAATAGCAGACCAGTATGACGGACGAACGATATATAAATCATATAAAATAGAATATATCGTATCTTATGTGTGACTGAAGATTTCGTCGCTAGGTTAGAAATCCCTTCGTTTGGAATCAGAATTTTCCTTGTCTTGGAACGTCGTTATGTGTGCTCAACAAGGAAATTACTCTCATGGAGAAAACAGTTTTCCTGATCTAATGCACAGCCATATACGATCACTTAAGAGTTCACTGTTGCCAGCAAGTTCGCATCGAAATAAACCAGCTTGATTTGCGGAAAGAAAACAGTTTGGCAAATCTAATCTGAGAACGTACCTTGCTTTACTTTACTCCTCTACCAAAGTGACCAGTACCAACTTGTTGATCAACTAACTCCCATTTGCGTCTGCACAGCCTTTAATCGTGGATAGGTATACCCCCCTCAATACATACAGACTGCCACGCGAGGAAGTATCCACGCGCGCACAAAATAATGCACCTGGGAGCTACCCTTTTCCAAATCAAGTGTTCCGCCGAGTGTGAAATACCGCTGAATAAAGACAAATTCTCTTGATTGCTTTCCCAAGTTGACCCTGCCTTGTGGCGAAAACGGTGATTTGAATTGGTGGTTTTAGGAGGCTGAAGACGGAAGTTTCCTGTGAGGATTTAAAGTGTGTAACTGAGGGTGTGAATTCGCAGTTCATCACCTCACGAGAAGTTTAATGCCAACCGCGAATATAAGACAAAAATTATCAGCTTGACAGACTTACCTAAAACCTCTCGGCGTCTTTCTTCTATTATTGAACTATTAGCAAAAACGTATGAGCAGTCGTCTTGTAAGGTACAAAGTAGATCAAGCAGTAGCTTTGTGAGCAACCCCCCGGCTAAAAACACTGAACTTGATCATCACTTTCTTCTCATTCTCTTCTATCCTTAGTCGAGTGCAGCGACAAACTTAATGATAGCCTATGACATATTGACGTAAACTCGGTGATGCGGTGTTCGGAGATACTGGTCAATTCAGTTTATCTTCGAAATTATTTTTCAAAGTTATTTTTCAAACTTTGCACTTGGGTCAAATCATGAAAGTAACCATTAACATCCCAGGAACACAGTTGTCATTGTTAAACATCAGTTTCCAGCCCCTTCTCACCATAAAATCAAATTATTCAATATCTGCCATTCCGAACAAGACATTTCGATGCTTGACATACGCGTTATAGAAGCTATAGCATTAGAAATGAGGGATAAACCACTCATTTTGTAAATACTACATGCAGAATGCCTCTTCACCATGCATTGCTTTTTAAGACTCGATAAAACAAACACGGGTGATAAGATGTAGATTTAATGTATTGGGTCATAGAGACTGAGATGATTTTCAACCTTTGAGTCAAACCTAAGTAGAAAGATTTACTAAATGAAGATAAACACTTCAGTGATGTTACTAACACGTGGCGTCTGATATTTCAAACTTGAAGGACGTGGCATTCGTTTAAGCCACCGTAGCGGCTTTTGCTGTTGGGACAGATGATGAGGCATCATTTCTGTATATCCTGATGTGGAAGATGACATCTGCAACGAATAGTATTGTTGCAACGAAACAACAAACCTAAAAATCGAAAAATTAATAATCATATAGTGTTTGGTGTTTCTGAACCTAACTGACTTGAGGCTGAGATTGTTAAGCCAGACGCACATGGTACATTTACTGGGAACCTCACTCCAACAACAACTGCGTTGCTTCTACGTTTTCACTCCCAAATGTAGCCAAATTTGTATTAAACGGACATCCTTTTTTCGTGGTCGTTGAATAGAGGCCTATTGGACATTAGACACGATATCAGGCAACTCGCTTTTGGTGGTTAGAAATCAGGTCGTTTAAAAGCTACCTCCTTAACTCTGCCCAGAAGGTGGGGACAGCTTAGTATTTTACTTTGGCTAACGACAGACGGTCTTACTGGTCAATGGTAAACCTAACGTGAAGAGAGAGTTAAAAAAAATATCTTGCTAACTCTTTCCAGACGGTATAGTGGGTCCTCAGTCTTAAACTGTGGCTAACGACAAATTATTTCACACAATTATTTTACGCCGGCTGACGCCAAACGATTTTACTCGAAATGGGAGACTTGCCGTCAGGAGGGCGTACCGAGTCAAAATACCAGTTATAAACAAAGTAGATGGAATACAGTCATATTACACTATGTTTATACACTATATTGTCTGTTTCAGAATCATCCTCAGGGTAACAGAGTGTTGCACGAGTCGACCAATTCACGGTCAAGCCATGTAATATTCTGTTGATATTACCCTGAGGATGATTCTGAAATAGAGCCGAAACACTCCACATCTTCACGGATATCGAACTAAGTTATCGCGAGAATCTCTTGTGCATTTAAATTGGATAAAACCAGCATACTGTTCTCAGTTGACTCGATATTTCAACTAGTAGAGCAGCGGATCGGTAACCCGAAGATGCAAGTTCGAATCCCGCTCTAGTTGACTTCAGCAATGTAGGTAAATTCATGAAATATTCTATATTTTCTACGTCGGTTGTTTTGAACTTATTTTGTTTCAGTCTCATATTTAGAGTGAAAAGGACGGGGATGATTGTGTGGAATTGTCGCAACTCATTGTAGGTAAAAAAGTACATAGCGAAATTTTTTCCCCGTTATAGCACCCAAACCCTTGAATCGCCCTGAGGATGAGGTTTGTCCAACACTATTTTTGTCGGGAGACATCACCCGACAAAAATTACCCGCTTGAACTTTCCCTATAATCATAATACACCCTGTGTGGTAATCGAAGTTTTGCAAGAACAATCTTTGCCCTGCTGCATACGACTTTCAGAATAGCGACAACCACTAAGTATTTGAAAAATGAGATGGGTCAGTCGCAAATCCACAGCCAGTTTGCGTGAATGGAAATACCTTTTCAACAACATCGCACTCCTGTCGCCAATTATCGCCAATTGTCGGAAGCAGCATGTCTCGATATTTAAAGTTGTGTCTTCACGTGTTGAGTCGTTTGTGGTAGTTGGCGATCAACCTTCGCAACTGTGATGGACTTAGAACTGTATGGAAATCTGACTTTAAAAGATATTTTGGAGGATGTATAACTTCACTTTTTCGTATACTTACTGCACAGCCCACAAGATGACCACACTCCGCATCAACGTTGTAATAGTCAAGGGCATCACATAAGCGTTTTTTGTCATAACTCCTGGCGGTGTCTGATACGAGGCATGCGGCGATGAACAACAGAAGCGCCCAGACGGCTTCTGTGATAGCCACCTAAATTCAAGGCAAAGGAGACTGGCATTACTTAATAATTAAAAAAAAACAAACAACAAAACAAACAAACGTAACCAAAAAAGCATTGGCCTTAAAAAATATGTAGAATTTTACGCAGTTGAGGATAGCGCAGTTGTACTCTGAGATATCGTACTTAGTACAAGTAGTTTGGTGAAACTAAATTCAACTATCCAGACAGAAAAGCGTTAAGGCCCGTCAAATTCGAAATCTCTGCTTTTCATAAGTTACCATATATTTAAAAGACAACTGCAGGAGATGGAAGTCGATGATCCACGATAAACTTTGGGTACTTCGAGGGACCGCAGAGGTTACTGCATGAGCTTTTAAAAGAACCTGTGGTTGAATGGAGAGAATGTTGCCAATCTTCAGTCAACTTTTCGGGAATATAAGCACGCCCTAACCCTGACCTAAATCCTTCGCAGATATGCCGCATATTCCCGATAAGGTGTCCATAGCAACTTAACGTTTGTCTGCGTGTACGTCTTATTTTATTCTAGCTAACGCTAGATTTTTTTGCTCACGCCAAATAACAGCTCGTACACTAATGCACAACGCTTGTGTACTGCTTTCAGATTGTAATATAAGCTAGTTTTTTACTCAGGAATTACAGATGAAGGGGGGAAAATGAGAAAAAAAATTAGAAAAAGGATAATGTTTACTTACCGTCAATGGCCAATTAATGACTGGCACTTTCTCGTCCAGCCCCGTGAGGAAAATGGCAACAGAACCAATGATTAATAACCAGGAAACCACCACAACAAACATGGCGAAATCCAACCTTCCTTTTTTGCCAAAGCCATCGAAAATGAAGCTGGGGACTTTGTCAAGAAAAATCCCCAAAGTAATGATGGCGATAAGCAATATGATCTAAAGAAAAGCGCAACATCAATGTTTAGTTTCTCAGGAATTATACCCAGCGTCAAACGAAAATTTCGAATGTTCACCATTTGTCAGGTCCAGGGGTGGTGTCAGAGGGGGGCAGAGGGGCTATAACCCCCGCGTCGGGGAACCTTAGCCCCCTGTCGGGGAAAAATTAACAATCCGTCGGGGAATTTTCACTGATGAACTCATTTATATACTGTAAAACTACGAGCAGTTGTTATTGATTTAGCCAAGAAAGATAATGGACTTTTCTCTTCATGTGAAATCTGAAAATAAATTGTTTCTAGTCAGTTGTTTCGATTATTCTTGCGAAAAATAACGTGATGTTTTCGACCTTCAAATAACGAAATTATAAAGGGGGCGTGGTTATGGCCCCTAAAGTTTAGCCCGCCTGTCGGGAACCTTAGTCCCTGCGTCGGGGAATTCCTGGCCCCACTACTGGTCAGGTCTGGATTACCAGGGAAGATTGGTTTGCATTAACCTTGCTGGTAAGCAACTTGGCCATTCCTTGTGATTTCTCTTATGAGATTCAAGCGAAAGCATAATGTCGCTTGTCTTTCTTCAATCTTTTCTGTTTTTGTTGATAAACACGGAAAACCATTTTTCAAGATTTTCGAGCAATGGTACTTCAGAAATGTTCCAAGGTAGTTGCGTGTTTGTTGCAGACAGCTTGTTGGCCCTAAGCAGGGCCAGTTTGGTCAGAACTAGTAGCACGAACTCAAGCATTCCATTGACGTGACAGTTGGTCCAGTCGGCCAGGCCTGAGAAATGTTAGCACCCTGTACTCTTTCTCCGCAGGATCATCCCTGTGATTTTACTCTGGCTAACCCCTGGTGATTTTACTCTGGCTAACTCCTGACGATTTTACCCGTTGTGGCCGGGAGACTTCCTGTCGGTAAACGGTTATGACTATCTCAATTAGCTTTAATCGCAAGGCTCAGTCTTAATGGTTTTACTCGTAATAACTTCAGACGATTTTACTCTGACTATCGCGAAACGATTTTAATTCGCCATGGGGAATTCATCCTGCCAATTAGAGGGTTAATCTGAGCACTGCCGCTTGCTGTCGAATACTTGAAATAAATAAAGGCAGTGTCAAGGTCCATTTATACGATAGAATTGTTTTCAATTGTTCGTACTGATGTATCCAATTAACTCACTCACTAGAGTCTTCCAGACATGTTGCTACATTTCACTACACTTCACCATCTTGTGTGTGTGAATAATTTGCACGCACTTTCCTTGAAATAATCTATGTAATTTTTTCAGGAGATTTTGTTTCGCATAAAGGCAATGATGATACTTACAAACTGGATGGTCTTCAGAATAAAGGGTATGGACTTCATGTAATCCAAGCCTTTTCCTACTTGTCCCATGACTTATCTGAGAATGAAATGAAGAAATCAGGATATAGTTGTGTGCGGAACCAGTGTTAGGTAGACCTGTGAAAGTTTGTAAAAGCAAATTTTACATTTTAGGGCTGTTGATCGAGGGCGGGCAATTTTTTCACAAATTCATGCCACTATGTGGCGTAATAGTGGAGTAATTTCCGGTGTTTAGTGAGTCTGAATTTCTTCTGCTCGCTCTTTTTTTTTCATGTTTGTTCCAATTCTCTTTGAAAATTGTCATCAATCTTCTTGGTGACCGACATGTTTAAGGCTTGTACTTTGTGTCCGAGCAAAAAGTCACGTGACAACTGATTAAAAAAAAAGGGAGCGCGCGTCCGATGCACTCCCGCCTAAATCCACCCCTGTTGATCACTGTAAACCGGAACGGGGTCAAGGACCACCCCTGGTAAGGAATAAGGATTACCTAAGTCAGCGGTTTTTCATCCTTTAAGGCCACATACCCACTGGGTCCACTTCGCTCGATAGCTCAACTCACCCACTGCCCTGTCAGGCCGTGAGGTGCAGAAAGTGTGTGGGAAGGAAATTTCCCAATGAAATTGGAAAGTTAATATTTTGAAGTGTGCAGATCATTTATTGTATTGTGAAAAGAAGCTAAAAGCGAAAGCCTTTTTTAGAGGAAAGCATGATTTTTGTTACATTTTAAGTAAACTGTTGACGTATCTGTTACGCTCTTGCACGTATTACCAAGCAGTGAGTGGCAAATGACAACTAAATCTCTGAACTGCGGACGTGGCGACTTGGACATCATGTGCAAGAGCTCAATACTTGTGTTAAAATTGGAGAGTGAGAGAAAAACACTGTAAAGGACCATTTATACGATTCCACTATATACGATTATTTGTGCTGATACACCTCATTAACTCAGTACAGTCTTGCGGATATATTCCAACATTAATGAGCAAATTGTAAACAGAAATTGTGCATTTGAGACAACATTGTACCCCCCGGGACCAAAGGTGTAGGAGCGACAATAAAAGTAAATGGACCTGGTGAGGTCCCAATCTCTGTATGGATACATATGACGACAGAGATCATATATTAAGTAGAAGAGGCATTGTAGCTAAATGTCACTAGCAGTTCACCGGGGATGGGGCAAAAATCGATAGCCGCTGTATTGGATAAATTGGAGGGAAGACGAACATGCCTGAATGGTAAGTTCAAGGTCCGGGTCAAAGGCCATTTCATTTTTGCCTCTTTTTGTTTTATTTTAAAAGGGTTAGTAAAACTATTAAGGTAAAAGTAATTGCCGAATAATACCCAGAAATGCAGCTTTTCTGCTATGCAGTTAACAAAAACAAACACGAAACAATTTCCAAAAGATCAGCTGTTTAACCTCGAAGTTTTCGAAAAGACGGAAAAGAGCCTGGAGAGGAACAATTTGCTCCCAATTTACTCAAAATGGCGGCGTTCCATTTCAATCCAATTTTCGGCCCTCATGTTCCCTCTAGGTTTATATGATCTCTATGTATTTCTTTTATGAATGTGGATTCAACTTAAGCAATTAACTACTGTCCTTTACCGGCCAACGTAAAAGGCTACTTACACTCGTGATTGACATCTCGGACTATGTGTTTAACTGACAAGAGCGTCGAGGATAATCATAAGCGGATATCTTACTGCATAGACTGTCATGAGTTTATTACATACACCAGGATGACAATCGCCACGTGCAAAATCGCGTGTGTAAACGGACCTTAAAGTTGGTGGTGACCAAAATATTCCACGGCTAATTTACCTCTATAATTTACCTGTATAATTTACCTGTATAATTTACCGTGCACTTCGTCTATCATCGTTTACTGCATATCCTGCAGCAAATGGCATAAACTCTACATCGGAGAAACTGGGCCGACGTCTCTAAGACAGGTTTGCCGAGCATCTTCGTTCCGTAAGAAACAACGCTGTTGACAAGCCTGTCTCCCGACATTTCAATAGCGCTAACCATTCTATTTCTGACATGAAAGTTCATGCTATCTCATTCATCTCCGGGGGCAACGATAGCCGCAAGAGACAAGAAAGGCGTCTCATTTTTAAGCTAAGAACCAACTCATCCCTATGGACTCAACAAATGTTTTTCTTTTATTTATCCCCTCCTAAGTTTTTGTTAATTTCTATCATGGGCAAATAATAACATCAGCTTCCTCTGCTGTGGAGTTTCTTTTGGCACATACATATTTCCATTCCCCTGGGGACCCTGGGGACGTAACCCAATGCCATTTTGCTGATCGTCGTTTAAAAATAGCAAATGGCTTCCTTGCCGTTACCTAGTCCTTGATTTGTTTGTTTTTGTTTCTCGCATTTCATTGGCTAACTTTTTATCACATGACTCCCTTTCGTATAAAATCTATTCTAGTTGCTACTCCTATTTCAGAACACGTTTCTTTCCTGACGAAGGGCCTTTGCTCGAAACGTTGATATTCTTTGAGATCAGCTACGGCAGTTACCAACGTTTTAACTTTTTACTTTATTTACCTGTAAGTCGCATAGATACTCGGAGAAATGCACCGTAAGTGATTTGTTTAAGCTGTGGTTTATTTTAACCATAGGTTATATAAGCTTGAGCTTATATGTTGTCTTCTATAAACAATCCAGTTTTGTTCATGTTGGCGGAAATGCTATTTATTCTTATGATGAGGATTCTGACTTTATTTAAACACGGGACTATTTCACCAAATTACAAATACAAGGAAAAAATAAAATACATATAGTGTTCTTCCAATAGTCTGTGTGAATTTATAATTATAGTCTATTTACATCCCAAGTTTACTGTTTCAAAATCTATTGATATATTAGTAACATACAGAAGAGAAATTAAATATTGGACAATTGCTTGATTTTCCTTTTAAAAATATTTACAGATTCCGAATTTTTGATTTCGGATGAAAGATAATCCCAGGCCAATGCGCCCCGATAGCCAAATGATTTTTTCATAAAATTAGTTTTTGGTTTCGGTAACGCGACGTTAAATCGACATTTTCTAGTGTTGTGGTCATGAATTTGGTTAATATTTGTGAAGCTCTCAGTTAGGTAACTGGGCTGACAAGTTTATTTCGAACTTTATACATCATAATACAAATTTGCTGCATTCTTTGCTGATGTAGATTTTTGAAACCTATTGATTTTAATAGATTTTCAGAGCAAACGTGACACTATCGGGTTATGTGAACAGCTCTGTTTTGCAATCTATGGAGTTTATTTGATAATGTAGCTCCTAAGCATCCCCAGACATGAGAGCAATAGTCAAAACATGGTTGAATTAATGATTTGTAAACCATAATCAATGTACTATGGTCAACAATATCTCGTAGTCGTCTGAGAATGCTAAGGCCACTTGTTACTTTTGTGATTATACGGTCAACTTGTGCCCTCCATGTCATGTCAGGGACTCATCTATCATCAGATCAAGTGATCGATTTTGCTGTTTTTACTCTTTGGATTACCGAATCTCGTATTTTCAGTGCAGGTTATCGTGGAATATTGGCAAGCCTTTGTTTTGAGCCAATAATCATAAATTCAGTTTTACTTTTATTTAAAGTTAATTTATTGTATGCCATCCAGTTTGAAATGTGTTCGAGGTCTTCATTTAAATTGTTTGTGATTGTGTTAATATCGCTACTGTCATAATTTCGGTATCATCTGAAAACGTGTCTGGCCGTGTATTTTTTTAGCTGTTCAGCAAATCATTAATGTATATCAGAAATAGCAAAGGTCCCAGAACCGAGCCCTGTGGTACTCCTGTTTCCATGGTTAATGGTTTTGACATCTAGCCGTTCACTTGGCAATACTGAATGCGTTCGGATAAATAAAACCCTAGCCATTTGTGGGCAATGCTTTTGATTCCGTGAATGTCAAGCTTGGTTAATTTAGATTTGAAGTACTCATAGACCTGTTTGTGGACGAGCTTCTCCATCAGTTTTGCAATGATAGATATGACCGATATTGGCCTATAATTATTCAAGTCACTCCTTAATCCAGATTTGTAGATTGGGATAACTTTTACACTTTTCCAATCATTCGGAAATATCCCTGACAACAGAGATTAATTAAAAATTGTCGTCAGAGATGGAACGATATGTCGGGCGGCAATTTTTAAGACTTGCTGAAAAGCCATCAATCCCTGTTGCTTTAGATGGGGATAATTGAGGTAGGAGTGACAACACATCCGATTGGTCAACTTGGTTAAAATAAGAAAGAAATCTTATGACAAGTGCAGTAAAAGCAAGCAATATAATGCTACCCTTCACATAGTCAAGTTCCCCTTGTATGATTCAATTTTTTTCGTTTAGAGTGTGGGTTAGCGACATATCACTGTATCAATGGAGCACTTACAGTGAACGTTCGATAATTGTTAGCGACTGTCTAAAACCTCTTAGCTAAAGTATGAATTTACACCTCAAAATCGGTGTCTATAATTGGTACACGTGTAAACTGTTGTCTAAGTTGTCTCTGCCACACCAGTTAAGCACTTAGTTTAAAGGAGGATGTAGTCTTTATATTTATCATATATATCATTACTTAGGATCATGAGACGGTTGATTTTGCGATTCCAACTGTGACTTAGAGTTAGCAACACGACTTCAGTTTGACAGCTTGCTGGCGTCGCTGCTCTATTTAATCATTACTGGTCAACTTTTAAATTTCTATCATATAGAATGTCGCTGTCTGTTGTAAAGCGGCCTTCGATCCAAACGATATTTAACAAAGTCATAACGTACCTTCGTATCCTGTTATTTAACTAACACTTCGGGAAATTATATGTTGAAGAGCAGCTAGTCTGAAGTTCCAGTCAATTGAAAGGGAAGGACAATGTTGCAATTAGTATGTGCATATATCTTCTATATTTGCCACTGTATGATAAGTAAATTCAGTCGTTTTCAGTATTGATTGGCTGTTGCCTTGTTTGTTGGGTTATTGCATATTGATGATTTTCATAAAACGTCAATTCAGCATAGAGGGAGGACAGCTTCAGAGTTCGGACGTTTAATAAACCGAATAATACATGCAAATACTGTACTTATATATACATAAACATTTTTCCTCCAACAAAGTTATAATTGATGGGTTGCATGATAGCCATGGGTCCACCTTTGTATTTCCAGTAAACGTGTAGCTTCCGTGATAAAGAGAAAAATTGTTGGTCTGAATAACTGAGACAAAACCCTTCTGTACGACCGATCGGTTTCCTGCGAAAAACTAATTTCGTAAAGCACTTCAGAGTTTGAAATGTAGATAAGATTCGGACAATATCTAGTTCACGGAACTATAGTGAGGAATATCCGTGCTCCAGCTGTGGCTACATTTTTGGCTTATTGAAACTTGATTAAGATATCACGGACGATAGATGAACGTTCGTCAAGCTCATATATCAGGACAATGATTTCTGAGTCCACGACTACGATGAACGTTCAGCTATCATCCGTGATCTTTCCAAGCTCTGACATCCGTGACATGTACCTCTCACAGCATCTTTATTAAAATATTATCGCTGCCGCATTGTCAGCACGTATGTCGGACTTGCAGCTGAGGTCGCCATTTGAGTCAATTAGTGACTGGGGCGTCTCACCTATCATCAGAAGATTGCCGGTTCGATCCCTATCTGGGGTTCAGAAATCGTTTTTCTGAGGTTAGAGCTTGACGAACGGTTTAGATTGCAACCAAAGACAATCAGTAAGGAAACGTTACCCTGAAGATAAAAAAAAAATATTGAAACCGTAAAACGTTAATTTCGTCTTCGGTTCTTAGCCAATTGTTACCGATTCATATGAGTCATGTCTCATGTTCAGTCGTATCTCCCATTTGGTCCGCTAGGGGTTCTTTCCAAAAGACTTGATAAGTTTTGAGAAGTCTTCTTGTCACAGATATTGATTTTGTTCTGCAGGGGGACGTTTTCTTGATCTCCCAGGCAATTTCCTTTCTTTACATTTTCTCCTTGCAGCCACAAGGATCGAAGCGCCAGTTATTTTAAACTTCTCGGTGATCCAGGTTAGTCTTCATGACTCATTTAGAAGGGAAGGTTTGTTCTACTAAGAAATAGCAACTTGCTATATCCTTAGTAAAGGAAGTCTTCCCTTCTGAATGAGTCACGAAGATGAACCTGCCAAAACTATGAATCAAATATCAAGAAGCTTGAATTTCTAATGCAACCCACCACACGAGAAGGGACACCATACGTCCCTAAATGCACCTGTGCTGATAGGCTCCAGCCATTGATTAAACTATTACAACGAGTTGGGGAGATAACTGTCGAGGGCCAGATTTTTCCCCCACCCTAAGCACGTCGTAATGCTTGTCCACCAGCTAATCCAAAATGGAAGCGCCCAGTGATAATGGTTTCAAAACATTCATATGTGTATTGGCTAAAACTAAGTAATGTTGTAAACTACAAGACGGACAAGTTTCACCCAACTCTCTCCTTTATTATTTTTTTCCACCAGTCTGCAAGACCTTACAAACGGTCTATCTTGCTGATGGGTTTCTACATAAACCAAAGTATACTTGACAAACTTAGTACGAAACCTAATCACTAAAAATTAAAAGTCTGGTCTATCACCTCCACTAATGAAAGGTAGTCGATGAAACGGCGTGGTCTTTAAGCGGGAACTGCAGGCGCACTGGCTTTGGGTGCTGATTCACGTCTCAAGTACATACGGAAATGGATGATGGTATCAAAAATGAAAAGCATCATTGCAATGAAACCACAGATCTGGAGGAAAGAAAGAGATTGGAATCAATCTGGTGGTTTCCAGAACCCAAAGGTCAATTTGCGAAACCGTCCTCTTGTCAAGTAATGTTTTACGCTAGTACACAGTGAATGTTTGGATTGTCTCGAATCAGATCAAATAGAATCGTATTTTCCGTAGCAATTTTCGTATCGGACGAGATCAGACTAAGAGACTGGAGTTTCGGATCGGATCACATGCACATCCACGTCGTGGGCGAATCCTCATATTTCAGGCAACCAATCGAGGGCACTATGAAAAGCGTATCTCGGGGATGACTAGCTGGGATTGGTGTTCGCTCCATTTTATAGCCTGAACTGCATTTTTTTCCATTTAAATTTGATCAAGAGTACATCCAAATTCAAAATTGTACTTGATGCCACTTGAGTGATTTCATTTGAAAAAAAAATATGACAACATACAACACTTCCCTACAAACTGCCGTTTGGCTTTTGTTTTTACTCATTCAATTCATTGCACTTCCCTTTAAAAATATCGAGATTCACTTCCAGGCAATATCGTAACACGTTGCATATTCGTATGGTCAATTTAATCGAACGTGAAACTAGTCATAAAATAATGTAATATAAAGCTAATGAACGACTGAAAAACTAACCGCTCCTCCAATCAGATGTCCACACTGCGAATCGGTTTTAAATCGATCGAGCCAGTCACATATGCTGCCTCTAAACAATCTTCCTAGCAAGGAGATCGTCAATTTTTTTGTACCATAATGCCTTGCAGCATCGGCGACAAGAGCTGAAGAGATCAGGAGAAGCACAGCCCAGGCAGCACATACTATCGTCACCTTGATAACAAACACAGGAAAACCAATATATAAGTTGAGCTTCTTCCATTTTCATACGCAATTTTAATACGCGAGCAGCCTCGAGAAACTGGTGTGTGTGAAAAGTGTATCTACTTACACATAACGGCCAGTCGATCGCAGGAATTCGGTCATGAAGTCCGCTGATGAAAAAACAAAACAGAGTCATAACTAGAATCCATGCAATCACTACAACAGCCAGAAAAAACTGCAAATATCCTTTTTTCCCCGCAAGTGTAAAGAATCCATCTGGCGCCTTGTTTAGGAAGTATCCTACCGTTCCAATTCCAACCAAAAGAATGACCTTAAAATGAGGACAAAACATTGATCAGTCAAAGTGTATCCGTGGTAAAATGACGGCCAGCAATATTTTAAAAGTAAGCCATTTGCGTCTACAACTTAACCTTCTCTAACCAGCGTCACAGATGCACGTGTGTAGAGCCCAGCAACTAACTCATCGAGCGAGCTTTGAATTTCTCTTACGCTGTGCTGAGGAGTACCTGGTGTAGGTACAGGGGATCATGGGCATTTGAATCTTTGGGATTTGGCATGTTAACCGTACCGCAACGAAAGTGGCGTAACTACTGGGGTGGCTTGGGGAAGTCTCTCCAAAAAATTACTGGGCCATCACAATTTGTAGAGTAGTGTAAAAATCTCTATAAAGTTGGGCATTTCCACAACTGCAAGTGAGCAAGATGGCGTATTTAAGGATTTGGGAGGCATTCCCTCATATCTGTAGTAGGCGTTGATCCGGCTAAGGTTTACTGAGGCCCATTCAAGCCCCACCGCAACAAGACCTGTTCTAGTTACGCTACTGCGTAACGTGACCTGATCACTTACCTTCATGATATGACCTCAATCAGTCGTCTTCAAACCCCACTGGTTTCCCCTTGGGGTAAACCATGGGTATTTAAGAGATACGTGAGCGATGCTTTGATAACAAGTTTTCATTTACACTGCATTTTTATTTGAGGGCGAAAATCAGCTTTAGGCGCACATTTATTTCAGAGTCATCCCCAAGATAACATGTAGAGAGCCATGCTGCCAGGGGAAGAGGGTCGAGTAATTGATTTGGGAGCTTTTAATCAAATTAAAGTATTTATACTCAAGTAAAACCGAAGTTGTTTCAACCGTCAACTTCACCACGAAAAAGATGATCCACTAAGGGGACTAAAATGCACTAACGAGGACAGTGGATCAATGGATCGATGAATTAACTCTTTAAGGGTCAATGTCCTATATACAGGACACCAAGAACGAAAGAAATTTTTGGAGAACAAAGTGAAAACAACGAAAGAACAATGAAAGAACAATGAACAAAAGAAAACGAATTGAACCTTTGAAGGGTTAAGAGGTTTCTTAAATTGAAATTTTGCTTGGAGCATCCAAATGGCTGTAGCGAGAACTGGAAAATTAGTCCCAAAGGAGAATAAGGGCATCCGTCCGAAAGAGGAGTGGGATCCAGGCTCCTTGACTTCCCTCTGTGGTGGCGATACTCCTAGTGATTGGTCAGGCTTGTTGGTCTCTTCCACCGTGAGGGCAAAATGCCCTAGCAGAGGGCTCGCATACTGGTTCACAAATGCCAAGTGGCTGTAAGATTTGCAGGATTCCCAACAAAATTGATGGATATAATTGTATAGTTGTATATATTTTGACGAGGATTTAATTTTAAACAGAAGGTTCCTTACTATAACATTAAAAGATTAGTTGCTCACTTACAAATTCTATTATCTTTAGAATACTTTGGATGGACTTGAGATACTCCAGACCTTTTCCAATCTGTGCCATGCTGATAATCTAATTCAAACGAATAATATCTATTGAGAGATTTTCAATCATGCTATTGGAATATCCTCAAGACCATGATGAATTTTGGGTGGTCCTTCGCGACATTTTTAATTGAAAATGCGTAGCTGAAACAATTTTACTTCCTTACACAATTAATAAGCTCCATCTTCCCTGATAAGGATCTTGTTGACCTTTGTTAGCTGCATTGAATGCATCATCCAGGTCCTGCATTATGATTTAAAATTAACAAACTGAAAACCAGTTTTGATAGAAACATTGCCTCAAACACTCCTTAGATTCTTCATGTCACTTGTCGATTCTATCTTTCGTATAATTTCTAATATCCATCTGTATTATGTTACTGCTGGTTTAACATTTGAAAGCTTCAGTTTAATATGAGGTTCTTCTTTCAGTTGGTTATTAGACTTAATCATTTCGTCTGTAATTATTTGTTAAGAAACCTTCAGGTTGTATAGATAGATCTCTGAAGATATTGTAAGTCTAAACCACGAAACATTAGACTGAAGTGAATTTGGTAAAGATAAAGTTTATTTAGTATTCATGACAATTTTTGGTGTTTGGTGCTGGGCCTTCATTTTGGTAACTGGATCTCAGTTATGCCCATGAATGTATTCAGAATCTACGGCCTGTCCACAGACATAATGCTTGACATGTCCAAGAATTTCATATATTTATTTTTACGAAGTCTATTCGATGGACTATCCCAGTCAGTGGAAAAAATTTTCAGATGTTTTCGAATTCTCCGGGAAACCTGTTCGTCTTACTATGTGACGTGATTTCTCCAACAGTAAAATTGAGACTTGTAAGACCCTTTCTAATCACTTGCATGTTAACTATACGTGTGATTCCCGTCGAAGTTTAACCAAATGACTCTGACTATTCCACCGCACCTCTGTCACATCTCTATGTCATCATGTTCAACCGACAGTTCTCATATGTTTGAACGTTATTGTATGTCGTATCATGTTCGTTTAAATCATCTTTTGTTAACCTTTTTAAAATAGTTGCCTATTCTTGGCCGCTTTCAAAATTCGAGTGAGAGGAATTGCTTGGAGATTGATCGGCCAAAATGGTGCTCAAGGGGATCACAAGTGTAATTAAACGAATGAATGTGCATAGAATATTTAATAGACGTCAACGTGAAATGTTCTTAATCACATGTAGTTTAACAAAGAGAAAGTAACTTATTTGACACAATTTGAACATATAAACGGTCTTTTGAAGGCAATATACATTTATATATATATATATATATATATATATATATATATATATGAAATGAATAAGTTTAAAATTCTGGGTTGTTACTCAGAGTTTCACGTCTCTTTGGACGATCATCTCTTTGGACAGTTGTCTGATGATCGTCCAAAGAGACGTGAAACTCTGAGTAACAACCCAGAATTTTAAGCTTATTCATTTCATTTATCTGCTCAATCTTAGAAGATATTGAGAACTCTACATAAAGTCAATATAGAAACTGATTGTATTATATATATATATATATATACATATGTACATACCATACATTTCAATTTATCTGTTCACGAACGTAGTTGTGACGGGAAGTCTCATGCTATGCACTATCAAAAATACGTTTCTGAATACGTAATTATAGCGTAACAGTATTATGAGCAAACTGTGTTATGTTTGTTTGAAGGTGCTGAATTTAAAGAATGAATTACCATTCACTGCAGAAAAAGCAGGTGAATATTAATATTCAATACAAACTAAATATCTTATATCGAAGACCAGCATTCGAACCATTTACCAGTCAAGTCAGGTTAAGAAACTAGACCGCATCAGTCTCCTCGAATTCTTTCGACTTCAGAGTGGTTTACTCTTAGGTACAAAACAATAAACGTAACATGAATAGTCGATGGCGTGGTTTTAGTTTTTTTCCACCTTTAGATAAAAATAGTGAACGCCCTTTAGAGCAAAGTATTATTGACATGACAATGGTTGCTCATAACGTAAGCCTTTTTTTGTCTATGAAAGTAGAAACAAATTGACTAAATGACTGAAACGATGAATGAGAGATATATTGGAATTGCAATACCTTTTTTTCGTCTTTAAGGTCACTTTTCTGTCGTATCAGACGTACACCAATGATAAGTTCTTTGGAGATAAGCACGTCTTTGTATTGAACGACACGCTGACGATTGAAGATATATATATATCTTTTTTTTTGTGTGTGTTGTGACCCACGAGGCTATACCAGTCGACCAATCGGGCCTCTACACAGCTACTTACTTGAGGAAATTGATTTGCATAACTTGAGTATTGTGATCATTTATGTAAACTGTTTGCTGCCAATTGGATGTGCCAAATAATTATAGCAGAAGTACAGATAACTAATCTTTCGTATGAAAATTACAAATGTTTTTGAAGTGAGAAGAACCAGTCCTCGCTCATAGACTAACGAAGAGAAACGTCGATATGCTGTTGTTTGTTTCTGCATATTGTATTTGTACTACACTAATCTGTATGTAATTAGCGTCATGAACATTGGTTGTTTTCCATTGGATCAAAAGCACAAGGCCATAATCCCAGTGGCTTAAGACCTTATAAAACACATGCTAAACGTTTGTATGAAACTTCCGAAACGAATCTGATCGCCCTGACGTGCGCACTGTTTTCAGCCAGCATCAATTCAATTTGGAACAAGAAGGCAATAGTTACTGTGAACAATTTACCAATCATAACAGTTGTCGGTGATGTGAACTATGAAACTTCTCGTGGAGGAACGGGCACTCGTGGACAATTTGCAAAAATGCTAACATGCATCATTTTACATACGAAGCCTGAGCTTCATTGTTTTAAATTGCATTCAAAAGAAAGGCGATAGCCCTGGACAAAGAGTAAAAATGAACAGAATTCAAGATCTGCTTGTATAATAATACACTCCGGTATTTATGCGGTATCCATAACGTACAACAAAAAGTGCGTGTGGTAAAACATGTTATGTTAATGAGATTTCAATACACTGTTTTTATTGATAGTTTTATGGAACGGGATAAACATTAGTCGAGAACGTCTGGATCGGCGGAATTGTCAAGTGAGGTACTAGAGGAGATGTTCCGCTTATTCCATTATTCCCATAATGCAGTGTGAAAAATTAACAGTGATTGGATTAGGATGAGCATGAGAGGGAACATTACGAAGGAAGAGGAGGAAGAGCCTGGTTACGAAGTTGGGACCGGGGCCAAGGAACCATAGCGATCATATAAAAATAGGGGGCCCATGGGAACTGAAAATTTGTTGTCAAATGCATAATTGATATAATTCATAACCGCCCAACGGTTTGGCCAAATTCCATTTTCACGACTGCAGATCTAAAGAGTTCCAAAAACAAAACAATTTCACCCCGCTTTGAGAATCAATAAAGCTGTGAGAAATAAAAATGCGAGCCCTCCAGGCGAGTGCTTTTTAGCTTTTCAAAAATCTCGCAACATCGTAAGTATTTATATCAGAATTTATAAAACTACAGGTTACCTACGCACACTCTGATTGGACGAGCCTCATTTTCTCTCAGAGTACAAAGACACGACTGATGTCATTTTCATTTTGTACTAGAATACAGAGACGTGGGTGGCGTCACGAAAACTCGAGAAAACCTTGGATGTTTTGTAACTTGTACCTTTGTTTAACAAATAGAAAATAGCTTTCGTGTCTCTTTACAGAAACATGAATGACGTCGTTTCAACCAGAAAAGTACTAGAAAATATGGCTACGCCTCGTGTTTTCACTAGGCTTTTTTCCTGTTGGAATGGCATCGTTCATGTTTCTATCACAGCACAGAGACACTCATGCAATTTTCTCTTTCTTATACAAAGGTACAATTTGTTTCTATTCACCAGTCAAGAGTTGATATATTATTTTACTCATAACAACACTTCTATTACTGATGAGCATTTTCAGTAATTATGCTAGATTAAATGAAGCAATTTGAAAGTGGGTAGACCCCCTCCAGTCGAAAGTTCATTTCAGTGACCTTTTAACTATCGGGTAAATTTTGGAAATTTTCATGACAACGAACTCACGGTATTGCACTAATGTCTCGCCGTATGAACTTCAGAAATGAACAAAACAGCAAACCAGTTCTAAATTTAAATCAGTAAATACAAGTAACACCAAGTTCAAAATTTTATAGCAGGTTTTCAAACATTCCCTCATCTCTAATTCATTCAGTATTTCATGCATGATAAATCCAATTTCTATGCAATTTTTTGTCTCGCAATTTTGTGACGTGCAAGTTGCAGGAGAAATTTCATGGTGTCACATACACCGCAGTCATTAAATCTCGAAACATTTTTGTTGCACCAAGCGTTGCACGATGTAGAATCGAGCTTTTCTTTTCGCAACGATTGCACCAACGCCGCTACCGGTTTTTGAAGTATTGCACAGTGTAACACCCCTCTTGCAGCTTGTGTCGCATTGTTTTGTTTGATCAGCAAATAAAAATACACCCTCAAGCTTCCTCCGGCGGGTCTTTAACTGTTGTGACCTTGAAAAACTAAATTGCAGCTAGTCAAGAGCTTTTAAGCATTCAAACTCAGAATTTATTAAAGTCCAGGTAAAAAAGCAGTCGTCAATAAAGCTGAAAGACAGTCCATCGCTGTGGAATACTTTGTTAGCAATTATGAAGACAAGAAGATCACGAAGAAGTTCGACAACACACGACTGCTGTCGCAACGTTGGCATATGTCGGTTGAAGATATTAAAATTTGGCATTTCATTGTCTTCGAACCTCTATGTCCACGGAATTTAAACGAATGCAAGAAGATATTGCCTGTATCCCGATAGAAAATTTTATAAGACATTGGAAATCTTCTGAAGACTGCAGTCATTTTTGCGAGAATAGGGAGGCAAGTTGCAAGAAACACTGCAAAGTGTAACTCCTCCTACCAATGCAACTGCAACGCAACAATTCAGTTGTTACGAGACAAGTTGCACGAAAAATTGCGTAGTGTATCACCGCCTTAAGTCAAACCACGCACATTGATGCACGTCACATAAGCGAAAAACATGTAATGTAAAGTCATTCATCTTTTTTTTTTTGTCTGGAACACGGTCGTCACCAAATTGGGATGCGAAAATGGTGATATTGTCTTATTTTACTTAGAAACACTGATAGCACATGAACAGTAGTTCTTTATTCCAGTAATAAAAACCTAAAAGGCACAATTCAATACAGTACTTTCTGGCCAACAGGGTCCCTTGGTTTCTTCCTGGCCCTCTTCTTTTTGTCCTGGCTCGGAGTGAATTTGACCCCACTACCTCTCCCCTCCTCAGCGATACCTCTCACCGATCACCAGAAGGTTGCGGTTTCAATTCCTATCTGCGGCTCAGAAATCGTTTTTCTCAGATTAGAGCTAGACGAACGATTTGAATTGCAACCAAAGACAATCAGTAAGGAAACATTACCCTAAAGATTAAAAAAAAATATTGAAGTGGTAAGATGTGTATTTCGTTCTCGGGTCATAGCCACTTGTTACCGACTCATATAAGTCATGTCTCATGCTCAGTCGTATCCCCGAGCTGGTCTGCTAGGACCTGTCGCCAAAAAGTTTGATAAGTTTTGAGAAGCCTTCTTGTAACAGATCTTGACTAGATTCTGCAGGGGGACGTTTTCTCAATCTCCCAGGCAATTTCCTTTCTTTACCTTTTCTCCTTGCAGCCACAAGGACCGAGGTGCCAGTTATTTTAAACTTGGCTGTGATCCAGGTTAGTCTTCATGACTCATTTAGAAGGGAAGGTTTATTCTGCAAAGAAATAGCAATTTGCTATTTCCTTAGTAGAAGTCTTCCCTTCTGAATGAGTCATGAAAATTAACCGCCCAAGACTATCAAATATCAAAATGCTTGAATTTCTAATGACACACACCACGGGAGGAGGGACACCATACATCCCTAAATGCACCTGTGCTGATAGGCTCCAGCCATTGGTTAAACTATTACAACGAGTTGGAGAGATACCTGTCGAGGGCCAGATCTTTCCCCTCCCCTAAGCACGTCGTAATGCTTGTCCACCAGCTAATCCAAACTGCAAGCGCCCAATAGTAATAGTTTGAAAACATTATTGACGAAAATGAAGTAATATTGCAAACTACAAAACAGACAAGTTTACACTCAATACTCTCCTTTATTTTTTGCACTAGTCTGTAAGACCTTACAAATGGTCTATCTTGCTAATCGACTTCAACATATACCAAGGTATACTTGACAAACTTCCTATTAAACCTAATCATTGTCATCTCCGCTAATGTGAGGTAATCGATGAAACGGCGTGGTCTTTAAGTGGGCACTGCAGGCGCACTAGCTTTGGGTTCTGATTCTCGGGTCAAGTACATACGGAAATAGATGATGGCATCAAGGACGAAAAGTGTCATTACCAAAAAGCCACACACCTGGTATGAAAGAAAGAACTGAAATCAATTTGATACTTTCCAGAGGTCAATTTGCGAAACCGTCCTCTTGTCAAGTAGAGTTTTACACCGGTACACAGTGAATGTTTGGATTGTCTCGGATCAGATCAAGTGGAATCGGATTTTCCGAAGCAATTTTCGTTTCGGATGGGATAGGACTAAGAGATTGGAGCTTCGGATCGCATCATATGCACATTCAAGCTGTAGGCGAATCTTTATATTTCAGGCTGCCAGTCGAGGGTACGATGAAAAGCGTATCTTGGGGATGACTAGCTGGGATTCGTGTTCACCCCATTTTATGCCCTGAACCGCATTATTTCCCATTTAAATTTGATCAAGGATACATTCAAATTCCAAATTGGTACTTGATGCCACTTGAGTGATTTCATTTGAAAAAAGAAAAAAAAATTTGTGACAGCGTGCAACACTTTCCTACAAACTGCCGTTTGGGTTTTGTTTTTACTCATTCAATTCATTGCACTTCTCTTTCAAAATATTGAGATTCACTTCAAGGCAATATCGCAACATTTCGCATATTCGTATGGTCAGTTTAATCGAACGTGAAACTAGTCATAAAATAATGTAATATAAACTAATGAACGACTAAACAACTAACCGCTGCTCCAATCACATGTCCACACGGCGAATCGGTTTTTAATCCATCGAGCCAGTCACATATGCTGCCTCTCAAGAATATTCCTGGCTCGCAGATCGTGATTTTTTTTGTATCATAATACCTTGCAGCATCGGCGACAAGAGCTGAAGAGATCAGGAGAAGCACAGCCCAGGCAGCAGACACTATCGCCACCTCGATAACAAACACAGGAAAACCAATATATAAGTTGAGTTTCTTCCATTTTCATACGCAGTTTTAATGCACAAGCAACCTCGAGAAACTGGTGTGTGTGAAAAGCGTATCTACTTACACATAACGGCCAGTCGATCGCAGGAATTCTGTCATGAAGTCCACTGATGAAAAAAGAAAACAGAGTCACAACTAGAATCCATCCAATCACTACAATAGCCAGAAAAAACTGCAAATATCCTTTTTTCCCCGCAAGTGTAAAGAATCCATCTGGCGCCTTGTTTAGGAAGGATCCTACGGCTCCAATTCCAACCAAAAGGATGACCTTAAAATGAGGACAAAGCATCGATCAGTCGAAGCGTAACTGTGTTAAGATGACGGCCAGCAATATTTTAAAGGTAAGCCTTTTACCTTACAACTTAACCTTCTCTAACCAGCGTCACAGATGCACTTGTGTAGAGCCCAGCAGCTAACTCATCGAGTGAGCTTTGAATTTCTCATACGCTATGCTGAGGAGTACCTGTTGTAGGTACAGGGGATCATGGGCATTTGAATCTTTGGGATTTGGAATTTGGCATGTTAACCGTACCGCAACGAAAGTGGCGTAAGTACCTGGGGTGGCTTGGGGAAGTCTCTCCAAAAAATTACTGGGCCATCACAAATTGAAGAGTAATGTAAAAATCTCTGAGCAAGATGACGTATTTGTGGATTCGAGAGGCATTCCCTCACATCTGTAGTAGATGTTGGTCCGCCTAAGATTTACTGCGTAAGGCCCCATGAAACTCCACCCCTACCCGCACTAGAATTGTTCTGGTTACACTACTGCGTAACGTGACCCAGTCACTCACCGTCATGATATGACCCCAGTCAGTCGTCTTCAAACCCCACTGGCTTCCCAGTCGGATAAACCATTGGTATTTAAGAGATACGTGAGCAATGCTTTATTAACGAGTTTTCATGTACACTGCATTTTTATTTGAGTGCGAAAATCAGCTTTAGGAGGAACATTTTACCCAAGCTGAACACGTTTATTTCAGAGTCATCCCCAGGCTAACACATAGATAGCTGTGTTGCTGGGTGAGAGTTGAGTGATTGATTTGGGAGGTTTTAATCAAAATAAAGTTTTTATACTCAAGTAAAACCGAAGTTACTTCAACCCTTCAACATAACCACAAAAAAGACAATCCTAACGAGGACTGTGGATCAATGCATGGATGAGTTAACACTTTAAGGGTCAGTTTGGAGAACGAAGCGAAAACAACATAAAAACAATGAAAGAAGAATGAAAGAACAATGAACAAAAGAAAACGAATTGAACCTTTAAAGGATTAAGGGGTTTCTTAAATTGAAATTTTGCTTGGAGCACCCAAATGGCTATGGCCGGAATTGGGAAGTTAACAGCGAGGGAGAATAAGGACATCCGTCCGAAAGAGGAGTGGAATCCAGGCTCCTTGACTTCCCCCTGTGGCGGCGATACTCCTAGTGATTGGTCAGGCTTGTTGGTCTCTTCCACCGTGAAGGAAAAATGCCCTGACACAGGGTTCGTATATTGGTTTACATATTTCAAGTGGCAGTTGGATTTGCAGGATGCCCAACAAAATTGATGAAAAAAATTCTAAACTTGCATATATTTTGACGAGGATTTAATTTTAGTCCAGAGTCAACCCAGACATTTTAAACAGAAGGTTCTTCACTATAACAATAAAATATTAGTGGCTCACTTACGAATTCTATTATCTTTAGAATATTTGGGATGGTCGCGAGGTACTCCAGACCTTTACCAATCCGTGCCATGCTGATAATCTAATTTAAACGAATAAGATCTGTTGAGAGATTTCCAATCACGCTATAGGAATTTGCTCAAGACCATGATGAAGTTTGGGTGGTCCTTCGCGACATTTTTGATTAGAAATGCGTAGCTGTAAAAAATTTTACTTCCTTGCACAAATAATAAGCACGAACACCCCTGATAACGATCTTGTTGACCTTTATTAGCTGCATTCAATGCATCATCCAGGTCCTACATTATGGCTTAAAATTAACAAACTGAAAACAAGTTTTGATAGAAACATTGTTTCAAACACCCCTTAGATGTTTCATGTCACTCGTCGATTGTATCTTTCCTATAACTTGCAATATCAATTTACATTATGTCACTGCTGGTTTAACATTTGAAACCTTTAGTTTAATATTAGGCTTTTCTTCCAGTTGGTCCTTAGACTTAATCATTTCGTCTGTAATTATAAATTAAGAAACCTTCAGGTTGTATAGATAGATCTCTGAAGATATTGTAAGTTTAAACCACGAAAATTTAGACTAAAGTGAATTTGTTAGCTTATTTAGTATTTATGACAATTCTTTCTGTTTTGTGCTGAGGACGAAAGTGTTCAGAATCTGCGACCTAACCGTCACATAATGTTTGGTATGTCCAAATATTTCATTTATCTATTTATACGAAATCTATACGACGGACGATCGCAGCCAGTGACAAAATTTTTCAGAAGATTTCTAGGGGAAATTTGTTTGTCTTACTACGTGACATGATCTCTCCAACTGTAAAATTAAGACTTGTAAGAGTTTTTAATCACCAGCATGTTAAATCAACAATGCATGTGATTTCCGTCGAAGTTTAACCAAATAACTCGGACTACTCCACCGCACCTCTGTCACATCTCCATGTCATGATCTTCAGCCGACAGTTCTCATATGTTTGAACATTATTATATGCCGTATCATGTTCGTTTAAATCGTCTTTTCTTAACCTTTCTTTAATTTTTGCCTATTCTTGGCAGCTTTCAAAATTCGAGTGAGAGGAATTGCTTGGAGATTGATCGGCCAAAATGGTGCTCATGTGGATCACAAGTGCAATTAAACGAATGAATGTGCACAGAATATTTAACTGACGTTAACATTAAATGTTCTTAATCACATGTAGTTTAACAAAGAAAAAGTATTTGACACAATTTGAACATATAAACGGTCTTTTGAAGGCAATATACATATACATATATACATATACATATACGTATACGAAATATAAAACAAAACATACTCCGAATACCAGCATCTTGTGAACTCAAGATTTGAGTAATAAACAATTATCAATTTATCCGTCGACGAACGTAGTTGTAACGGGAAGTCTCATGCTATGCACAATCAACAATACGTTTCTGAATACATAATTATAGTTTAACAGTATTTTGAGCAAACTGTGTTATGTTTGTTTGAAGGTGCTGAATTTAAAGAATGAATTACCATTCACTGCATGAAAAAGCAGGTGAATATTAATATTCAATAAAAACTAAATATCTTCTGTCGAAGACCAGCATTCAAACCATTCAACAGTCAAGTCAGGTGAAGAAACTAAACTGCATCAGTCACGTCGAATTCTTTCGACTCTCGAGTAGTTTACTCTTAGGTACAAAACAATAAACGTAACATGAACAGTCGATGGCGTGGTTTTAGTTTTTTTCCACCTTTAGATAATAAAGGTGAACGCCCTTCAGAGCAAGTATTATTGACATGACGCCGGTTGTTCATAGCGTAAGCCTTTTTTTGATTAAGGAGGTGTAGACAAATTGACTACATAACTGAAACGATGAATAAAAGATATGTTGGAATTGCAATACCTTTTTTTCCTTCGCTATCAAGATCAGTTTTATACCGTATCAGAGGTACACCAGGGAAAAGTTCTTGAGAGATACGAACGTCTCTGCGTTGAGCAACACACTGACAATTGAAGAATGATCATTTTTTTTCCTGAATGGGTAGGTTGCACCCAATCCCTTAGGATTCAAAAGACAATGACACGGCGGCCATGTTGGTTGCAAATACAATAGAAATTAATGAGATTCCTTTGTGGAAGTTCATCCAAGATGGCTGCCATGACGTCATGTGTTCACCACCTATCATAAGCCATCAGGCTATACTGGCCTCTGCACAGCTACTTACTTGAGGAAATTGATTTGCATAACGTGAATGTTGTGATCGTTTATGTAAACTGTTTGCTTCCAGTTTGATGTACCAAATATTATAGCCGAAGTACATAACTAATCTTTCGTGCTAAAATGATGCTAATATGTATCATTTTATAAACGTAGCCTGAGCTTCATTGTTTTGAATTGCATTCAAAAGAAATGCAATAGCCCTGGACAAAGAGTAAAGATGAAGAAAATTCAATACACGCTTGTATTATAATGTACTCTGGCATTTATGCAGTATCCATAACGTACAACAAAAAGTGCGTGTGGTAAACGTGTTTTGTTGATGTGATTTTAATACGCTGTTTTTATTTATTCTTTTATGGAACCGAGTAAACGTTAGTCCAGAAGTCCTGGGTCGGCAGAATTGTCAAGTGAGGTACTAGAGATGTTCTTCTTATCCCACAATGCAATGTGAATAATTAACAATTATTGGACGAGGATGAGCATGAGAGGGAACATTACAAATGTCGAGGACGATGGAACAAAAGAGCCTGGTTACGAGGCTGGGATCGGGGCTCAGGAACCATAGAAATCATACAAAACTGGACGAGTCATGGGAACTGAAAGTTGGTGTCAAATGCATATAATTCATAACCGCCCAACAGTTTGGCTAAATTCCAGTGTTGTGACTGCAGATCCAAAGAGTTCCAAAACCAAAACAATTTTAGCACGCTTTAAGAAACAAACACACGAGCCCCGTAGGTGAGTGTTGTTTAGCTTTTTCGAAAGTCTCACGACATCGCAAGTGTTTATAACAGTATTTATTAAATAACAGGCGTTCTAGGCACGCTCTGATTTTCTGTCAGAGTAGAGGCACGACTGAGGTCATTTTTAGTTTGTGTTAGAGTACAGAGACATGGATGCCATCACGAAAAGTTGAAAGAACCTTGATTATTTTATACAAGAAATAGAAAATAGCTTTCGTGTTTCTGTACTGTGATAGAAACATGAATGATGTCATTTCAACCTGAAAATTGCCCAGTAAAAACGAGGCATAGCCGAGTGTTTTCACTAGGCATTTTTCCGGTTGAAATGACATCATTCATGTTTCTATCGTGAACCAATCAGAGTTCGCGAAAGCAGCAACTTATATTATAACTGGCGTTATTACTAACATTGACCATGCTGTTTAAACCAAACATTCAAAGATGCATTGACCACATTTAAACACGTTTCTCATGATCTTCTTGTTAACTTTTAATTTCCACTTGTCAAGAAGACATTAAAAAGAATCTATCTACTTAAGGAACTTCTAAAAAACCAAAACTACAGTAAACAAACTTCTATGAAACCTGATCACTAGAAACGAAACGTCCAGCGGTTTTAGTTCCGATAATGTGAGGTTGTCGAAGAAATTCCGGGGTCTTAGGTGGAAACTGCAGGTGCACTGGCTTTGGGTATCGGTTCACCAGTCCGCCACATGCGAAAATGGATGATGGCATCAAGGGTCAAAAATACCATTGCAATGAAAGCACACACCTGAAGAAAAGAAAGAGTTTGGTTAATTCTATTTGTTATCCAGACTTTATATGAAAAGTACAGCAAAGTCGAAAAGGTTTAGCTTTTGGACAATCAGCTTGTTCTCCCGTGAAAAATACTGAGACGTTAGTTTCATAACCGAACAGAAGCTTATATGATATTGCAAGCCTTGGTAAAACTTAAAAGTACATCACCAGGCTAGATCGATTATTCCCTTGCATCGTTTTAAATATGGCTCTGGCTCTGCTATGTTTTGAACGGTGAGCGCTTATTTACATCTGCCAAACTGGCATTCCGTCATAGCGCAAGATATTATAGCAAACCCTTTCGTAAACTCTACTCCGAAATCATAGTCTAAGCATAAGCGAAGAGCTGAACAAAGACGAAACAAAGAAAAATTCTTGTTGTTTTATCTTAGCAAGTTCCAGAGGATCTTGTTCTTATGCTTATGATGCTCGTGTGAACCAGGCTTTACAGGTCAAACAAGTATTGTTAATTAGGCATTTATTAAATGGTTTTGGTCCATTTTGCGGGTGTCTTTTTGGGACTGAATTTCACCTCGATTTTACATGGAAATTTTCTGCCCCTTCTGACTGTGTTTATATGGAAAATCTCCAGCCCTCCTAAGCGAGATCTCAGGTAGTCAATTGCAAGATCTCGCTTTGGAGGGCTGGCCCTCCTCACATGTAACTGTGAACAAATTTTACAACTGATTTGACTGGGAGGCGAGATCTCTGCAAAAATGGCCAGCCTTTCTAGGACAGCTGGGTCGTTTTCATGAAAACATCACCTAAGTAGAATATTTGGGGATTTTTAATATTGATTTTGTCTTGGAAATTGGCTTCTCACCAAACCTCTCAACTCCTTCATGTTTAAATCAACTTAAATTTTCCCACAAAAAGTTGTCAGCCGGAAAAGATAAACCGCATTACCGGTGGTGTTATGAAAGGCATGTCTCCCTTTCAACGCAGAGCTGCATTTTTTGCCCTTTGAGTTAAATCGAGAGTGCACTCACGTTTCACTCTCTGACGAAAGGCCTTTGCTAGAAACGTTAGAATGTAATGCGATCAACCACGGCAGTTACCAACCTTTGAACTTTTTTTTGAACTTTGCTATTATTTGACCCATTGTCACATTGTGCTCAACAGTGAGGTAGTGTGGTACCCTTCTACGTCAAAATCTCGTGATTTGCCTCGAGGCAATATAGTACGATTATTGACCGCTCAATAACCAATCACTCCTTGGTGTAATTTAATCAGAAGTGACACAAGCCGTAAAATAATGTTCATAGTGCGATACTTAATGACTTACCGTTCCTCCAATCAGATGCCCACACTGGTAATCAACTTTGCTACGGTCCAGTATGTCACATACGGGGTACTGCAGCTTTACCGGGATCCCATAGACAGTGTAGGTCTTTTTTGTTTCGTAAATCCTTACGGTATCAGCTACAAGAGCTGACGAGATGAGAAGAAGAACAGCCCCAATGGCAGATATTATAGCGACCTTGAAAGCAACCATAGAAAAAGAAATATGTAAATGGATGCATTTAATAAATTGCTAACGAACTACTAGGCTCACTGGTTGTTTAGCTCATTTTGAATTCAATTATTTATCTTCTAGTTGTCATGTCACGTTTAGCTTAGTTACAATATACAAGAATTTATTAAACAGTTTGAACACCAAGAAGATTGATGATAAATTTCAAAAAGAATCGGAAACAAACAGCAAAGACAAGAAAGAGTGAGCAGAAGGAATTTAGATTCAAAAAAACACCGGAAATGGCAATAGTATAAAAATTCTCCCCGCTAAAACGTCACATAGTGGCATGAATTTGTAATAGAATTGTACACCCACACTTCCACCCTTTCTTAATATTCGGGATCCGCCCCTGAATATGCATTGGTGACAATAACCAGGGGTGAGTATGTATCATCAGGAGTAACTGAATTAAGATGAGAACGGTTGAACACTGAAGATATTGTAATGTTTAGTACCGTTTAGAGCAAGCACATTAGACGAAATACGTTTACTTAAAATGCTACCTACTTATATACAGTGATACAATATTAGCAATTCTAATGATATCAAATCCCACTACAGATATATCCAATCTTTGGCAATCTTTTTTAAATCTTTTAAAGAAAATGGACCTGGTTACATTTCAGATTTCTTTATACCTCGTACTATAAGTTACAACTTATAAGAATAGTAGATTTAAAGTTAATCAACCAGCACATAATTCTAAATATCTAAATAATTCTTTTAACTATACTGTATCCCATTTAAGGAATAATTTGCTAGAGGACATAAAACAGTCTAATTCGGTAGCGCTTTTTAAAATGGAACTTCATAACATTGTCGTATCTAAGGAAGCTTGTTTGTGTGATAGCTGCTCAGAATTTTTGGGTTGTATTATATAGACATTCTTCTTAACGTTTTTTTTTCTTGATGATTGTGCATAGTTAATTTTTGTTGTAGTTTTTATCAAGCATTTTTAACATGAGCTTATGGCTCCGGCGATTGGGCGACCACTCCCTACGCTTTCGGAAATAAATAAATTATTACTATTAGTATTATTACTATCAGGGATTATTGAATTTCCTACCTTTTTCGCCGGCAGTTTCGATGTGTAAATGAAACTTAAAAACAAATGCGGTGCATCTACTTACACATAAAAGCCAATTGATCCCAGAAACTTTCTCATGAAGTCCAGTGATAAAAAGAGAAAACAGAGCCATAACCATAACCCATCCAATCACAACACTTGCCATAAAGAATTGCACCTTTCCTTTTTGTCCGTAAACATCGAAGAATAAACTCGGCGCCTTGTCAAGGAAGTAACCAACAGTTCCAATTGCAGCCAAAAGAACGACCTTTAAAAATTAGAAAAACATTTTGTACAGTCAGAGTGTTCCTGTGGAAACAAGACGTCTTGCAGTATATTAATGCACTACATTTTGATACGCTTTCTTCGACTACGGTTTAAACTTCTTTCGGCAGCTCCGCAGACCTTGTGTATTGCCCAGCAACTCCCTTATCCCGTAAACTTTGAACTTCTCATTCATTATACAGATGCCTACCAGTCGTGGGTTCAGAGACCCAGGACATTCAATTCAAGGATATAGGACCTGAATAGTTAGTGATCCACTCGTTTACAGACAGGATAAATTACCACAGCCACTTGTCTTGAAATCTCCACGTGATTTCCTCTTGGCGTAAACGCAGGCCTTTTTAGGAATACGCGAGCAAAGCGTTACTAAAGAATTTTCTTCTTAATTGGAATTTAATCTCAATCTGAAGAGCAACTTTGAACCCAAGCTGAACATAGAAGTAGTCAGTACCAGACCATCCTACTTGTGAACAACGCACTTTGCTTGAGGCACCAGGACACGAGGGCGGGAGTGTGTGCTGAACGATTGCTTTGACAAATTTTGCTATCAAGTTAAGGTTCTTCTGATAGGTAAAGCACAAGTTATTCCTATTGTAAATTTAAGCCCTAAATAGACGATGTACTAGAGTGACTACTTCAGAATCATTCTCAGGGTAATAATCATCCTTTAAAGTGACTATGATGTACCAATGGGCTTATTGATCAATGGATGGGTGGGTTCGAAGGTTTTATAAACTTCAACTTTGCTTGGGCCGCAAAATCGTTGGAACTGGCTCTGTGAGATTCATTTAGGTTGTTGAGGATTGGAAAATTGGTCACGAAGGAGAATTACGAAATTCATTCTGAACAGAGCTCGGTCTCCGGACTCCCCAACTTCCACCTGTGGCGAAATTCAACGTGATTGGTGAAGTTTGTTGTTGCCTTTCATCCCGGAATCAAAATGTCCTTGCAGGAGGTTTGCATATTGATTGGTGTTTTCAGACTGGGAGTTAGATTTGTAGGATTCCCAGTTAATTTGATGAAGATAAAATCTTCTATATTAGTATGTATTACGTGCATGCAGGATTAAGATAGGCAGGATAGTGTCAGGACAAAGACATTCTCAGCAAAGCTTGTTTTACTATAAAAATAAAATATTAGTTGTTCACTTACAAATTCTATTATCTTTAGAATACTTGGAATGGACTTGAGATACTCCAGACCTTTTCCAATCTGTGCCATGCTGATAATCTAATTTAAACGAATAATATGTATTGAGAGATTTTCAATCATGCTATTGGAATATCCTCAAGACCATGATGAATTTTGAGTGGTCCTTGGCGACATTTTTAATTGGTAATGCGTAGCTGAAACAATTTTACTTCCTTACACAATTAATAAGCTCCAATTTCCCTGATAACGATCTTGTTGACCTTTGTTAGCTGCATTGAATGAATCATCCAGGTCCTGCATTATGGTTTAAAATTAACAAACTGAAAACCAGTTTTGATACAAGGATTGCCTCAAACACTCCTTAGATATTTCATGTCACTTGTCGATTGTATCTTTCGTATAATTTCTAATATAAATCTATATTATGTCACTGCTGGTTTAACATTTGAAACCTTCAGTTTAATATGAGGTTTTTCTTCTAGTTGGTTATTAAACTTAATCATTTTGTCTGTAATTATATATTAAGAAACCTTCAGGTTGTATAGATAGATCTCTGAAGATATTGTAAGTTTAAACCACGAAACATTAGACTTAAGTGAATTTGTTAAAGATAAAGTTTATTTAGTATTCATGACAATTTTTGGTGTTTGGTGCTGGGCCTTCATTTTGGTAACTGGATCTCAGTTATGCCCATGAATGTATTCAGAATCTACGGCCTGTCCACGGACATAATGCTTGGCATGTCCAAGCATTTCATATATTTATTTATACTAAGTTTATTCGACGGACGATCCCTGTCAGTGACAAAATTTTTCAGATGTTTTCGAATTCTACGGGAAACCTGTTCGTCTTACTACGTGACATGATTTCTCCAACACTAAAATTGAGACTTGTAAGACCCTTTCTAATCACCAGCATGTTAACTCAACTATACGTGTGATTCCCGTCGAATTTTAACCAAATAACTCGGACTATTCCACCGCACCTCTGTCACATCTCTATGTCATTATCTTCAACTGACAGTTCTCATATGTTTGAACGTTATTGTATGTCGTATTATGTTTGTTTAAATCATCTTTTGTTAACCTTTTTAAAATAGTTGCCTATTCTTGGCCGCTTTCTAAATTCGAGTGAGAGGAATTGCTTGGAGATTGATCGGCCAAAATGATGCTCATGTGGATCATAAGTGCAATTAAATGAATGAACGTGCACAGAATATTTAATAGACGTTAACATGAAATGTTCTTAATCACATGTAGTTTAACAAAGAAAAAGTATTTGACACAATTTGAACACATAAACGGTCTTTTGAAGGCAATATACATATATACATATATATATATATACAAATACATATATACATACCATACATTTCAAATTATCTATTCACGGGCGTAGTTGTGACGGGAAGTCTCATTCCATGCACTATCAACAGGACGTTTCTGAATACGTAATTATAGCGTAACAGTATTTTCAGCAAACTTTTACATCTCGTGCATTTTCTTCCCTGTGTTATGTTTGTTTGAAGCTGCTGAATTTAAAGAATCAATTACCATTCACTGCAGAAAAGCAGGTGAATACTAATATTCAATTCAAACTAAATATCTTATATCGAAGACCAGCATTCAAACCATTTACTAGTCAAGTCAGGTTAAGAAACTAGACTGCATCAGTCACCTCGGATTCTTTCGACTCTCGAGTGGTTTACTCTTAGGTACAAAACAATAAACGTAACATGAATAGTCGATGGCGTGGTTTTATTTCTTTTTTCCACCTTTAGATAAAAATGGTGAACGCCCTTCAGAGCAAGTATTATTGACATGACAATGGTTGTTCATAACTTAAGCCTTTTTTTGTCTATGAAAGTGGAAACAAATTGACTACATGACTGAAACGATGAATAAGAGATATAATGGAATTGCAATACCTTTTTTTCGTCTTTAAGATCACTTTTCTGTCATATCAGAGGTACACCAATGATAAGTTCTTTGGAGATAAGCACGTCTTTGTATTGAACGACCCGCTGACAATTCAAGAAATATAATTTTTTTTTTTTGTCTGTGTTGTGACCCATGAGGCCATACCAGTCGACCAATCGGGCTTCTGCAGAGCTAATTACTTGACGAAATTGATTTACAAAACGTGAATGTTGTGATCTTTTATGTAAACGGCTTGCTGCCAATTGGATGTGCCAAATATTATAACAGAAGTACAGTCTTTCATGTGAAAATTACAAATGTTATTGAAGTGAGGACAAGCAATCTTCACTCATAGACGAACGGAGAGAAACGTCGGTATGCTGTTCTTCATTTCGGCATATTACATTTGTACTACACTAATCTTTATGTAATCAATGTCATAAACATTTGTTATTTTTCATTAGATCAAAAGTACAAGGCCAAAATCCCAGTGGCTAAAGACCTTATAAAACACATGCTAAATGTTTGTATGAAAACTTCCGAAACGAATCTGATCGCCCTGACGTGTGCACTGTTTTCAGCCAGCATCAATTCAATTTGGAACAAGAAGGTAATAGTTACTGTGAACAATTTACCAATCATAACAGTTGTCGGTGATGTGAACAATGAAACTTCTCGTAAAGGAACGGGCACTCGTGGACAATTTGCAAAAATGCTAACATGCATCATTTTACATACGAAGCCTGAGCTTCATTGTTTTGAATTGCATTCAAAAGAAAGGCGATAACCCTGGACAAAGAGTAAAAATGAACAGAATTCAAGATATGCTTGTATAATAATACACTCCGGTATTTATGCGGTATCCATAACGTACAACAAAAAGTGCGTGTGGTAAAACATGTTATGTTAATGAGATTTCAATACACTGTTTTTACTCATAGTTTTATGGAACGGGATAAACATTAGTCGTGAACATCTGGATCAGCAGAATTGTCAAGTGAGGTACTAGAGGAGATGTTCCGCTTATTCCATTATTCCCATAATGCAATGTGAAAAATTAACAGTGATTGGATTAGAATGAGCACGAGAGGGAACATTACGAAGGAAGAGGAGGAAGAGCCTGGTTACGAAGTTGAGACCGGGGTCCAGGAACCATAGCGATCATATAAAACTAGGGGGCCCATGGGAACTGAAAAATTGTTGTCAAATGCATAATTGATATAATTCATAACCGCCCAACGGTTTGGCCAAATTACATTTTCACGACTGCAGATCTAAAAAGTTCCAGAAACAAAACAATTTGACCCCTTTTTGAGAATCAATAAAGCTGTGAGAAATAAAAATACGAATCCCCTACACGAGTACTTTTTAGCTTTTCCAAAATCTCGCAACATCGCAAGTATTTATATCAGAATTTATAAAATTACAGGCGATTTACGCACGCTCTGATTGGACGACAAAGGCACGACTGATGTCGTTTTCATTTTGTATTAGAATACAGAGACGTGGGTATCGTCACGAAAACTCGAGAAAACATTGGATATTTTGTAACTTGTACCTTTGTTTAACAAATAGAAAATAGCTTTCGTGTCTCTGTACTGTGATAGAAACATGAATGACGTCATTTCAACCAGAAAAATACCAGAAAACACTCGGCTACGCCTTGTGTTTTCACTAGGCTTTTTTTCTGTTGAAATAACGTCATTTATGTTTCTAAAACAGCACAGAGACACTCAAGCAATTTCCTATTTGTTAAACAAAGGTGCAATTTTGTGTTTGTGGTAGCTTGGTAATTATGTTCTTAATACGGACGCTCTCAAGCTGTTCTCTCAGAAAAACTTTCTGAGTCCCTGACGTAAATAGAACCCGTAACCGTCTGATCGGCGGTGAGACGCTCTAACCATTGAGCTACAAATCTCCCATCTATACGAACCAGTACACAAATTTAACCTTCGCTCACTATCTGAGTCTTTGTAGCTCAATGGTTAGAGTGTCTCACCGGCGATCAGAAGATTACGGGTTTGATTCCTGTCAGGGACTCAGAAAGTTTTTCTGAGAGAACAGCTTGAGAGCGTGCGTATTAAGAACATAATTATCAAGCTACCACAAACACATCATTGATTAACATAAAAATAGACGACATATCGAGACTAGCGGACTGGCAGTACATATGTCTACCATCTATACGAACCAGTACACAAATTTAACCTTCGCTCACCATCTGAGTCTTTGTAGCTGAATGGTTAGAGTGTCTCACCGGCAATCAGGTTACGGGTTCGATTCCCGTCAGCGACTCAGAAAGTTTTTCTGAGAGAACAGCTTGAGAGCGTGCGTATTAAGAAAAGGTACAATTTGTTTCTATACACAAGTCAAGAGTTAATATATTATTATTTTACTCATAACAACACTTCTATTACTGATGAGCATTTTTAGTAATTATGCGAGATTAAATCAAGCAATTTGAAATCTGGTAGACTCCCTCCAGTCGAAAGTTTACTTCAGTGACCTTTTAACTATTTGGCAAATTTTGGAAATTTTCATGACAACGAACTCACGGTATTGCGCTAACGTCTCGCCGTATGAACTTCAGAAATGAGCAAAACAGTAAATCAGTTCTAGACTTAAATCAGTAAATACAAGTAACACCAAGTTCAAAATTTTATAGCAGGTTTTCAAACATTCCCTCAACTCTAATTCATTCAGTATTTCATGCATGATAAATCCAACCTGTCCATACTCTGAAGTGCTCTAAGTATCATAACAAATATGCCTAATGAAACTAATCAGCAAACCGCCTTAAATGCCTTGGAGTGGGAACCTTTAAAAACGCAGTGGTTCAAAGCTAAAGCAAAAATAATGTTTAAAATATTAAACAAGATGGGGCCAAGTTGCCTCCATGACCTATTTACCTACAAAAATGAACTTATAAATTATGATCTTCGTGATAGCCACAGCGTACTAACAATATGAAAAAAAGCCTTATGTTCGATGGATCTGCCTTATGGAACTCCTTACCAACTGACCTAAGAGAAAGTAAAACACGCCACTCTTTTGAAAGAAAAATCGCTGCTCATCATTTTTAAACACAAAACCTGTAAATATACACCGCGCATTTTGCAAACAATCGTGCAGCATATTACTATTAGTCTTAGCTTAGATTCTCCATTTGTACTATATCTTTTATATATTTATATGTATGTTTTGTAATTATACTTTTTACACGCCTATCGTGGAAACCAGCTCTGCTGACGATACCAGCGTGGGTAAATAAAGTTTTTCATCATCATCATCATCATCATCATCTCTTTTAAATGCCATGTTGCACTATGCAATTTTTCGTGCAACTTGTCTAGCAATTTTGTGACGATGCAAGTTGCACGGGAAATTTCATGGTGTCACATACACCACAGTCATTAAATCTCGCAACATTTTTGTTGCAGCAAGCGTTGCACGAAGTAGAATCAAGTTTTACTTTTCGCGATGATTGCAGCAACGCCGCTACGGGTTTTTGAAGTATTGCACAGTGTAACACCCCTCTTGCAGCTTGTGTCGCATTTTTTTGTTTCATCAGCAAATAAAAATACACCCTCAAGCTTCCTCCGGCGGGTCTTTTACTGTTGTGACCTTGAAAAACTAAATTGCAGCTAGTCAAGAGCTTTTAAGCATTCAAACTCAGGATTTAGGAGAGTCCAGGTAAAAAAAAGCAGCCATTAATTAAGCTGAAAGACAGTCCATCGCTGTGGAATACTTTGTTAGCAATTATAAAGACAAGAAGATCACGAAGAAATTCGACAACACACGACTGCTGTCGCAACGTTTGCATATGTCGGTTGAAGATATTAAAATTTGGCATTTCATTGTCTTCGAACCTCTATGTCCACGGAATTTAAACGAATGCAAGAAGATATTGCCTGTATCTCTATAGGAAAGTATATAAGACATTGGAAATCTTGTGAAGACTGCAGTCATTTTTGCGAAAATATGGAGACAAGTTGCAATAAACACTGCAAAGTGAAACACCCCCTACCAATGCAACTGCAACGCAACAATTCAGTTATTACAAGACAAGTTGCACGAAAAATTGCGTAGTGTATCACCGCCTTAAGTCAAACCACGCACATTGATGCACGTCACATAAGCGAAAAACATGTAATGTAAAGTCATTCATCTTTTTTTTTTGTCTGGAACACGGACGTCACCAAATTGGGATGCGAAAATGGTCATATTGTCTTATTTTACTTAGGAACACTGATAGCACATGAGCAATAGTTCTTTATTCGAGTAATAAAAAACATAAAAGGCACAATTCAATACAGTACTTTCTGGCCAACAGGGTCCCTTGGTTTCTTCCGGGCCCCCTTCTTTTCGTCCTTGCTCGGGGTGAATTTGGCCCCACTTCCTCTCCCCTCCTCAGCGATACTTCTCACCGATCACCAGAAGGTTGCGGTTTCAATTCCTATTTGCGGCTCAGAAATCGTTTTTCTCAGATTAGAGCTAGACGAACGATTTGAATTGCAACCAAAGACAATCAGTAAGGAAACGCTACCCTAAAGATAAAAAAGAAATATTGGAGTGGTAAGACGTGTATTTCGTTCTCGGGTCATAGCCACTTGTTACCGACTCATATAAGTCATGTCTCATGCTCAGTCGTATCCCCGAGCTGGTCTGCTAGGACCTGTCGCCAAAAAGCTTGATAAGTTTTGAGAAGCCTTCTTGTAACAGATCTTGACTAGATTCTGCAGAGGGACGTTTTCTCAATCTCCCAGGCAATTTCCTTTCTTTACCTTTTCTCCTTGCAGCCACAAGGACCGAGGTGCCAGTTATTTTAAACTTGGCTGTGATCCAGGTTAGTCTTCATGACTCATTTAGAAGGGAAGGTTTGTTCTGCAAAGAAATAGCAACTTGTGTGTATGAGTAAATTTCATCTTACTAAGTGTAGATGTTTGTAAGCTTGGATATATTTATGATGAAAAGTTTGTTCTCAAGCTTTTATCTCGGAAAATTTCTGAGCTCCCCAACGGGAATCGAACCCGTGTCTCCCGATTGCCGGTACGGTTGTTTTACCACTAGACTATAGGGTCTCAGAAGGCAAGCATGATGTTAATTAGAGACCTGGTTCGTAATATTCATATGCCTCTTTCGTACTTGAAAGCTGAACATACTTGTATGATGATATTGTGTGTACGAGTAAATTTCATCTTACTGAATGTAGATGTTTGTAAGCTTGGATATATTTATGATCAAAAGTTTGCTCTCAAGCTTTATCTCAGAAAATTTCTGAGCTCCCCAACGGGAATCGAACCCGTGTCTACACTCAGTAAGATGAAATTTACTCGTACACACAATATCATCATACAGGTATGTTCAGCTTTCAAGTACGGAAGAGGCATATCAATATTACGAACCAGGTCTCTAATTAACATCACGCTTGCCGTCTGAGACCCTATTGTCTAGTGGTAAAACAACCGTATCAGCAATCGGGAGACACGGGTTCGATTCCCGTTTGGGAGCTCAGAAATTTTCTGAGATAAAGCTTGTGAACAAACTTTTCATCATAAATATATCCAAGCTTACAAACATCTACACTCAGTAAGATGAAGTTTACTCATAAATATATATATATATATATATATATATGTGGAATAATCAAAAGGTAGCCCTTCACCATGATACAGTTCAACAAATATATAACTTAATCAAAGACTACATTATATTTGACATTTCGACTTTGGTCTTTATCACAGTTTAAACGAAGTTAAATTCGAAAGTTAAAGTCGAAACGTCAAATATGATGTAGTCTTTGATTAAGTTTTTATATATATATATATATATATATATATATATATATAATGTATCTATGTATATGTATATACACACAAATCGATGAACAAAATTCTTTATTAAAAATTTTCGACCTTTGGGACACTTAACACTATTGTGACGAGAAGTTCTACCCTGTGCGCTATTTTAAAAATCCTTTCTTAAAGCGAAATGATGTTATAAGCAAGTCAACGTTTCATTTCGTTTATTCTACCCAGTGCTATGTTTATTTGAACGCGTTGAATTTCAAGAACATTAACAATCAAGCTAGGTCAAGAAACTAGACTGCATTCACCACGTCGTATCCTATCGAGTTTCGAATGCGTTACTCTTTCATATAAAACAGTAAATATTCTATGAATACTCGATCGCGTGATTATTTTCATCTTCAGATAAAAATGGTGAAAACACTTCAGAGTAAGTTTTACTGAAATCATGTCGGCAGTTCATCGCGTACGCCTTTTGACTATGAAAGTTTAGACTCTCCAGTTGACTACATCACTGTAACAGTAAACGAGAAGAACATAGCCATACCTTTTTCAGCCTTCAAGTTGTATTGTATCAGGAACACGTTAGTGATACGTTCTTGAGAGACAAGGACGCCTTTGAAATGAGCAACACGCAGACAACCAAATGACTGACTTTTCCGCCTCTTTTTTTTTAATGCGTCTTGATATGCTAATCAACCAGTCGAGACTCTTTTAAGCTAATTACTGAACGAGACTGATTTGCATAACGCGGGTATTGTCAACTTTTATATTAACTGCTTCTTGCCCATGTGATGTGCCAAAATATTATAGCTGTAATACGAGTACATATAACTAATACTTCGAAGGCAAAGTACAAATGTCAAGTACAAAGACCAGAGAAACGTCGGTGGGCTGCTCTTTGTTTCGGCATATCGTAGTGGTACAACAGTAAACTTTATGTGATTAATGTAATACCAATATTCAATAAAAGAGTGGTTGTTTTTTTTTTTTTTCGGGTTAAAAGCACAAGGCCTTAAACCGATAGGCTTAAAACTTGACAATTAAAGAATATGCTAAAAGTTTGTCTGACAACTTAGAGAGAGATCTTCGAACGAATGATTGACAATTATTGGATGAGGTTAAACATTTCAGGGAAAATTACATAGGTCAAGGAAGAGCGAAGAGCCTCGCTACCGGGTTTGGACGGGGGGTGTAAAGCAATTTGGGGGGCACAAACCTTCAAGGGTACTTCTCCCAAAGGGCGCCATGAGATGCTATTTGACTGTTCGCCGCCAAATGTTACCACATGTAAAGTAAAGTAAAGTGTTTTTATTTATACTGAATAACCTTATCAGCTACATAAGAGGTTCTCCCTAGAGGTCGAGTAAGAGCCACCCCTCATGGGTCCAGTGTTACTACAAGAGGAAACCGATGTACCCGGAGAAAACCTATGATGCTTGATAGAGTCAAACTGGACAACACTCTTCTCGCATCTGACCAAGGTTACTTTAATCAGATGTCTGCACATGAGCGATTGCCTGAAGCTTTTGGTTGATTTCAGGTGAGAGAACGCTGAGCCAGGTCCATTCATTCATCATTATATTTGAAAGAGGGGTATCAAAATTACAGATGACTAAGTTCAGGGTATTTTAGAATTCTATTAATGAAGTCATGTGCGGATTACTAACTTATTATCTTCAGCAGTTTTCTTGTATTTAGAGATGTGTTCAGCTGTCGGGTCTTCATAAAACACGTTAGAGTTTTCCGAGATTTTCAAAGCAACGCCGGGTTAGTGCCCGCGCATGGGAAAGGCATTTGGCAGTGATATTGCAAGCACGTGTTCCCATTGTTTTATCCCGCGAAGCGCGGTGCGAGGATACTAATCTCAACATGCGTGGAGTCCATTTGCACGCGTGGTGACTAGGCAGAAAAATTTTTGCAGTGTGTATCTATGTTTCTGCATATATATATATATATATATAGGTATATCACGGATTATGGTCATAAAATAGTACAGAGTAAACAAGTTCAAATCATTCATTTGTAAACAATTTTGGTGGCAACTGTGTGAATCAAGGAGAATTATCTTCAAAATAACATCGTGATTCTTTCATGAATGAAAAACCAGTGTAAGTAGATCTGCTGTACAATTGGAATTAGCTGCCTTTCTGTAGCCAGCTTAAAAATTGAGATCGCATGAGAATTGTTGTAAAAACCCATGATATTATTCGATTTACTTCTATCCCTATTTGACTGGCAGAAAGACCCCTAGCTAGGTCACCTGGAAAAAATCCCTGCATCTATAATGGTTCTTCATGTGCAGTGGTTGTGCTCGGTCGTTTTGCTGCAAAACAATATGCTTCTCACGAGCTTTACAATTTACTTTTATTCACCTGGCTGGCTCGGCTCAACGGTTTGGCCAAATTCCGTTTTCGTGACTGCACATCTAAAGAGTTCCGAGAACAAACCAATTTCACCACACTTTGAGAAGCCAAAAAGCTTTGAGAAACAAACACAAGACCCTCTGAAGGGTGCAAAATTTCGTGTTTAATTCTCTCACATGAACACGGCTACGAACCAATCAGAGCTCGCTTAAGAAGCAACTTATTATATAACAAGCGTTATCACTAGCATTAAACGTGCTATTTAAACCAAACATTCAAACAAGTATTGACCACATTAAAGAGGTATCGTAAACTACTAGACAGACATGTTTCTCACGATCTTCATGTTAACTTTCAAATTCCGCCAGTCTGGAAGACATTAAAAAGAATCTATCTATCTACTTAATAAATTTCTAAAAAACGAAAGCTGCAGTCAACAAACTTCTATGAAACCTAATCACTGAAAGTCAAACATCTTGTGATTATTAGTTCCGATAATGTAAGGTTGTCGAAGAAATGCCGGGGTCTTCAGATGGGAACGGCAGGTGCTCTGACTATGGGTGTTGGCTCAACAGTCAGCAAAATCCGAAGATGGATGATGGCATCAAGGGTGAAAAGTACCATCGCAGTGACACCACAGAGCTGGAGAAAAGAAAAAAAAGAATGGTTCCTATTTGGAGATAAAGACTCTGTATGAGAAGTACTGCAAAGTCGAGATGGTTTGGCTATTGAACAATTAGTTTGCTCTATCGTGAAAAATACTGAGACGTTATAAATACACAATGTTGCAAGCCTTGGTAGAACTTAAATGTACACTACCAGGATAGGTAATTCACTTGCGTCGTTTTAAACTTGACTATGGCTCTGCCATGTTTTGAACGGTCTGCACTTATTTCCATCTGCCAAACTAACATTCCAACATGGCGCAAGATATTAAAGCAAACCCTTACGCAAACTCTACCCTGACCCTTATTCTAACCCTGAGCTAACCCTAATCCTAACCTTAACCATAACTCTAAAAATTAACAAGTAAATCCAAAAGAATGGGGTCATGTCACTATCATAGATGGAAACTAGAGTTTGCGGCTCCTGTTATTCAATTTTCGTCGTGTGGTTCGGCATGAGGTGGAATGAACTGAGCAGTGGTTTATGGAACAAACTGAAGATGAAACCTTTCCAGTAACAGACCCAACAAATAAAGTAAATTGGCCACTTATTAAACGGTTTTTGGTCCATTTTGGGGGTGTCTAGATGGAGACGAGCTCTTTTTCTAAAGGCTCTTTTTCTCTTTTTTTCTGACGGAGGGCCTTTCCTAGAAACGTTGCAATTCTTTGAGATCAGTCACGGCAGTTACCAACCTTTGTACTTTTTTATACTTTAGCTAACACTGTCTACGCAGTATTCTACATTTATATCACTAGCTAAATACATGCCGCTATAACATTTTTTAATAAACCCATTTTTCCTTGCGTTGTCTCTGCCAAATATCCGAATATCCGTGCTCCAGCTGTGGCTACATTTTTGGTTTATTGAAACTGGATTAAGATATCACGGACGAAAGATGAACGTTTGTCAAGCTCATATATCAGGACAATGCTTTCTGAGTCCACGACTGTGATGAACGTTCAAGTATCATCCGTCATATCTCCAAGCTCTCACCTCCGTAACATCTACCTCTTATAGCATCTTTATTAACATATCGTCGTTGCCACATTGTTAGCACGTATTTCGAACTTTTACCTGAGGTCGCCATTTGAGTAGATTCGTGACTGGGGCGTCTGACCTGTCATCAGAAGATTGCGGGTTCGATCCCTGTCTGGGGCTCAGAAATCGTTTATCTCATGTTAGAGCTTGGCGAACTATTTAGGTTGCAACCAAAGACAATCAGTAAGGAAACGTTACCCTAAAGATAAAACAAAAATGTTGAAACGGCAGGGTGGCAACAAAGACAGGGGCCGGGGGGCCCGGAACTCCCCAATAATTTCACGAGAGAAGATTTTTCATCTGGAAAACAAACAGCTTAACACTATACTTCGGTTAGATACTTGTTCTTTTCAATACCAGTTGGTCTACAATAGTTGCACGTTTTCACGGAATATTTACGGCTTCTTTCAAGCTATTCGAGCGCCCTTTGGTTTGGGTTCGGTGTTTGGCGATCCCTCCCAATAAACGTTATCCCGCTACGGCCCTGAACTGTAAAACGTGCATTTCGTTCTCGGGTCTTAGCCACATTGGCGGCGTGGCTCTCAAATAAGGGCCGGAAAATGATATGCTAAGGGCCCACTTTTAGCACAAGGTGTAAGGTGGGGAGGAGACTACTGCCAAAAAATACGATGTGAATTGAAGATGTGAAAACCTTAAATTCATTTAGATACAAGCTTAGAAGAAACTACCGACATCATGAAATGCTTCTACAATAACATGCGTCGATACTAAAGTATAAAGGATTAAAAATTACCCTACTACAGGAGTTTTAAATTTCATACCTCTACATAAAACGTCGCGTTTATGCTAATTCTGCATGCACCCAACCTGACCCTCTACGTAAGGATCTTCTGTCTACGAACCATTAGGGACCACACACGACAAATTCTTGGGACACGGCGGGCCACCCCGCCACTGCTTGGCTACATGTTACTGATTCATATGAATCATGTCTCATGCTCAGTCGTATCTCCCAATTGGTCTGCTTGGGGTTCTCACCAAAAGACTTGATAAGTTTTGAGAAACGTTCTTGTCACAGGTCTTGATTTGGTTCTGCAGGGGGACATTTTCTTAGTCTCCCAGGCAATTTCCTTTCTCTACCTATTCTCCTTGCAGCCACAAAGATTGAAGCACTAGTTATTTTAAACTTCTCGGTGATCCAGGCTAGTCTTCACGACTCATTCAGAAGGGAAGGTTTCTTCTACCAAGAAATAGCAACTTGCCACTTCCTTTGTAGAAAAAGTCTTCTCTTCTGAACGAGTCATGAAGATGAACCTGCCAAGACTATCAATCAAATATTAAGAAGCTTGAATTTCTAATGCAACACACCACGCGATGAAGGACACCATATACGTCCCTAAATGTGCCTGTGCTGATAGGCTCCAGCCATTGGTTAAACTATTACAACGAGTTGGGGAGATAACTGTGAGGCCCAGATCTTTCCCTTCCCCTAAGCACGTCGTAATGCTTGTCCACCAGCTAATCCAAAATGGAAGCGCTCGATGATAATGGTTTCAAATCATTCATATGTGTATTGACTAAAATTAAGTAATGTTGTAAACTACAAGACAGACAAGTTTTACTCATTTCTCTCCTATATTTTACTTTTTTTCCACCAGTCTGCAGGACCTTACAAACGGTCTATCTTGCTAATACATTTCTACATAAACCAAAGTATACTTGACAAACTTAGTACGAAACCTAATCACTAAAAATTAAAAGTCTGGTCTGTCACCTCCGCTAATGAAAGGTAGTCGATGAAACGGCGTGGTCTTTAAGTGGGAACTGCGGGCGCACGGGGTTCGTTTGGTGATTCACGTGCCAAGTACATACTTAAATGGTCGCTGGCATCACGGAAGAAAAGTACCATTGCAATGAAACCACAGATCTGGAGGAAAGAAAGAGATTGGAATCAATTTGGTAGTTTCCAGAGCCATTAGGTCAATTTGCGAAACCGTCCTCTTGTCAAATAATGTTTTACGCCAGTACACAGTGAATGTTTGGATTGTCTCGAATCTGATCAAATGGAATCGGATTTTCCAAAGCAATTTTCCTATTGGACGAGGTCAGACTAAGAGACTGGAGTTTCGGATCGGATCACATCCACATCCACGTCGTGGGCGAATCCTCATATTTCAGGCAGCCAATCGAGGGCGCTATGAAAAGCGTATCTCGGGGGTGACCAGCTGGGATTGGTGTTCGCCCCATTTTATAGCCTGAACTGCATTTTTTCCCATTTGAATTTGATCAAAAATACATCCAAATTCAAAATTGTACTTGATGCCACTTGAGTGATGTCATTTGAAAAAAAAAATATGACAACATGCAACACTTCCCTACAAACTGCCGTTTGGGTTTTGTTTTTACTCATTCAATTCGGTACAGTTCCTTTTCAAAATATCTTGATTCACTTCCTGGCAATATCGTAACATTTTGCATATTCGTACGGTCAATTTATTCGAACATGAAACTAGTCATAAAATAATGTAATATAAAGCTAATGAACGACTGAAAAACTAACCATTCCTAGAATCACATGTGTGCACTTGTAATCGGTGTCTCCTCGAATTAGGAAGTCACATATGCTGACGTTCGAGGATATCCCAGGCGAAGAGATCGTAATTTTTTTTGTATCATAACGCCTTACAGCAGTGGCGACAAGAGATGAAGAGATCAGGAGAAGCACAGCCAAGGTTGCAGATACTATCGCCACCTTGATAACAAGCAGAAGAAAACAAACGTATAAGTTGAATTTCATCCATTTTCATCCACAGTTTTGATGCGAAAAGCCCCGAGAAACTGGTGTGTGTGAAAAGTGTATCTACTTACATATAACGGCCATTTGATTGCAGGAAATCTGTCATGGAGTCCGCTGACGAAAAAACAAAACGAAGCCCCAACTAGAAGCCATCCAATCACTGCAACAGCCAATAAAAACTGCAAATATCCTTTTTTCCCCGCAAACGTAAAGAATCCATCTGGCGCCTTGCTTAGAAAGTATCCTACCGATCCAATTGCAACCAGAAGACTGATCTTAAAATGAGGACAAAGCATTGATCAGTCGAAGTGTATCTGTGGTAACATGACGGCCAGCAATAATTTAAAAGCAAGCCATTTGCGTCTACAACTTAACCTTCTCTAACCAGCGTCACAGATGCACGCTTGTAGCCCAGCAACTAACTCATCGAGCTTGCTTTGAATTTCTGATACGTTATGCTAAGTAGTACCTGGTGTAGGTACAGGGAATCACGGGAATTTAAATCTTTGGGACTTGGAATCTGGTATGTTAACTGCAATGAAAGTGGCGTAACTACCAGGGTGGCTTGGGAAAGTCTCTCCAAAAAGTTAGTGGGCTATCACAAATTGTAGAGTAATGTAAAAATCTCTATAAAGTTGGGCATTTCCGCAACTGTAAGTGAGCAAGATGACGTATTTGAGGATTTGAGAGGCATTCCCTCATATCTGTAGTAGACGTTGGTCCGCCTAAGGTTTACTGAGGCCCCTTCAACCCCCACACCCCACAAGACCTGTTCTAGTTACGCTACTGCGTAACGTGAACCGATCACTTACCGTCATGATATGACTTCAATCAGTCGTCTTCAAACCCCAGTGAAGTGATCGGAAAGGTCTGGGTAGTGCCCTTCGTCAGAGGGGCCTTCGCTCGAAACGTTAGAAAATTACTCTTCACATTTTGGCACTATTCAGACCTTTCCGATCATTTCACTAAGATTTCTACAGTGCCTACGCAGCACTCTTTTATTTGTCTTCAAACCCCACTGGTTTCCCCTTGGGGTAAACCATGGGTATTTAAGAGATACGTGAGCGGTGCTTTGATAGCGAGTTTTTATTTACACTGCATTTTTATTTGAGGGTGAAAATCAGCTTTAGGCACAACAGTTCACCCAAGCTGAACACAATTATTTCAGAGTCATCCCCAGGGTAACATGTAGAGAGCCATGTTGCTAAGGGGAGAGGGTTGAGCAATTGATTTGCAAGGCTTTAATCAAATAAAAATTTTTTTTTACTGAAGCAAAACCGAAGTTGCTTCAACCGTCAACTTAACCACGAAAAAGATGATCCACTAAGGTGACTAAGTTGCGGTAACGAGGACTGTGGATCAATGCATGGATGAGTTAACCTTTTAAGGGTCAGTGTCCTGTGTACAGGACACCAAGAACAAAAGAAATTTTTGCAGAACGAAGCGAAAACAATGAAAGAACAATGAAAGAACTATGAAAGAACAATGAAAGAACAATGAAAGAACAATGAACAAAAGAAAACGAATTCAACCTTTACAGGGTCAAGGGGTTTCTTAAATTGAAATTTTGCTTGGAGCACCCAAATGGCTGGAGCCAGAATTGGGAAGTTAATCCCGAGGGAGAATTAGGACATCCGTCTGAAAGAGGAGTGGGATCCAGGCTTCTCGACTTCCCCCTTTGGCGATACTCCTAGTGATTTGTCAGGTTCGTTGGTCTCTTCCACCGTGAGGGGAAATGCCCTTGCAAAATTGATGAAAAATATTCTATACTTCTATATATATTTTGAGGAGGATTTTAATTTTAATCCAGGGTCAACCCAGACATTTTAAACAAAAGGTCCCTTACTATAACAATGAAATACTAGTTGCTCACTTACAAATTGTAGTAGCTTTAGAACACTTCGGATGGACAGGACATACAGCATTCCTTTTCCAATCTGTGTCATGTCGATGATCTAATTTTAACGAAAAAGATCTGCTAATTACGAGACTTGTCAGCATATTATAGGAATATGCTCAAGACCGTAAGGAATTCTGGGTGGAACTTTGTGGTATTTCTAATCATGGCCGCAGACAATAGTTTAATTAGTGGGCTGAGGGATTCCAGGAGTATGTGGTCACTGAACTAAAAAAGTTGACTCCGATTTTAATCGTTTACTTTTAGAGTCGCTTTAAGTAGACAAATTAAAACCATCATTGAACAAGAAGGTAAAAGGAGGAAATCTGAGCTAGTGTAATTTTATTGTAAATATTTCAGATTTTAGTTGGTGTTTTTAATTGTAATGTAAATATGTGTGAACTTTTTAAAATATTTATTGTATGTATAGTTTTATACCCTTTTGGAATTTGGACCTTTATTGTAACTCGCATTTTTAACTTTATTTAAGATGTTAGGTTTAAATATTTTTTGACCTGATGATGACCCAACGTTGGGTCGAAACGTTGTCCGTTCAAATCGTCTCTTTTTTGGGAGAAAGCAGGCCACTGTTAATACGCCCTGGAACTGTGCATATGATTGCCGTTATGCTCAGGAACTCAATAAATTTTGCCGAGTTTTTGGTGATATTTCTCATAGGACATGCATAGTTGTAAAGACTTTACTTCATCACACACCCAAAATGCGCGAGCATCTCTTCTAGCGATTTTGCAAAATTTTGCTATCTGAGGTCAATGTATCAACCTGGCTCTGCATTATGGTTTAAAACGAACAAAGTGAAACCGAGTTTTAGTACTAATGCTTGCTCGACTACTCTTTAGTTGTTTCATTTCACTCTTTCATTTCACTATTAATTTCTTATAATCTTTAATGTCCATTTATCTTATATCACTGCTTATTCAACATTCGAGACTTTTAGTTTTATATTTAGTTCTTTCTACTAGTTGGTTCTTATGCTTGATCATTCAGTTTGATCATTGCTCTCTGCACACTAATGAACTTTTTGGATAGGTGATAATAATGTAATAATGTTATGAGCAAATGTTCACATGTCATGCATTTTCTGTCCTCTGTTATGTTAGTTAATAGATAATTACTAAGACATGTAGCATTATTTGAAATAATGCAGGCATTTCAGGCCGCAGGCCAAAGCTGTTTGCAGTATACAGTGAACTCTCTCTTAAAGGACACCTCTCCAAGACGGACACCTCCTTATGACCGACACCACGTTTGATCCCGGCCGTTTATACATTATTTTACCATAATCAAGCTCTCTCCAAGACGGACACCTCTATAAAACGGACAACGGACACTAGTCCAGTGGAAAAACATTCAAAATACCTCTCACAGCGGACAGATAACGGCCTAATCAATAGATTCAGGTAACGAAATTTTAATATGTCACAATAACGAAGATGACTTCTATTCCAAAAATTAACAAAGTCTAAATCGAATGGTTAAATACCTGACTAACACTGAAAGGCTTTCACTCGAAATGTCAGGATCGTTCTCTCGCATCGGAAAGACTGACGCTGAGTGACCAAGGGTTAATCGCTTTAATCCTGAAAGGCTGTGTCAGATTGCTTCATCTCTCTCTAAGACGGACACCTCTCTAAGATGGACACCTCTCTAAGACGGACAGTAAAAGAGGTCCCGAAGGTGTCCGTCCTGGAGGGAGTTCACTGTATCCAATAACGCTGTGTCCCGAAGTAATTATCTGTTATAATTACTGACCTTCTTAAAAACCCATTATGTTTTCTCTGCATTATGTCAGCAAATGTAGTGAGCAAAATTTTACTAACTTGACTTGCATAATTTTCCTTGCTGCATTCGCTGATTTAATGCCGAGTGAAAACAATAGGTCTTGATGCGGGTCACTAGTTATTTTGAGCTAGTTGAATTTAAAGAACGAAATTAACATTCAGTGCAGAAAAAGCTTGTAGAAAATTACTATTAATGCAGACTAAGTACCTGCTGTCTGGATAATTATCAATCAAGTCAGGTCATGAAACCAGAATGCATATGCCACATTGCATCCTTTCGAGTTTCGAATCCATTACTCTTTGATAGAAAACAGTAAACGTGAAATGAATACTCGACTGCGTGATTATGTTTTTTTCCCACTTTCAGATAAAAATGGTGAATGCCTTTCAGAGTATAAGTCTTACTGACATTATGTCGGCCATTCATCGCATCCGCCTTTTTGGACTATGATAGTTTAGATAGACCAATTGGCTACGTTAACGTCGAACGCAATGCAAAGTCGGTTCAATATCTCAGCTTCCTTTAAATTATATCACGACTGATTAAAACAAGTTCCCAACAGCTATGATCGAGAGAAACTGAACGCAAATAGATGACCATCCATCTACGTAATTTATGTATTTCATTGCAACAGCCAAAACTCATCAGTATTTACTGCGCACGAAGCCTCCAAGCCATGCCTCACGTTATTTCAAACGCACTGAAACGGCGTTGTCTTGAACAACAGATACGTTATCCTTCAATTTCAGAACAGGGATAAAACACGTTTCAGTGGAAATCAGCTTCCAATGCATGGCAAAGCTTCGCAAATGGAAGATAAAACACTGAGCAGTCGGCAAGCAGTTTCAAATGCCTTACGTTATGAGTGTTGCAATGTAGGAACGCACAAACATTTTGCCCTCAATAAAATCCACACTATGTTCTAGAACTAAAACGACTGCATATTTCTTACCTGAAATGTTTTTCAAAACGTGTGCAATCGATAAGATTAAAGTGTCGTCTGGTTCAACTTGGTGATCCACCCTTGTACCAGACAAAACTTATGAGGTTGCTGGTGGGCAGGATCAACTTTGACGAACCGCGTGCATTCTTATAACTTTAATCCATGACTTCTGACATGCGTGCTCGAAATACTGAGAAATGGTCAGAGTATTTTTTTTGAAAAAAACCATGAACATTAAGCTGTTAACTGTGGAGTGAAACGGAAATAACAAGACAAACAAAAAAGCCTTCTGCTATGAAATGGACAGTGTTGAATAGTGAAAATTCAACTTTCATCGCGACAAACATCTGCCTTTACAAATTCGATATAAGGATTTTACGAACGTCATACCCGGAGTTTTTATCTCCTGGTCTAGTTACCGGATACAAGTTGGAATTTCACATGTTCCGAAACCTTCAATACATGTATAGATTAATTCCTGAATAATTAAATAACTCAATAATGAATAATTAACAAGTTATTCCAAAGTTTCTGTTTCTTAATTACACATGCATGACCAGGCGTGAACTGAGGCTTCAAAGTGGGAAGCACAACATGTCTTGTACGTAGCATGGTTTTCTTTTCTTTTCTTTTTTTGTTCTTTTTCTTTTTACTTTCGTTTTTCAAAGATCCTCAAAAAAACTAACAGGTTATCTATGTTAATATATATGTCTTTAATTTTTTTTGGTGGCCAAACGTCACGTAGTTTGCCGCTCTGAGAAGACCTGGCCGTTTTTTCCAAGATCTCGCCTTCCTGTGAAATCCCTTGTAAAATTTGGTTTTGGTAACATGATTGGAGGGCCAGCCCTCCCGAGCAAGATTTTCAGCAATCGACTTTCCGAGATCTTGCCTTGGAGGGCTGGAAATTTTCCAAATAAACACACTCTGAAGGGCTTGCTCTTCCATAACGCATCCACGCTAGATCCAGCCCAGCTATAGAAGGGACAGAAAATTACAACGTAAAGAGGAAGTGAAATTCAGCCCACTTACTAGGACTAGCCCTACCAAGAGGAGCTGGTTTGCCTCCATACAAACGTCCCCTAAGCCTTAAACATTATAAATATCTGTAACAGAGTAAAATTATTAAAACGTTGCGAAAATGGGTTAACTGACAAAGTAATGTGCGTTTTAAATCATAGAACTACCTTTTCCCGTACCTGCTAAAATATCACATGTCAAGCCATCGTCATGACTAATATGTTTTAAATGGAACTTCAATTAAATGACTGTTAAACACGAATATCCTATCATTGCCAGCAAATAAACATCTCGATTTATTGGACCTTTTAAGGCACACGGAACCCAACCCACTCATTGTAACTAGCTGGTCGCATAATTGACAAGAATTGAAAACATAACCTTAAGAACACATGTACACTACACACTGTCAACCGCAAAGAAAGAGCAGTCTGTTTAGGTAAAGATTTAAACCATTAAAACAAATTATAGGAAGACATCATCATTTTGCATCCAAAAGGGGGATGCGATCGTATTTCGTGACCCCCCTACCTTACAACAATTTAAAACAACTCGTGCAAGATACAAGTTGCTTCAGGTATGTTTCAAGAGTCACTTGCGTCCAATTTCTAGGAATTTCGTACCGCATATCCAAAAACTACTTCGATATCCGACTTTGGTATTCACATACCGGTAACGTGCCGCGATTAACAAAATTCACAGCTTACTTCAAAGAAGGCGTCACGGTTGTCATATGAACGAAAAATGCAATAAGGTTGACGTATATTTTCCGGAAAAATAGGACTAATTTATTTATCACATAAATTTTAATGCTTCGTTGATATGTGTTCAATTAAGAGTACACACTTATTGACAGTGAACATGTTGATGGAGTGCACATTGAGAAGAAAATCGTTTGCAGATAAGGTTTTGTTTTAAACTACATTTCATATCGCAAGAAAGTTTTTCGATTTTTTTTAGTAATTTTCATGAAAGTTTTTAAACTGGTTGGTGACTTTTCATGTCAATCATTGTTTCCCAGTCATAAGCCGATTTTCGACACTCATATCATCACGACCCACTGGTTCATCACAAATTAATCAAAGCAAATATTCATACGTGTATTGTCTCAAATGAAACATTGTAAACTACAAGACAGACAAGTCTTTTTCGATGTTCTTCTTAATTTTTAATTTTTACTAGTCTGTAAGACATTACAAAGAATCTGTCTAGTCAAGGAACTTCTATATAACCAAACCTACAGCGAACAAACTTCTATAAAACCTAATTACTAGAGATAAAACGTCCGGTGATTGTCACTTTCGACAATGTAAGGTCGTTGATGAAACGCCACGGTCTTTAGGTGGGAACTGCTCATGCGCTGGCATTGGGTGATTATTCACGGGCCAAGCACATACGGAAATAGATAACGTCAAGGATGAAAAGTATCATTGCAATAAAACCACAGATCTGGAAAAAAGAAAGAGATTGGTAACAATTTGGTATCAAGAGTTTTAATTTGAAAAGTACTGCAAAGTCGAAATATTTAACTATTCCTTTCTCGCCATATATTCCAAAAAATTAGGTTCAGAACTTAACAGTAGCTTACATATATTTAAAATGCCCATGAAGAAAACACAGAAGATATTGACTCCTACTTAGTATTCTGTAAATCGGATAGAGAATACTAATTAGAAATGTGAACTTTTCACTTCGATTTTCCGTGTGAAAATGTTCTGAAACTTCAAAATAGTCGTTAAATATGGCCATTTAAATGCATTCGTATATTAAGAAAGATACAATATGAGGAGCCGAACCATATGCGATACATATTGCAAGCTCTGGAAGAACATAAAACTACAGTACCAGGATGGATAATCCGTTTGCTTTGTTTTAAAACATGACTTTGGTTTGACCATGTGTTGAACTGGCCAGCGCTTCTTTCCATCTACCGAATTGACAACTTAATATGGCACAAGAAATTATAGCGAACCCTCATTAAAACTCTAACTCATATACTAACCCTAAGCATACCCTAATCTTAACCCTTGACGTAGATACGAAAATTAAGGAATAAATTCTAAAAACCTAAATGTTCAATTTTCGACACGTGGTTCGTCCTAATGCGGTATAAACCGAAAGATGAAGTGAAGCTTGTGAAAGGACAAATAAAAACAACAAAACACTGAAAGTGGCTTATTGTGCATCTATTCAAATGTTAGTTTTTTTAAATTCTTATTTTGGTCTGGGGAATTGGCTTCGTTCGGGAATGATCTGCGTCGCTTTTCAGCGCAGACGGGCAACTATCCTCTTTAAACTTGATTAAAAGTGTACTCAGATTATTCTAGATGCATTTCAAATGTCCTTATTTTCAATAATAATAGTGACAGCAGGCTCGTTTTCACTCATCCCTATTATTTGACTCCATGTGCATGGGCGGAACTAGATGACGGTTTGCGGCGACTCGGCCCCTGCCCTTTCTGTAGGAGATCTTTATGGGTGCCCTGTTAACGAGAGTTTTTTACACCCATTAATGCCACAGCCACGTGGATCTACTGCGTTCGAAATGATCAAAATCGTGCTGACTGTGTCTCGATTCTATCCTCCAACCCACGTCCTTCGAAATCCCTGGTTCCAACCCTAATGTGATGCACTCCTTTTTTGAAATCTCGAGACTCGCCTCAACCCTTAGATTACAGACTGCATAAATCACAGAAACGCTGTAGCAGATTAATTTTGGATACCTCATTCTTCGACAATTCTGTCAAACAGTTTACGAGTTTACAATGGTGCAAAAAAACATCTCTGCAGTGTTTTAACGACTACATAACCTATATTAGTACTACTCATAGTTATAATACACGCATTACTTCAAGTAATGCGTTAATTGTACTCAAGTGCCGCACTAATTTAGGTCTTCGAATATTTCACGTGAGCGGCTCACGATTATGAAATTGTCTAAGTAATCATGTGAGAAGTATCGGTGATGTAAAAAAGTTCAAAAGACAAATAGTGACTGAAGCTTTTACGAAAATTTCTAACCTTGAATATTTTAGAATTACTGGAACGTTTTAATTGTTAACTTTTTAACTATATATATGTACTAAATATATATATATATATATAAATATGTATATGTAAACTGCTGGCTAACCAGTAATTGTGGTTTACGCCATAAAGTTGTTCCTATTATTATTATTCTCCCCTTGACGACTAAAATCACTTGAGGTTACGAAGAGTAAAATTAAAAAGTCCGTTATGGACCGGAGAGAGTTAAGGCCATATCGTATGATTAGGGACCAGTTACTTTGTGTAATTTTATAAATTGACACAGGTCATAAACGGGCCTCGTAGGAAGCAATTTTCTGTTTGTCCGGCACGCATCCAAGCCATTATGTATAGATGCAATATAATAATGCACACAAAATACGTTTGCTTGGAGGTATGGGATTATACATCCAGGAAAATTTTAGATTTCAGACCTTCTGTGATTGTTTCTGGTGCAATTTCCGGGTGAACTAGTGAGACTTGGCCAACAGAACCTGCTGCCAAACCAAACCGCTATTGACCAGTGGGCCAGATAATAAGTCCTTACTACTTGCAGAATTTGTCCTTGTTGAAGCCTGAAATTTGTCCTGGGCGTTAAAACGCTGTAACTGGCACACGTACCTGGCATATCCACCTGCCACTGCGCGTGGAAAAGTCTCGTTCCCAATTTGTTCCCAGAAAAGTGAGTGGACTAGGAATGAGACTGTTATGCATCTTAAAACTTTTTGTTGTGAGGAACTTTGATCCAGTTGCCGCCCCACCTGCCTGACCTTCTCCTAAGGCCCTGATAGAATAATATAATATAAAGTGCCCTAAACTGCACTTTTTCCCATTTAAATTTGATCGAGGATACATCCAAATTCCAAATTGTACTTGATGCCACTTGAGTGATGTCATTTGAAAAAAAACCCAAAATATGACAGCATGTAACACTTCCCTACAAACTGCCGTTTGGCTTTTGCTCATTCAATTCATTGCACTTCCCTTTAAAAATATCTTGATTCACTTCCAGGCAATATCGTAACACGTTGCACATTCGTATGGTCAATTTAATCGAACGTGAAACTAGTCATAAAATAATGTAATATAAAGCTAATAGACGACTGAACAACTAACCGCTCCTCCAATCAGATGTCCACACTGCGAATCAGAATTTCCTCGATCGAGCAAGTCACACATGCTGCCACTAAAGAATATTTCTGGCGTGGAGATCGTGATTTTTTTTGTATCATAATGCCTTGCAGCATCGGCGACAAGAGCTGAAGAGATCAGGAGAAGCACAGCCCAGGCAGCAGATACTATCGTCACCTTGATAACAAACACAGGAAAACCAGTATATAAATTGAGCTTCTTCCATTTTCATACGCAGTTTTAATACGCGAGCAGCCTCGAGAAACTTGTGTGTGTGAAAAGTGTATCTACTTACACATAACGGCCAGTTGATCGCAGAAATTCGGTCATGAAATCCGCTGATGAAAAAACAAAACAGAGTCATAACCAGAATCCATGCAATCACTACAACAGCCAGAAAAAACTGCAAATATCCTTTTTTCCCCGCAAGTGTAAAGAATCCATCTGGCGCCTTGTTTAGGAAGTATCCTACAGTTCCAATTCCAACCAAAAGAATGATCTTAAAATCAGGACAAAACATTGGTCAGTCGAAGTGTAACTGTGGTAAGATGACGGCCAGCAATATTTTAAAAGTAAGCCATTTGCGTCTACAACTTAACCTTCTCTAACCAGCGTCACAGATGCACGTGTGTAGAGCCCAGCAACTAACTCATCGAGCTTGCTTTGAATTTCTCATACGCTATGCTGAGGAGTTCCTGGTGTAGGTACAGGGGATTATGGGCATTTGAATCTTTGGGATTTGGAACCGCAACGAAAGTGGCGTAACTACTGGGGTGGCTTGGGGAAGTCTCTCCAAAAAATCACTGGGCCATCACAAATTGTAGAGTAGTGTAAAAATCTCTATAATGTTGGGCATTTCCACAACCGCAAGTGAGCAAGATTGTGTATTTGAGGATTTGAGAGGCATTCCCTCATATCTGTAGTAGACGTTGGTCCGGCTAAGATTTACTGAGGCCCATTCAAGCCCCACCCACCAACAAGACCTGTTCTAGTTACGCCATTGCGTAACGTGACCCAATCACTTACCGTCATGATATGACCTCAATCAGCCGTTTTCAAACCCCACTGGTTTCCCCTTGGGGTAAACAATGGGTATTTAAGAGATACGTGAGCGATGCTTTGATAACAAGTATTGTTTTACACTGCATTTTTATTTGAGGGCAAAAATCAGCTTTAGGCACAACAGTTCACCCAAGCTGAACACAATTATTTCAGAGTCATCCCCAGGGTAACATGTAGAGAGCCATGCTGCTAAGGGGATAGGGTTGAGCAATTGATTTGCAAGGCTTTAATCAAATAATTTTTTTCTACTGAAGTAAAACCGAAGTTGTTTCAACTGTCAACTTCACCACGAAAAAGATGATCCATTAAGGTGACTAAGATGCACTAACGAGGACAGTGGATCAATACATAAATGAATTAACTCTTTAAGGGTCACTGTCCTATATACAGGACACCAAGAACGAAAGAAATTTTCGGAGAACAAAGCGAAAACAATGAAAGAACAATGAAAGAACAATGAACAAAAGAAAACAAATTGAACCTTTAAAGGATTAAGGGGTTTCTTAAATTAAAATTTTGCTTGGAGCATCCAAATGGCTGTAGCGAGAACTGGAAATTAGTCCCAAAGGAGAATAAGGACATCCGTCCGAAAGAGGAGTGGGATCCAGGCTCCTTGACTTCCCCCAGTGGCGATACCCCTGATGATTGGTCAGGCTTGTTGGTCTCTTCCACCGTGAGGGCAAAATGCCCTAGCAGAGGGCTTGCATACTGGTTCACATATGCCAAGTGGCAGTTAGATTTGCAGGATTCCCAACAAAATTGATGGATATAATTGTATAGTTGTATATATTTTGACGAGGATTTAATTTTAATCCAGAGTCAACACTGACATTTTAAACAGAAGGTTCCTTACTATAACATTAAAAGATTAGTTGCTCACTTACAAATTCTATTATCTTTAGAATACTTGGGATGGACTTGAGGTACTCCAGACCTTTTCCAATCTGTGCCATGCTGATAACCTAATTTAAACGAATAATATCTATTGAGAGATGTCCAATCATGCTATTGGAATATCCTCAAGACCATGATGAATTTTGGGTGGTCCTTCGCGACATTTTTAATTGGAAATGCGTAGCTGAAACAATTTTACTTCCTTACACAATTAATAAGCTCCAACTTCCCAGATAAGGATCTTGTTGACCTTCGTTAGCTGCATTGAATGCATCATCCAGGTCCTGCATTATGGTTTAAAATTAACAAACTGTAAACCAGTTTTGATAGAAACATTGGCTCAATAACTCCTTAGATGTTTCATGTCACTTGTCGATTGTATCTTTCGTATAATTTCTAATATCAATCTATATTATGTCATTGCTGGTTTAACATTTGAAACTTTCAGTTTAATATGAGGTTTTTCTTCTGTAGTTTGATACTTCGTTATTTGATTGGTCCTAACACATAATCATTGCCCTTGTAGTTATTTATTAATGTACCTTCGTTTTGCAGACTATAGAAAAAGAAGATGTCGTTCGTTCAAACAACGAAATATTTGAACGAAGATACAATATATTTGCTATTCGTGTTCGGAAATTCTTCATGTTTTGGGTGGGGCACTCATCAATATAACGCGATTTCAGTTATATCTTCGAATGTATTTAAAATCTGGCGATTGTTCACTACTTTAATGTTTATTCTGTTAGCTTTCCTGTACACAGTATGTAAAGCTGTTCTGTACTAGACGAATTTTATGACAAGAATGTACATTTTTCTTTATAAATTGAATAGATTTCACATGTTAAAGCCGCTAGCTAATAAGACTAAAGCGTGCTTCAAAATCGGTCCTTTCAAGACAATATGTATTTTAAACATGTGCGAAATTTCAACCTATCTGTTCTTGAACGTCGTTGAGACAAGATGTCCCACACGGCACGCTAGTAACAAATCCTTTCTGAATATGCATTGTAATACCATGATCGCCTCGGATTCCCTTGTTCTACATGGTATGTTATACACCCAATTTCCCTCATTGCATAAGGCACAGGCTGTGAAACGGAGGCAGGGACATCCACCCTTGATCTACCCTCACACACTGTCCCCCGAATCTTCCATGCAAAGAAAGGACAAAATGCTCTCTTCTAGCCGTAATGCTTTCTCACTCAAATCAGTGTATTAAGTTTCCACTTACATTCTTGACGAAAATTGAAAACCTGTAGAACTTACTACAAAGTGTCACCCGCCTAAAAGACAAGCCAGTAGATCTAGACATATACTTAGACCATTATCACGGAGTAAAAATTGGGAAACTGTCAAATATACGTTTAAGCCATACCCTTCTTAGCACCCGTCAAAACTTCAGCGGTAGAACTATCCAACATCGGACGTCACATGTACTGCAATGTCCGTTACAATTTTTTTAATATTCTTTAAAACAAACTCAAGACTAAACGTAACTCCCCGACTGCAATGATTGAGAAAAATAGAGAGCGAACTGGAATAGCAATTATAGCATGATCATCACTTATGTAGCTGACATATTTCATGGCAACAGCAAAGCCTCTCCATCAGTGTTTACTGTACACGAAGCCTCCAAGCCATGCTTCACGTTTAAGTTACTTCTTGCGTATCAAACTTTTGTTCTCAAAAACAACTCCTTATTTATCCCTCGGTTTAAAAACAGGGATAAACATGTCTCAGTGGCAATCAGCGCCGTCCTTCTGCTTCCGAACACCATGATAGAGAAAACCAAACATTTCATCCTTATCCAAATCCGCAACATGTTCTTCTTGAACCAAAACGACTACGTTTCTCTTACTTGAAAGGTTTTTCGTTCAAAAAGTGTGCAACTAAGAAGATCTAAGCGCCCTCTCGTTCAACTACTTCACCTTTGCACCAGGCAATACTTATGACAATGAAGTAAGAGGATCAAAGCCGAGCGTGCTCAAAATACTTGGGGTGGTGCCAGATGGGGGGGGGGAAGATGGACTAGAGCCCCCGTCGGTGAACCTTAGCCCCCTTGTCGGGGAAAAATCGACAATTTGTCGGGGAGTTGCCACTGATGACAACACATTTATATATTTTTCAAACTAGAAGTACTTGTTATAGATTTAATTTAGCCAAGAAAGATAATAGACTTTTCTCTTCATGTCAAATCTAAAAATAAACTGTTTCTAGTCAGACGTTAAGATTATTCTTTCGATTATTCTTCCAAAAAATAAGATGTTTTTGACTTTCAAATAGGGAAATTATAAACGAGGCGTGATCCCGCCCCCTCTCGTTTAGCCCTGTTGTTGGGGATGTTAACCCCTGCGTCGGGGAATTGCTGGCACCACCCCAGCGAAATACTCAGAAATAAAGTATTCTCGGAAAAACCTTAACTGTGAGATGAAACAGTCAAACTAAATCACGCTAAAGAGCTTTGTGCCGTGAAATGGGGTACACTGAAATGATATACCTTAATTCAAATTCTGTTGCCATGATTTATTTCTTCATTGCTACAAACATCCGCTTGTGCTGATATGATAAAGGGATTTTACAAACCTCGTACTCGGGCTCTTAACTCCTGCCCAAGATCACAATGTTGGAAATTTAAATCTACCCAAACATTGAATACTTCAGCATGGATTAATTCCATGGAGAAATAACTCACCAATAAATAATTAAAGAGGCATTTCAAAGTTTCCCTTGCTATTTATGCGTGCACCGACAGCCCGGGAACGGACGGCACTAGACTCGGACCGGAAAATTAAGTATTTTATCCCTTCGCCCACCGCGCGAAGCGCGGTGCAAGGGTACTAATATCGACGTGCGTGGAGTCCCTTTACACGCGTGATGACTTAGGAGAAAAATTTTCGCATTGCGTATCTGTTTCTATCTATATCCATGGATTCCGGTCACTCAAGAAGGCCGTGTGCAAGCTCGGGGACTGGTGTGTTGTTGATCAAACCTTAGGTTGCTTAGGTCCTTATCGAAGCAAATTAGTTTGGTCTCGTTTTTTTTCCGCTTTATGGATCTCTCAGACGTTGTTTACATCATTTGAACACTGAAGCCAGTGAATGATTTAAGACCGCCAAACGAAATGGTTTTCTTGGTGCTTGCGGCTGGTTTCACTTTTGGAGGCCATCTTTTGGAATATGCATTGGCCAACTGTTCATTTGTTGCGGCAACGCTTTGTCTTGGTTCTTCCTGATAAATATGAACAAAAGACGTACGGGAACTCGCTTGCTGTCAGGACATTTGCTGAGCGACTAAGTGTAAACGACATTCTTCGCTGAAGTTGAATAGTTGCTGATTTGTATACATCTCGAGACTTTTCACGTTCTGGTAACCACTTACCTGAGCTACACAATCACAGGTAAGTCTGAATCGAGTAGCTTTGAATTACAAGTTCTGCGAACGGAATTGTTTTGAGCAGCTTTCAAAAGTGGCTTCCCGACTTCATTCTTCCCCAAGGGAGACTTTTTGTACCAAATATTATCGCCGACCGGTAACCTTTGAGGATGCTCCAATTTTAAGACGAAAAGCCTGGCCATATAATAAAAAGTCTTTCTTTAAAGCAACACGAGTGAAAAGTTTGACCGGAAAACGACTCGAAATACCTCAAGATCGCAACTAATACAGGGTCTTGATACGAACATCCATTGTTTAGCAGTAGAATTGTCAGAACGAATCTCTTACCATTCGTTAAACTATTTAAGGTTATTCTCACCAAACGCTTTGTTTTAAACTTAATTATTATTTCATTCCGTCTTCCAGTTATAGTAAGGACGACTTTTCTGACAAATTGGAAAATTATTTATGTTACTTGGATTCTCGAGTGATATTTTGTTACATTTCTATTCTCAGCACCCTTCCCGGCTTCTGACGTTTCTCGCTTCTGTCAATCTAACGAAAACTCTAAAAACAAAACGTCCACGCAACCACACCCACGTATAGCTTGGGTGTGTCACACAAAAGTGTTTCAATATTTACATGCTCGACAGAATTTGTTACAGTGTCCAAATGTTGTGTTTTTCTTATACTGCGTACCCTCTTCCAATTATAGTATGTAGGATTTGTCTTTTTGACAATTTTGAAACATCAATGTTACTTGGATTCTCGAGAGATATATTGGAAGGGTGGGCGAGGGTTTGTTGCGTGCACGTATTTCTAGTTTACTTGACAACTTTCTGGAAATCGTTGGCGTCTAGGTTAAAATGTTAGGTTTTTTCCTGCACTGTCTTGATCACGTGATAAACTCTGGTCCCATGAAAACATTTATCGTTAATTTTTTTTGTAGGCCACATGTCACGTGGTTTCTTACCTGCATTGTCTTGATCATATGATAAACTCTGGTCTCAAGAAAACATAACATACATAATCTCGTGACGCTTTTACTTCAGATGAAAATGGTCAACGCCTTTCACTGTATGTTCTTGATACTATACCGTCCATTCATCGGTTAAGTTTTTTTTTATCACTACGGAAGTGTAAATGTCGACTACATCAGTGAAACAGTAAATATGGCGTGCATATGTCATACATTTCTCGTCTTGAAGGTTAGTTTTACACAGTACGCACTATAGATATACCAGTCACAAGTTCTTCAGAGATCAGGAGTCACACGATTTAACTTCGGTCTCATGGATGGTTGGAATAATAGTTTCACTTTGATCGCTGTAAAATTCTAGAACGTACCCAGGCGCATCGACAGAGATCAAAATAAAGAAAACTATTTAACCACACTTTAAGAAGCATTCTAACTTTACCACGTGAAGTAACGATAAACATGCTCTCTCCTAGTCATAATGCAGAAGCACATCTGTGTATGAAGTTTCCACTCACAATCTGATTAAACCTAACTCCCTATGCGAGGGAAACTGAGCCAAATTAGATGATCATCCACCTACGTTATTGATATATTTCACAGCAACAGCAAAGCCTCATCAGTGTTTACTGTTGACACGAAGCCTCCGACCCATGCTTCACGTTATTTCAAAAGTACTGAAATGGCGTTGTCTTGAACAAAAGATTTATTATCCCTCGGTTTCAGAAAAGGGATAAAACATTTCTCAGCGGAAATCAGCGTCCAATGCATGACAAAGCTTAGGAAAGGGTAAAAAACGCAGCGGTTGGCAAGCAGTTTCAAACGCCTTACGTTTCGATTGCTGTAATGTAGAGACAACCAAATATTTTGCCATTTAATAAAACCACAATATATTCTTCTAGAACTAAAACGGCTGCATGTCTCTTACCTGAAATGTTTTTCAAAACGTGCGCAACCGACAAAATCAAAGTGTCGTCTGGTTCGACTGATTTACACTTGCACCTCACACCTCACAAAACTGATGTGAATGCTGGAAGCACAGGAACAAATTTGACCAATCGCGTGCATTCCAGTGACCCTAATCTGTTATTTTAGATATCATATGTGTGCTCGAAATACCGAGAAATGGTTAGAGTATTCTTGGTAAAACCATGAACGTTAATTCGTCAACTGTGAAATGAAACGGTAATTGTAAATCAAACTAAACAGTCTTCTATTAAGAAGTGGAGTATGGTGAAGTGAAAGAATTGAACATCCCCCTGTGGGAGATCGGCTAAACTTTAATCTAATTTATTGCAGAGGATGGGTGTGACCGCGGGAGAATAACAAATAACAATAACACATGCATGGCCATCAGGGAACTGAGGCTTCAAAATCACAAGCATGGTTTTCTTTTGTTCTACTTTTTACTTTCGTTTTTGAAAGATCCCCCAAAAAACAAACAGCTTACTTATGCTAATGTATCGTTAATTTTTTTGTGAGCAGCCAAATGTCACGTGGTTCTTGACCTGCATTGTCTTGATCACGTGATCAACTCTGGTCTCATGCACACATAGAAGTGCCTTTATTTATACTGGATAACCCTATCAGCTACCTGAGCTGTTCTCCCTGGAGGTCCAGTAAGGGCCACCCCTCATGTGTCCAGTGTTAGTACAGGAGGAAACCGGAGTACCCGGAGAAAACCTAAGACGCTTGGTAGAGTCAAACTGGATAACAGTCTTCTCACATGTGACCAAGGTAACTTTTAATCAGATTACTGCACGCGGCCGGAATCGAACCCTTGTCACAGTGGTCAGAGACACGTGCACTACCACTGCACAAATATCTGTAAAAGATTTAGATGATTAAAACAGAGCGAAAATGGGTTAACTGACAATGTAACGTGCGTTTTAAATCATAGAACTACTTTTTCCCGTACCTATTAAAATATCACGTGTCAAGCTACCATTGTGAAATATGTATTTTAAATGGAAGTTCAATTAAATAGCAGTTACACCCGAATATCATATTTTGAACATAAAGGCTATTAGGAGGGCTGCAAGAAATTAATGCTCGCATGCGCCTCTGAAACTGCTGCGTCCAAAATGTCGGCCAGGACATTGGAGTCGTCGACTTCACGGAAGGAAGTCGAAGCAGATGAGCAAATGAAACAATTTGATAAACAAGGAAAACAACTAGTTGTTTCTGTTTATCTTATCAATTTTCCAAAGAATTTATTAAAGACCATATTGGAAAATTATAGCGAGAAACATCGTTATTTGCAGTGAAATCATATGAAGTAGTTTCTGCAGCCGCGCTAGATCCGGCTCCCCTAGTAGGGCTGGAGAGTTCCCATGTAAAAGCGAGATGAAATTCAGCCATCTTACTAGGGCTGCATGGATGTACGCTTTTTAATTATATTTCTACTGTTTTACTTTGATTAAGCTTGGATAAAAAGACTGGGACCCTCAGTCTTGAAACATAAACTGGTTTCCAAAACAGTAGATCAACCGCATCAACGTACCATCTTCGGTCAATTTACCCTTATCAAAATTTGTTTATTTATTCTTAATTAACGAGAATGAGCAGTCCGAGTATACAGCTTCCCTGTTTTTCGCTGTCGGCCACATCAGGTCTATCGCCTGTCGTATGTCTTCTTAAAAATCATGATTCATTGGGGGAATCTGGATCGATCTCAGAGGTTTCATCCAAGTCGTCCTTTCCACGTTCGGAGACAACTGCTAACCACAAATGGAGTAGCGTGTCCATCGCGTAGAGAACGAATGAGACAAAGCAAAATATCTACATAAAGAAAAAACAATAAAGCTTTGATCAAAAGTTTTGAAATGCTGTGTGTTAACGACCTGCCCTGACTCAGCTTAGCACGGAGCCCCGAACCTATAAATATATGAGAATTGACCCTTCGTGGAGCATAATGGGTCAGATACTCCATCCAAGGTTTTTTAGAATTAAACTCAGATTTCAAAACACTAGTGAAAAATATCTAAAATAACGTCGGTATATTTTTTAAATTTTACATCGAAAGAGAGAACAAATGTTTTGAGTTCTAAATCAAAGACCTCTTTAGTATGTATTACCTTCTATGATATTATTATTATTATTACTATGCAAAATAGATTAGAAATTTGTGGCTATACAACATTTTAAAAAACAATAGTAAACTTAAGTTTAATAATTGTAATTAAAATTATTATTATTATTATTATTTGTTTTCTCACGGTCTAGTTCTTAACCGGTTGGTAACTCACTATCAGGCTACATCCCGTAGCTTAAGATAGTAAGCTTTCACCATCTATTTAACCATTTTCTAATACTTTTCGTATTATTCGAGCTGTTCCTAGCAAACAAGATTTTTGAAGAAGTTCAAAACTGTCCTCTATATTTATCCTTTTCAACCACTTAGAGAGTCTTTTTCCAACCGTTCCTAACGCTCCAACCACAATCGGTATGGTATTTACATTCCTGCAATTCCACAGTTTACTAATTTCCCTTCTTAAATCCTGATATTTAGTAAGTTTCTCCTGCTCTTTCTCCTCCACCCTTGTGTCGAACGGACACGCCACATCTATTATCCAACAATCTCTTTTTTTCTTTTCATAAATCACAATATCCGGCTTATTATGGTCAATATGATGATCGGTCTGTATAGGGAAATCTCACAACAGTTTCACGTCATCATTTTTAGTACTTTCTCTGGAGTGTGATCATACCATTGTGCCGTGTAGGGAAGTTTATATCTTTTGCACATGTTCCAGTGCACTACAACTGCCAATCTGCCAATTATTATTATTATTATTATTATTATTATTATTATTCATATATTTGACTGTATGTATACTTGTCCAAACACCGGGTCCCCACCGGGGTCCAAGAGTGAGAGGGTTCTAGAAGTCTATTTTCCAGTTGGACCAATTTTCATGTTCTTATAGATAATGTTTTTCTAAGTATATGTGCAGTACCAATGAGAGTAATCTTCTGCAGTCCTTGAAGTTTGCTATTTCCCGGAATTCTCTCGACATTCCTACTAGTTCCCTTTCGGATCATTCCTAGTGCGCCCATGATGACTGGTATCGTTGTTGCGTTCAGATGCCACATCCTGGTGATCTCAATTTCCAGGTCTTTATATTTCTGAAGTTTATCATATTCTTTAGTCGAAATGTTGCTATCACAGGGAACTGCCATGTCAATAATTTGACATGTCCTTGCTTTGAAGTCTTTGATAACAATGTCTGGTTTATTGGCCGTGGTGGTACGGTCTTTGTGAACTGTGAAGTCCCAAAGAATTGTCACATCTTTTCCATTGGTGACCTCTACAGGATGATGTTCGTACCATTTCTCAGGGACTTTGATGTTGTAATGCTTGCACACATTCCAGTGGATGTATTGGCCTAAATGATCATGGCGAGCCTTATATTCTTTAGATGCTAATATAGGACAGCCAGCTATGAGATGATCTACTGACTCATCTGACTTTTTGCAGATGCGGCAAAGAGGGTCTGTACCGTCGTTAACTATCTTAGATCTATAGACGTTTGTCGGAAGGCTCCGATCTTGGGCTGAGATCAAGAGACCCTCGGTTTCCGCTTTGAGACCTGACCCTTGAAGCCAACGATGTGTGGATTTACTGTCAACATCAGCTTCTTCTAGTCTTTGTAGGTATTTGCCGTGCAGTAGTTTATTTCTCCATGTTTCCTTAAGAGCATTTAGACCAGCCTTTTTTGCCCGTTCTTTCAGCGTTTTGGCAGCAGCTGTTGGTTTAAGTTGATCTTCTACTGTTGGTTGCACATCATACCAATGTTTCAGTTTTCTACTCAAGGTTATTATGGAATTCTTCTTTTTAAATTTCTCATACTTCAACACGGCTTGTAGCATGGGATCTGTTGTTGTTTCGAGATATCTACCAAGGCCGATCAGCGTAGTTTCATAAGCCATCTCGAGTTGGTTGAGTCCGCGTCCACCATCAGTGCGAGGTAGATACAATCTGTCAACATCTGATTTGGGGTGGTGCATACGAAATTTAGTTAACAGTTTGCGTATTTTAGTATCTATTCTCGCCACGTCTGTTTTGCTCCAATTTATGAGTCCAAAACTGTAAGTGACAACAGGAGCTGCAATGCTGTTAATTGCTTTTACTCTGTTAGAGGAATTCAGTTCCGACTGAAGAATTAGTCGAACTCTCCTGTAACATGCTTTACGAATTTTTTCTTTCATCGCCGTGTGTTTGATACCATCACCTTCGTTGATACCAAGGTATTTGTAGACCTTATCATGTTCAAGGTTTCTGATCTTAGTGTTTGTATCCAGATTGATGTTACTCGCCTTACAAAACTTGCCACGTTTAAAGCTGGCTTTTGCGCATTTGTCAAGTCCACACTCCATGCCTATGTCGTCGCTGAAGTCTTTCACGATGGTGAGAAGGTCTTCGAGATCACTGTCATTTTTAGCGAATAGTTTGAGGTCATCCATGTAAAAGAGGTGGGTGATGACTTGATCAAATATATTATATCCCCGATTCGATTCATTCAAAAGTTTCGATAAGGGAAACAGGGCATACAGAAGAGAAGTGGAGAGAATGAATCTCCTTGAAATATTCCTCGGTTGATGCTAATGCTGTTAGATGTTATAGATCCATTACCGTGATTAAGGATAAGAGTTGTCTTCCATGTTTTCATACTAATTTTAACGAAGTTGGTAATTTCTGGTGCCACCTTATACATTTCCATTGCTTTGATTATCCAGTCGTGTGGGATACTGTCAAAAGCCTTTTTATAATCTATCCAAGCGACGCTTAAGTTTTTGGCTTTAGACTTGCAATGTTCGAGGACCATTTTGTCGATAAGGAGTTGATCTTTGCATCCATATGAGCCTCGCCTACATCCTTTCTGTTCTGTTGGTAATAAATTGTTGTTTTCAAGAAAGGTGTACGTACAGTCGGTTAAGATCGATGTCAATGTTTTATAAGTGGTAGAAAGCAAGTTATTGGTCTGTAGTTCTTTGGATGTTGGGTCTCATCAGATTTTGGAAGGAGATATGGAATCCCCTCCGTTAACCATGCCGGAGCGTTTCCAGGGTTCTTTACAATATCTGTGAGCAAAAATGCTAAGTCTTTGTGTGTGCTAGATAGTGCGTTTAGCCAGAAGTTTGGTAATTTATCAATACCCGGAGATCTCCACTTATGTGATTTCTTCAGTGCAGTTTTCACGTCCTCTTCATAGATCTCCTTCCATTTCTGGGTTTCAACATTCTCATTTGCCTGCTCACATTCCTTTACCCATTCTACATTTGTACGGAACTCCTTGGGGTTACTCCAGATATTGCTCCAGAACTCTTCTACTTCTTCTCTAGAAGGATTTTCCTCGACTTTAATCTGATTTTTTCTTAGTTCCCTATAGAATGTTTTGGTGTTTCCTTGGAAAGTCTTATTTTGCTTATAGAAATTTGTTCGTTGGGTGAACCTTCTGATCCGCACTGCTTTCAACTGGATTTTTTGTTTAAGGGTCTCAATTTTGCTGTCCAAACTTTCATTTGACTTGAAGTTATATTTGCAGTTGATTCTTCTTACCTTGTTGATCTTCTTCACATTCGATTTACTGCACTCGACGAGAAACGAAATGTCCTTCCACGTTGTTTTGACCTCTTTATTGATCTTCTCAATCCACGCGAGTTTTTTGTGGACGTTTGTATTTGCTCCTCTTTTCTTAATTTTAATACCACATTCTGACGTGATGGTATACGCAGTGGCGTATATTAGATGATTTGTATCCGTAATTTTGCATGTTGCGTTCTTTTTTATTATTGGCAAGATCCGTTCAAGTGCTTTATTCCCTTTTTCAATAATGAATCTGTTTTTCTTACAATTTGCAATCTTGGGAAGGGACTCCCTCTCATTGATGTTAGTATCTTTTACAATGTGGAACCTTTTCATAATCTCCTCAGCTATTTCGACTATTTCATCATTTGTATCGTTTTCAGAGTCACATTGGCCCCTACAGGTATTGTTTTCTGCATCTCCTAAGGTTTCAGTTGGTGGAACCTGACTTGTGTCAATTTCGGAGTGTCTTGCGGAGACGCCCATTATTTCTTGCTGATCAACATTGTTTTCACATTGTGTTGGGATAGTATCACTAATATCTGGTTGATTAACTTGAGAATTGTTTTCCGGTTCTTCACTAGGTAAGGTTGGATCGCGAAGGGTTTCTGTTTGCAGCTGGTTTTGCGCTTCTGTTTGTAACTTGTTTAGTTCATGTTGTGTAAGTTTATTATTTTTAACAATATAGCGCCTAATGTTGGATAGTAATGTAGCATCATAGTCCGGTCTTACATCTGGGTTGTTTAGTCTCCAAAGTCTGTATGATTCTTTCGTAATTGGCTGTGTTGGGTTTAGTTGTGCCTTATTTATTGTTATTATTATTAATTATTATTGTTATTATTATTATTATTATTATTATTGAGTGAGAGGAGCAACACGCCATCAAAGTGACGCTGGGGTACAAATATAAGAAGCCCAATATGTCCATCATGACAACCAGTCTGATAGGGGTACACCAGGCACATGCATCACAGCTAAATGTGCTTATTTTTTTTTTAATTTTATTTCCTTTGATATCTGTATATACACGTCATCCGACCAGGTCTCACCCAGAGACCTCAGGCAGGAGATGGCTATGATGTTCATTTTACTCAGCATTGAAATTTTCCGTACATCATTGTATTTGTACGGGAGATTTGTTTCTTATAAAGATAGAGTTCTGCGTAAGATGTGAGCAGTGCTAGTCAGAACAATTTTTTGGATTTCTTTCAAGCACGGTTGTCCAGGTACTTTATTGATAAAATCTTCAGTTCCTTTGTTTATTACACCTAATGCCCCTACCGCTACTGGTATGATGGTTACTTTCATGCCCCACATCTTTTGTATTTCTATTTCAAGGTCTTTGTATTTCGATAACTTATCATATATTTTTACTGCTATATTACAATCAGCTGGTACGTTCATGTCTATCAAGTATCAGAGCTTGCCATTTTTGTCTTTTATGACAATATCTGGTCTGTTGGCCTTTACGGTCCTGTCCGTGTGGATAGAGAAATCCCAAAAAATAGTTATATTCCCTATATCTGTCACAGGGTCAGGATGATGTTCGTACCAGTTTTTTCCCACTTCTTTTCCATAGTGCTGGCAAATTTTCCAGTGAATGTATTGACCTATCCTGTCATGTCATTTTTTGTATTCACTTGGGGCAAGGGTTGGACAGTCCGATACAAGATGATCTATTGTTTCAGAGTAGGTATCACAAATTCTGCACTTTTGGTCATTATTTGTCTTAGCAATATTTGTCTGATAGTTTCTGGTAGGGAGGCACTGATCTTGGGCTGCAAGTATGAGGCCTTCCGTTTCGGCCTTTAATCCTGCACTGCGCAACCACTGATGGGTGTGTGATTTATTTACATCAGCTTGTTTGGTGCGAGTGGGATTTTGGCCATGCAGAGACTTTTCTTGCCAGCTTGTTCTGAGTTTTTCTATTGTTGCCTGTTTTGCTTTCGTTTTTAGGATCTTGGCTGTTCTTGTTAGTGGTTGTGTATATTCCTGGATGTTGTCATAATCTAGGGCAATCTCATGCATATATTTATCACTTTCTTTTGCCACAGAGTATAGCTTTTTACTTTTTTCATGCACAAAAACACATTTCAGCATCCAGTCTTCAGAGTTCTGCAAATATGTTTTCAGTCCAATTGTTGTTTTATAGGACATTTCGAGTTGAATAAAACCTCTACCGGCATCAGTTCTTGGTAGGTAAATTCTGTCTACATCAGCTTTTGGATGATGGATCCGATGACAGGTCAAGAGTTTGCGGGTTTTAGTGTCCATTCGCTCGATGTCTTGTACTGTCCAGTTTATAACATTGAAGCTGTATTGTACGACGGGCACTGCCAAGCTATTAATCGCATTTATTCTGTTTTTCGAGTTTAGTTCTGTGTTCAGAATTAGTCGCAGACGTCTGTAATATTCTTTTCTGACTTTCTCTTTCGATTGATTATATAGTATTCCGCCCCCTTCGTTAACCCCGAGATATTTGTATGCCTGTTCTTGATCCAATTCTTTTATTTGAGTGCTAACGTCAAGATTTATGTTGTTAGTTTCAGTTATTTTCCCTCTCTTTATGGTTAGTTTGGCACATTTATCAAGGCCAAATCCCATTCCGATGTCATCACTATATGACTTTACAGTTTTCAGTAGCCCTTCGAGTTCGTTATCATCTTTAGCAAAAAGCTTTAGGTCGTCCATATAAAAAAGGTAGTTAAATTTATCTTCTTTGATTTTATACCTATAGTTGGCGTTATTTAGTTCTTGAGATAAGGGGATAAGTGCAATGCAAAATAAAAGTGGGGAAAGGGAATCTCCTTGAGATATACCTCGGCGTATTGAGACTTTTTGGGACTTTGTTGTTCCATTTGCGTGACTGAGGTAAAGTGTTATCTTCCATTGCGTCATACTGTATTTCAAAAAATTTATTATTACAGGGGATATTTTGTACAATTCCAGCGACTTAAGTATCCAAGAATGAGGGATACTATCAAAGGCTTTTCGATAATCAATCCAAGCCGTGCTAAGGTTGCGTTTTGTTTTATAGCAGTTCTCTTGGATCATTTTGTTGATGAGCAATTGGTCTTTGCATCCATAGAATCCCCGTCTGCATCCTTTTTGCTCGAGGGGAAGAATGTTATTTAGATCCAACTGAGAATAGGCCGATTCTGTAATTATGGATGTCAATAACTTGTATGTGGTGGATAGACATGTGATAGGGCGGTAGTTTTTAGGTTCATCTGTTTCATCATTTTTAGGCAAGCGAAATGTGATGCCATTCGTGAGCCAACTCAGCATATCTTCTGGAGTTTTCATAACATGTGATAGGGCTTTTGCGATACGTTTATGTGTTGAAGATAGATGATGAGGCCAGAAGTTGGGGACTTTGTCAGGTCCAGGAGATTTCTATTTCTGTGATTTAGCTAGGGCTTGCTTGATATCTGTGCTCGTAATATTATACCAATCTTGGGTTGGTATGTCACGCATTCTTTCGTTTTCACGGGTAATCCATTCCGCATTTTCATTGTAGTCTTTGGGTGTGCTCCATATGTTTTCCCAGAATTTTTGTACTTCCTCCATAGATGGTGCCCTTTCTATTACTATTTCTTTTTTGCCTATTTCCCTATAAAAACGTTTTGCACCAGTGACAAATATCTTATTTTGCCTGTAAAACTTTGATCTTTTGGTAAAACATCGAATTCGCTGTGATTTGATGAGTAACTTCTGTTTCAGAGTTTCTTTAACCTCAGAGATTCTAAGCTATGTATCTGGTATTTTCTTTTCACCTTGCGTGACTTCCCAGTGTTAACATTAGTGCCCCTGCTGATTTCATCCAGTATTGATATTTCACTTCTGAGCAGTTTGACTTCTTTTTTTTATCCTTTCTTTACAGGCAGGTTCCTTATGCCTGTTTCTTGTTTTTCTCTTTATTGTTGCGTTCAGTTTTTCAGTGATAGTTAGGCCTGTTGAATAGATAGCTATGTTAATTTTGTCAAGATTTAGCTCATCTTCATCTTTAAGGTATTCTTGGAGTGCAGCGTGATATATTTCAATCACTTTTTTGTTTGCCTTCGTTGCTTGAATTTTGGGCAAGTTTTCCCTATCTTTGATATCTGTGACCTTTACTCTGCTAATAGCTCTAATTACAGCATCCTTTGCTTCATTTATAGCGTCTCTATTATTTGTGAAAAATTCTGCTTTGATTTCCTCTTCGTCTTCATTTATTTCATCGCTTACATTAGGATCTTCTTCAACCTGGTTTTCTTCTTCTCTCTCTTGTGCTGGTTGACTTCCTCTTGACCTGATATTTTCTATCATTAGATTTATTTTTTCAGGGGAGAGGTTTTCGACTTCAACACGTACTTCGTCGTTTATGGTTGATTCTGCATTGCTAATTTCTTTTACGCTTTGTTTTATTTGCTTTGTTTAAATGTGATTATTATTATTATTATTATTATTATTATTATTATTACAACTCGCACACCACCCAACTAAGGACAGTGGAAGGGGTCTAAGCCTGCTACGGGATTATTATTATTATTGTTATTATTATTATTATTATTATTATTATTATTATTATATTATTATTACATCGAAAGAGAGAACAAATGTTTTGAGTTCTAAATCAAAGACCTCGTTAGTATGTGTTATCTTCTGTGATATTCAGAAAGGTTTTGACACTGTGGGTATTTACTGAACAGATAAACATGTGTATCATGTGATTACCATACACGATTGACATGATAGTATAGTGGTTTAACGTACAGCCGCCATTTATATATAGCTGAATACCAGTAATTACACATATCTAACTTTTTCATTATTTCCTAACACAGTGCCAAGCCACCAAGCAATTTGTCTACTCTGTTATTTAACCTACAAAGTCATTTTGTTTGATTAAATTTATTAGCACTCCTTACCGCAGCAACGATGAGGTTATTGCAGTCAACGGACCCGGTTGCAACTGCCCATGAATTACAAAGACCAGAAGCTTTGTAACTTCGTGTGTTTTCGGCAAGAATACTGGCTGCGATCAGAAGCAACACAGTGAAGACCAAAGATGTAATACCAGCCTACAGAGAAAAGATTCACTCGGAGAATTCTAGTGACAAACGCTGGAAAAGCTTCGACTACAACTTGGCTATGTACACTAGAGTTTTCACTTATTTCTAGCGGGGAATGTATTTAGCTTATTATCGTTGGTTTTACGTCCAAAAAACTTGCAACTCTTCAACGATCAAAATTACCAGTATACCTGGACTTTTTAAAACTGAAATTGCGCGCAGTCTAATTGACAAGTTCCAAGAGCGCGACGGAGGTCCTGGATAATTCAAAATGACCAGCAAGAACGAAGATATTGCCCGCGAAAAATATCTCGATTCACTGGACCTTTTAAGGCACACGGAGCCCAACCCGCTCATCATGATTAGAATGTGTCATCAAACAAAGCTGTAACAAGTAAATTTTACTTTGTCCAAGAATTGTACTTTCATCAAAACACATTTCTTCGAGGTCATTCGAGTGGTGAGTCAGGCTTGGACTGGCCATTATATCATCGTGCCATGGAACAATGGTCAACCATTGTTCTGAGGCGCGATGACACAATGGCCAGTGTAAGCCTGTAGCGAGTTCTGCAAGCAAACCAGCAGATTTTTCAGATTTCTGAATGAGACAATTTCCACGAACCGCACTTAAAACGTGACCAACACGCAGGAGCGCAACCATGAATTTTGAAGGGTAGGGGTGAGATGGTAGTTACAAAGGCACCGTCGGAGCGATTTTGATCATTTAGATTGAAGAAGATCTAGGTGGCTCAGAAAAATGACTTCAAATGAGGACAAAAAGCTGTTTATAACAGAGCAAACATAAAATACCCAACAAAAAGGGTTGGAGTTGAGACCCCCTCAACCCCCCTCCACCCTCTAGGTCAAGTTGTGCACCTGGACATGCTTGCCATGAGTCGGAACATCTTCGGAGTACATTTCGCAACGACACTCTCAGCAGGTTTGTGAATGAGCTGGATTAACTCTTTCCCCGCTGGTGCTCTCTCCTCGATGACTAAAATCGTTTGGTGTTACCTTAGCCAGAGTAAAATAACAGATTATTTATGCTGGCCCGGGAAGAGTTAAGAACGTACCATAAGTGGCCAGTCGATGGATCTGAACTTTTGATGGATTCCAATGGTGAAGAATAAGAACGCGCTGATGGTGAGAACCAAACCAACGACTGTGGTGAAAAGAAAAAAGTTCCAGGTCGGCTTAGAATTGTTTAAGGAATTCACAAATCCACTCATGCATGATAGCGAGATGAGGAGAGAGGCCTACAAAAAGCAAAGATATACAGACACATTAACGGCATTATTTCCACTCATTTTCAGGTATGATTACCCGAGAGCGCTGTACCCGGTAGGGAAATATATCGTACGAGACTGACCACAGTAAGCAATCAGCGCGAGTCATTTTTACGTAGGGTGTGAAAACCATAAATTGTATATGTCATTTAACTACAAGCGACAAATTATTGATGGCTACCACATTGGATAAATGAGGAACAAACCAAAAAAACCCCAAATGAAAAGTTCAAGGTCGTCGTCAAAACACACCTTAAGGCAAAAATATCCGACTAATAAGCAGAAAAGGAATTTTTCTGCGATAAAATTAACGAAAACAAGCACGAAACAATTTCCTAGACATCAGTTGTTCGACCTCGGGGTTCTCGAAGAGACGGATAAGGGCCTGGAGAAGAACAATTTGCTCCCAAATTTACTCAAAATGGTAGCGTTCAATTTGACTCCTAATTTCGGCCCCAATGCCCCCTCTAATCTTATATGACCAACGTATATGACCTCCATGTGGAAAGCAATCTCGGCTATGTTATAATAGGTTCCTCACGACATGTATAAATAAACTTCTTTTGCTTGTTTGGGTGTTAAAAAGACGGAAGTTGAACAAAATCATGAAATTACTAAACTTGGAAGCTAGACTTATCACACGTGGCAGGAAAGAAGCTGTTTTCCTTGCAAGTTCGCCAACAAAGGCGAAAAGTTTGGGATGGCTCGATCCCTAACTGTCTGCGAAAATTGGCGTAAACGGAAATGCTTAATTAATATTACCCAACGACGCCTTCGTGTCGTTCACCGTTGCAAACCATACGTAAAGATAGAACCAGGTCCGTCATTGCGCTTTGTTTGCCATAGATATGCAATGTGTTATTTGAGATCAACCAGTCCCAATCCTTTTACCTTATTTTATTTGCCTTAATCCTTACAACAGGTAAGGCAATGTCTAAAAGCTATAGAATCCAATGCCAAACACAAAGAACAGTCTCAAGTAACGTGAGCGAACAGTCTCAAGTAACGATGAATATCGACGCCGTAGCGACCATGTTTACAACGCAGAAAAAAAACATTCTAAAGTTTCCTGGAGAACGGGGGGCCATAGTTGTTACCAAACCTCAAGGGGGTAGTATATCTATAACTTTGAGTTTCTATGTACATCACTTGTTACTATCGCGTTAAATTTTTTAACCGTTGACAGCAGCATCCCACACACGTGTAGGATATGCTGAACTACTTCATCAGATTACATGTAGCCTTTAACAGTTCATCAGACACTTCTTACGTTTTGTCTTACCAAAAAACAGCATACTTACAAATTCAAAAATTTTCAGCACTCCTGGAGTTGACTTACAATAATCCAAACCTTTGGTGATCTCCATCTTTCTGCACGGCTTGTAATTTCTGGAGTGCCAGGAAAAAAACACGAGTTTGTAATTTAATCATTTAATCAACAGGACGCAATTAAAAAATTGTTGGAATCAGGAAAGTTTTTTTTTTATAAACAAGAAGTAAGGCAGATCCGCAGATCGTGTATGGACGCCAGATGAAAGAAAGTGAGCAATTCGTTCAAACCTTCGTCGATTTCACCTCTCCCTTTACAAGTAAATTTGTCTACCGTTAACCTGAGTAAAATAATTGAAGACTGATCCCTCCGTAGAAGATTTAAAAATATTAACTAGGCCAGTGTCAGAGCTTTGTAAATGATGCCAGAACAAGCATTAGTTTATCATTTGTCTGCACTCAAAACAAATGTTTTGCCAGTTCACAAACATTATTAAGAATATGACAAGATCACTCAATGCTCGGGTGAATTTACATCTGCTACTCCGATGCATATCCAGTTCTACATTCTGTTACCAGCTCATGAGACCGTGGTTTCCACGACGATTAGATAACTTTGATTCTGTACCTGCGGTTGACCTGCTCATATGTGAAGCGATTATCATCCAGCAATCAATCAGTATTCTTAAACAATAGATCCTGCTTGTAAGGTCATAGTTATCGCTATACAAACCTCTTCATCATGAACTTTGTCTCGTTAGATTTCTTTACTCCGACTAGCACTTTCTCTTAGCTTTGTTAATTCGTATAACGTCTAGCAGACTTATCTAAATCACATTATTTCCGTCCATGTCAGAGAAACGCGAGTCACAGCTATGCACGCAATCAGTCATCAGCAATGAGGTTCAAGGAAAACGCCAGCTATGAAGCGGAAATTAAACATCTTCTCCTCAACAATCATTCTTTGTAAACCCAAATCAGAAAATAGTTCTGGAAGATAATGGCTGGCGTGGCTGGCTTAAATGTTTCATTAAAGGTTCACGAGCATTTATAATTCGGGAATAAAATAGCAACAGCCATAAAACAGCTATAAAAAAGATCCTATTTATGGGTAAAAAATCTCAATGATGTTTGTCACTCAGACTATGTCATTTCGACATCGATGATATTAAATAACAGAAGAACTGTTTAAATACGAAAATTTCGCCTGTTGATCATTCATTCCTTCCTTCTTTCTTTCCTTCCTACCTTATTTTCTTCGTTCTCTTCCTTCCTTCTTTCTTTCCTTCCTACCTTATTTTCTTCGTTCTCTTCCTTCCTTCTTTCTTTCCTTCCTACCTTATTTTCTTCGTTCTCTTCCTTCCTTCTTTCTTTAAGAGAGATATTTGTTGCTTTCGCTTTACTTTATGGCTTTACTTTAACTCTTGGCGGCTTCTGATGAATGGACAAGTCAAAATGATATTTTTGTGCAAGTGCTTTGGTCTGAAACGACTTGATTTCTCCATGTTTAGCAGACTGTTGTAAATTTTTATTTACATTTTTCTAATGGTGGACTTCGTCCAACCCAGCACAACATATGAACGTTTTTCAGTACTGCACAATTCCTGCAAAGCATCCACATTCGTAGGTCAGTCCTTTTCTTTTAACGAGCTAGTGTAGATTCCCACAGAACGCCCCGAGTTGTTCCGTGAAACGGTGACCGTTAGGCCTTACAGAAGGTTTTCGATGATGGATCTAATTTTCTGGAGCGTCGTTATCAATTTGATATTAGAGAAGGCGTACAAACTTAACCTTACCTTTAATTTTTAAAAACATGATGACGAATCCTGCCGAAGGCTTGTTTCTAACACAAATGTTAAATAGCACCTTTTTTTTCCGCCAAAACTGTAATCTTCATCCAATTTACAATTACATCAATTTACAAACAGACTCTGACTGACGTCTCACTTGAGACGGAAGAAAGACATGGAAGAAGACTGCGTAAAAAAACCCTAAACATTTGACCAGCGTTGTTCTATAATCGCCCCTTGCAACAGAAACTGGTATTAAAACACAACTCACAATCGTCTTCGCGAAAACTTTGCCCAGACACAAATTAAATACCATTTACTAAACTAAACGATTCGACGTGCTTTTAACATTAAAAAAACCAAGCAAACTGGATTGTGAAATTTGGTAAATCAGTCGAGTTGTGGTCATTAGTTACCTAGTGTTGGAGAAAGTCGAAGGATAATAATTTTCGGAACATAAGGAATTCATGTCCTCTCAGACTTACCTTTCAGTTTACCAAAATGCTTCCTTGATTGTTAATTTTTAAGAATACTTAGATAAGAAGGTATTAGCACAACTGTTTTGGATAAAATTGACAGCTGCCCGCTTGACCTTAAGTAAAGTGTAAACTTGTTTGCACACTATAATGAATATTACTATCCCGACACTTCTTGACTCAACGAACATAAGTAATATCCGAGATTCATTGTTAGAATATTGTTCGCTTTTACATCATCAAGTTAGAGGGAAGGTTCGTTTTTTGACTATAGTACATGTATATGAAGTAGGTAAATCAAACCATAAGGGTCCTAAGACGTTGTTCTTGTGACTTTGTTGGATACTTTTCTTCCAGTGAAAGTTTTTAAGTAATTTAAGATCGTACAAGATATTCTTCTCTCAATAATTTTCCTCTCATCGTGACAGATGACTCAATGATGTCGAAGACGGCGGATAAAGTGACTGCAATCAGATCAATTTTGAAAAAGGGGCAAGCGTGTTTATTACTTTTCCTTCCATTGTTTGCGATGAACTATTTTTAACGCATTGAATGTGATGCAAAAAAAAATTAAAGTTTACTTCATGAGTGGTCTTGTTTACAGTTAAAAGTAAGTTTAAATCTTAGTCGACTCTCAATTTGCAAAATTAATGCAAAAAAGCTAGGGAATCCCAAATCTTGTGATGTTATAAACACTTTCTTCAACTTCCTTAGCTTCCTCCTCGGTTTCCAGTTGTTCTTAATGCCGCTGTCTGGTTTGCATACACGTTGACCACAGTTTCACAGCTTCGTTTGTGATTCCATGTTGTTCACTATAGCATCTTCATTTCGGACTTTTTCTTCGCGTGATTTCGTGAGGAGAAATAATGACTCAAGTAGGAACAGAAATGTCAAGAAAAATGCAAAGATCTACGAGGAAAACAAAACAAAGATTGGACTTAGCCTCCATTTAAATAATTTAATATTTAATTAATAGTATTCTGAATTCTGTTTAAAATAGACAATCTCGTGGAACAAATGCCGGGTTGAACTCAAAATAATGAGATTGAGACTATGCATCACCGTATAACGATAGATTGCCGTTCAGTTATACAATTGGTTCACATTATTTAAAATGTCTGCAAAAATTCTCAGTTGCGTTCGAGAGGGCAAGGCAGAATTGTCCTTGGGCGATAAATATAGGGGTCATAAAATCATGATTTCAAGGAAAAAAAAAACTTATATAAATGTCAAAAATATGTGGAAATATAGCAAAGGCCATTACAATTTAATACCTTTCAATGCTTTCACACCCTCGTTGGCATCTTTTTTATTGTTTTTCAACTTAGCCGTTGGGGAGGAGGGCTCTACAAGTTAAGTTTGCCCTTGGGCACCGATATGTTTACTACGCCCCACTGATGATTCCTCTGAAGTACTGGCTAAAACAGGTAATAAATACAGCATGCGATTTAGAACCTTCCGACATAACGAGTTGCCATCTCACGATGATACTCTCGTTTGGTTCTTCCTCAAACTTCTACCTCTCCAAAAAAATTGCGCAAGGAAAACGCACAATCTAAGCAAAGATTTACGTGACATCAAATGAATCAATACAAAATACAATTGTTGCGCAAGAAGAAGACAGTCATTTTTAGCGGTCGTTCTTCCTGTTCTTCCTCTGATTGGGCCCTTTTGTCTCAATGAATGGCTCTTAGAACTATACTTACCGCCCCAACAGTTATTAATACGCAATACTCCATGCAACTTTGGTCGATATGGATTGATAAAACTACAGATCCGATGAAAAGGAAAATGGACAGTGTTACTGCTGCAATGGAAAGCTGAAAATTTTGAGAGAAGAAAAAGAATATGACAGTGGTCAAACTCTTTGGGTTGGATCAGAAAGCTTACTATGAAAAACAAAATCCGTTACACAAAGTACTGTTTATGCCTTGACGTAAAGTTTTTAGAAGTTTGCATGTTGAAATAAATAATTCGAATTTTGCAGAGATCTACCCCAGTACAGCCGCTGTCATTATGCACCAGTGGCGCAACTATGTATCATAGGGTCACGGGATAACATTACTTCGGGAGCCATTCCAGAGCGATATCAGAACGAGGTTTGAATAGCTATAAGACACCACCCCCGACCAGAGATGATATTGATTGTCTGTTAGATGAATATTAAAAGAAATCTTGACAATATTGAATTATTTTCTGTGATTTGACAAGGTGCTCTGTTAATAGACTTGTCAAAAATTCTTTTAGAAAATTCTCTACGCGTCATTCGTGCATATTATGAGCGTAGCTGTAATTAACTCAACGGAACTGGCAAGCATGATATGTCAATTACGTCTCCGGTCAAGACGGAAAAAAGCCCAGTGAGTTTGTGGTCAATGATTTTGGTCAAGGAATCAGTTGAAAAGTACAAAGAAGCTTTCAAATCGCTAAGTCAAATCGGTTCTGCTCGTTGATAAACCAGCAAACAATCAGAAATCAGTCACTGTTGATAGGCTGTCCTAAAGCAGTTCCAAAGTATCTTACAGGAAAATCAAGCATTGATTATGACATCGTTATCATAGTAATCAGAAATCTATAAAATGTTCGGGGGCCCTAAATCTCTTCTTGTGCTCGGAGCCCGTGCAGTTTACCCACCCAATTCCCCTCTGTTGTTACATCACTGTATGTATCAGACAGACGTCGTCCAAAAAAGATACAAAAAAATTCTCCATTGGCTGACTCCTTATTTCTTCCGCTGTATACAACTACGCGAACATTCTGCTTCTGTCGCATTTCTTTTTCATGGTAATACCGGGTGTCCCAAAAATTTGTCCACACTCTTACTTCGGACTTGTGCTATTTTGATAGTTTTTGAAAGACTCACTCAGCTTAGATACGTTTTCGACAAATTGCACTAGAAACGATGTTATTACCAATACAAATACTACATCAAATTATTGTCTAGTTTGATGAAATATTGACATATTTATCCTTTACCCCTACAGTCTGTTTCAAAAAGTGTATCGAGGTAAAATGCGAGCGTAAAATCTGCGATTTCTTATTCCCTGTTATATTTTTTTTCCAGTTTGCTCAATTCCTCAGTGATCGACCGCCTAATGAACCGATCAACCAATCAATTACTTAACTACCGGTACATACAGTATTCTGTGATTTATGTTCATTCTTACCAAGAAGGGCCAGTTGAAGTTAGCATATCTTTGTGGGATGTTAGCTGCATATAATGCGGTTGTGAGTACGGCAAAGAACAGAGCCAAGCAACTGACGAATATGAAGAAAGCCCAACGTCCTTTAGATAAACCGTTATTTACCATGTAAGCAACTACACAACACACGGATATCACCACAGCAGCCTTTAAAATATAAAGAGCAAATAAATCATAAATAAATAAGTAAATAAGGAAGTAATAGTATAAATATATACGTGTGTGTATGTGTGTGTGCGTGTGTATGTATATATATATATATATATATATATATATATGTTCAATCTGCAGACGTACGTTTCGCTGTACTACAGCTCATCAGTGCAGCTCGGAACGAACTTGGATCGATAAGGGACCAGAGTGCTCAAACCGCTATTCGAGCGTTGAAAAAACCTAACACTCATCCAATTTATAAGCATAATACACCAATCAGAAATAAACTTTAATACATACTTTAACGTTTAATACGTACTTAACCATACTCAATACATACTTAAGGGACTGGTCAGGGCTGGTTAAGTATGTATTAAACGTTAAAGTATGTATTAAAGTTTATTTCTGATTGGTATATTATGCTTATAAATTGGATGAGTGTTAGGTTTTTTCAACGCTCGAATAGCGGTTTGAGCACTCTGGACCCTCATCGATCCAAGTTCGTTCCGAGCTGCACTGATGAGCTGTAGTGCAGCGAAATGTACGTCTGCAGATTGAACATATATCCACAAGCGTGGGACATTTGAGTTGCCTATATAATGTAGGCTACTCCATCCTGCTCATCAGCACTACACTGATGAGGCCCAATAGGCCGAAACGGTTCCGTCTGTAGTTATATATATATATATCAGAGACACACAGACAGAGACAGAGACAGACAGAGGCAGAGATATAGATATAGATGTTCCAGAATCATCCTCAGGGTAACATAAGCAGAATATTTCATGAATATTTGGTCAATTCATGAAATTTAATATTAATAACAATAAAGTATTATATTATAATTTATTATTATTAATAACATTTACTATAAAATTTTATTGTCAATGTAAAATCATGAATAATTAGGGAGTTTTTGAAGTAAAATGTAATTTTTTCTCTGAGACTCTGATTTAAAGTCGTAAAAAGTAAAGCAAAGAAGTTCTAATTTTGATGTAAATCCACGTCTACTGAATGGCAGTATCTGGCTCCCGTGCAGATTAAAATGAATACCTTAAAATTCAAAAGACACAGATACCGAGACCATGTTGAAGGTCACACACGACAGCTACTAATGAAATTCTTTAGTGAAAGTACCACCAAAATGACGTCACTTGCAACGTACCAATAGGCTTTTTTTAATTTACATTAACGCTATTTTCACCAGGCGAATTTTATCGCGCGGGTCGACATCTCTGTATATAAGTTGAATATATTTCTTATTAGTTTGAGCTGAAAGCCACTTATCAATAGAGAAGACTCGATCGAGCATCCTATTGTTTGAAAGGCCCAGAAAATGAAGCCAGCGAAATTTGACCAGCGCCATTATTAAGAGACCAAAGTAGCTGTAAATCGTTTTGCCTAGCACTTTCAAAAATATTTCCTGATCCTCTATATGGCAAAATGGAATGACTTCATAGATCGAAGGACAGCTTTATCAACAGACACCCTGTGCGGACCACACAGAAATCCCGCAGTTGGTCCCATAGCAATGGCCAACACAATCCACTTCCTGCTTCATTCTCTGAACATGGGATGCTCGATCCAGTCTTCTCTAGAGATCAGTGACCGAAAGCCCATGGGACGAAAGAAACAGTTGCTTGGCGCGATAAAATTTGTCGAGTGAAATTAACTGATGTCTAGTTTTGTTGGTATACTTACAGTTTGAAGTAAGCCGAAAGTCAGAATTCGTTGAAACTGGGTGCCTTTTGGTGAATGCTTCATCATTTATGGCGTAGTTTTACTTTTTTATACCTTGTACAAGGGAATGGAATCTGCAGGGTGCAAAAATAAATATCACATGAATACGAGGTCTTGTCCATTTGCAGAAGATATAAACGTCTTTTAAAAACACTCCAGCTTCTCTTTCATTTTTGATTACTGTAGTTAACGTTTTTCTCAGATAATCGTTTAGACACCAAAAATTACATGAATTGTCTCTTCTCAGTATGTGGCGATACCATAATATTTTACTCTGGCTAATGCAAAATTATTTTGTGCTAGCTTACCGACCTGGTAATTTTGCTCGTCAATAATAGATTAGACGCTATTTCTAATATTTGGGAAAACTTATACTTTTTCTGGTCAAAACACCCTCGATATGCCCCTGCAAGTGATGCATTTCTGATGTCAACTTAACAGATTACAATTAAAGTCGTACTGTCAATCTTTAATAACATCGTACCCTGTTACAAATGCTCTGCTTATAATTCTACGCCACTGTTCTACGCCCAAAATTTACCTCTCTCAAAAATTAACCTCACATTGCTGTTAGCCAGTTCAAAACTAAGGAAAAATTCTTGTTACAATTGTTTTCAACCCTAATAACATAGGCTACTCACAATTTTAATCTCACAATGTCATCTTCCCGTTTATGCATTTGTCTACAGTAGTCACAGATATTAGTACGTGTTACCAGTCCAAATGTATTTTTTGTCATTTCGCTCAAAATACTTATTTTATAATCTATAATTCCAAAAACGCAAAAAAATCACTTACCGACGGTCAGGGAAAATCAGTTTTACCTGAGTCAGGCTTCTTGGCCTGATCGAAAATCTCGTTAAATGTCTGAAACTAAGAGTCCTTTAGTTCCGTCCTTACTCGGACAATGCCACATAGACGGTGTGATCGAAAGCGAATATTATTTACCATTCAAGGTATCTATTGATATATTGTGCCGTCCACTTCATTCTATTCAGAGATAATTGCATGTCAGACAACATTATATAAGTTCACAGAGAAAACTCTACCAACCTGACTGACAGTTCGAGGAAATATAAAATAAAAGAGATCCGGAAAAATGTCGTTATTAACTCTTAAGTCAAGTAAAAAAGAATGGAAAAGAGGAAATGACATTCAAGTAAAAAATGAAGACGAACTGGAATTTAAGTAAACACGTGAATGAAAAGGGAGAAACGTACGACATTTCTTTTAGCGATTAAAATTTTTCGGAATCCGTTTTATTTCATAGTTCACAAAAGGTTTCGCATTATTTTCATGTACTCCATATTTAGGCCAAAATAAAATATTATCGGGAAAGAAAGAAAGCTGATCTTCAAATTTATGCCAGAATTACGCATGTTGGACAAGTTCCTTTGAAAATAAGTTCTCATATATATGTATATACATATATTTCGTAAATGGTTTGTTATTGAAATCTGGTCTAGTAAGTGCTAATTGCACATGAACTGCATTTAATATTTAATATTAACCAAGAAAATTTTCTCTGATTTAAATGACCAAAATCTCAAGAAGTAGCTGTCAACTTAAATAAAGAGAAGGTCAAGCACTTCATTCTTTCTTAACGAAACAATATCACTTGTCAGTACCGGTTTAATTATTAAATCCGGTCGAAAACGGAAGCACGAAATCACTCGCTTCATGCCACACGCAACACGCGTGGAATGTTCACTCCCACGTGACTGTCCCGCCCTAATTCAAAATTGAAAGATTTGATGTGGTTCACAGTTTTGAAACGGCGTGTTTGAAATTTTCTCCCTGAAATTTGTGTTGAAAAATTAACGTTGCTGTTTTTTAAACTAATGGATCCGTTTACAGAGGTACTAATTTAAATGCATTGTAGTGTTCGTGCCTTTTTCTTTTTTATCTGAAGTAGAATAAAACAGTAAAACAGATCTGTAGAATTTTCAACGTAGGCTTTTCAAATGTTAGTTTATGTTCGCAATTCATCTTTAATACTTCGGCAAAGATATAATCGTTAGTTTTTAACGAAGTTCATAGTATTATTGACATAGAATGCACTCTCTTGTCAGTGTTCGGTAACTTGCAGTGACTTTGTCAACGTCGAATCTTCATTCCCACATGATTATGTACGATTCCAAGCGTTAGTTTGCGAATTCGAATTCTTTTTAACGATAATAAATAGCGGAGTCAACATCTTAAGTTTTTCGTTTGCCTCCCTCAGAAACTTTTAGCGCGGACTCAAGCCAGGAAAGCAGCTCTGGCAAAGAAGAGGGAAGATGTTGCTGGACGAAGTCCTGTCGTTACGCCACGACGCCCTCTTGTTGAAAACAACTCGAATACTGTTCCTTCGACCACGTCGGAGAGCCAAAGCCTTGGCCAAAATACTCCTGTCAAAAGCTCCAAAGGCACTCCAGTTGTCAACTCTAGCCAGTTTGCAGGTGGAACTCCAAAGAGCGTTTTCTTCGAGAAATACGCAAAGCAAGCGAGCTTGAAGCAGAAGGAGTGTTTTATTGAACTGGAGGAGGCGAAGGAAACGTTAAAGAGCACAACAAAGGAGGAGAGGGGCCATGTTGAGGACAGAATATCGCAGTTTGTCAACAACTCTGAAGAAGACAAAAGAACATCTAGTGTCGTCAAGGCTAATTTGGCATCTAACACAGAAAGTCCTTCTGTTAAGGTCGGGGAAGAGTTTATAGTCATATTTCACCTTGTGTAGACCATTAAATCATGATCATAACATTGCCATTAGTGGCACCAATTATTACCATTATTGTTGTTATTATTACCATATTATTATTATTATTTTATTATATAATTAAATATTGTTATATATTATATTATAACTAACTATGAATAATTAAAAATAACTAACTATATTATATTATTATTAGTAGTAGCAGTAATGTGCCAATCCACTACTCGGTGCTTTGCCAACAGTGCGTTCTTGACACTACAAGAGAAGTCGGGGGCATAGTTATAAACCCATTTTGATTGGGGTGATGTCCTGCTTTATCTGCCTGAATATTGTCCTTTCAGCAATTACCTGAATCTAACTTGACATGCATTTATGCTGTACTTGTACTTCCTCAGTCTTAATATGTAAATTAAATATAAACCAGTAACCAAAAAGGACTTCAGTTATATGATAGAAATTTGCCCTGTAAAAGCAATCTACATATTAACTCAAAGTAACATTTTAAAGTCATGGCAATACAGAGTTGTGGTCAACCTGAAATTCAGTAATGCTACATGTATTTTGTGATTATTCTTAGAATGCATCTTGTCTCTAATTGTTGAATTGATTCACCACTGTGAAAAAAAATTAATTTATTAATTTGTGCTAAATGAGTTTTGTGTGATCTTATAAGGATCGCAAAGCAATGTACATGAAACAAGTACAAGTGGTTTCCACAACTCCCATCAAGTCAAGTCATCTAATGAATGCCAATCAAGATAAAGAGCAACCAAACACATTGGTAGGTAGTAGACTCATGGTTATTTCATAAACATCCATGTACTTAATACTGGTAATATGAATTATGGAAGAAAAAATATTGTCAGCCAGTCAAAATTAATATTGCAGTTGACTTTTCAGTTGTGCTAGCCAGAACTCCCTGATGTTCAGAAAAAAACATGTTTATTCATTAGTTTACTTTTTCGTAGGCTAAAGCAAGTGACGGCAAGAGAGTACTTCCAACTGTAAAGGATATGAGACCAAGTCTTGCTGGTGGAAGATTTTTCAATGATCCAAGAATAGTTTCAAGTGAGAAAACTACTTCAAAGCCCCCTGAAAAAACAGGTTCTCTAGCACCTACTAAACCTCCAAGAGTAAAAGTAACTTCAAGACACAATGAACAGGAAAAACAACTTGAAATAAGGAATGGTGATGCTGTTCTAGCCAAACCACCTCAGTCAACTATTCTTACTAAAGGAATCATTCCACCATCAAAACCTCCAAGACATCAGATTGCTGCATCGTCAAACAACAACCCTGATGTAAATGAGCAGTCTCATGAATTGAATTTGAAACATATGGCTCCAGAACCACCAGGTGATGTCAGTGGTCCAAAGAAAGTTGTTTCAGTGACCAGCAACACTTCTCAATCCATCCAGAAGACTTCAAAAAGGTGTGAAGATGAAATTAAAAGTGATATCCCAGAAAAGAAGTCAGCCTTTGAAACAAGTAATGATGAAGTTGAAAATGTAAAAACTGTTACAATTTGTCCCTTATCAATGAGTCCAAACAATGGTATTGTGGCACCACAAGATTCAAATCCCATGGTGACAGTTTCAGAGGGCACATTACCACAAGAAAATCCTAAGGAAGATCTTAAACGCACCCTGAAGTCTCAGAAAATCTCTGCAGCTAGTTTGAGTGAAATGGATGTGAGTGCTCATGAAATAACCTTCAACATTGACATGTCTGAGTTTGACACAGCTTTGGAAGATGAAAAGAAATCTATATTCCAAATGACATATGATGAAAGCATTAAAAAAGCTATTCAAGAAAAGGTAATTGACATGTACTTTAGATCTGTATTTGTACCAAGGTTTTGAGAATTGGCTACAGAAAGACATTGGCTATGGGAACTGTACCTGTATTTTATGGCATTAGATTGCAGTTGTCACAAAATAATATTCAATACTTTGCATTTTTAACACTTTATCCTGTAACACTTGGTGACCAAGAATTTTGACATGTATCAGGAATTATTGAGGGTTTAACTTATGGACCAGTTTCAATGCAATTTGAGAAAACCTCGCATGATTCACCACTTACCATGATTTCATTTCTTTTCATCAGAATAAAAACCTGTCAAGTGATAATGATGAACATGAGTTTAACGATTCTGAAATGGCTATTCAAGTCCAGGCCACTTTCAAAGGAGTTTGCAAGTCTGGTTACCACAGCACTTTAAGTGACCAATATGCAGCTGTTGTGACCCCAAAGAAAAGCAAAGCACAGGCAACTAGGCCATATACAGTTCATGAAAGGATTCAGGTATGCTGCAACATAGTCTATGCTTAGCCTGACTCCTTTTTCCTCTACTCAAACAGCTGGAGCTGGATGTACAAGGCCATGGTAGTTCATTCCATGAGTAAGATTTGACCAGTAAACAGGACCACATCCCTGCTTAGAACAACCAAACTTAAATGTTATCTACTGAACAATCATATCCAGTAGATAATGATTAGCTTGTTTATCAGGTAAAATTATTTTAAGATTGGTTGTTCCAACAGGTTCAGTCCCAAATTGACTTATCAGCCAGATAACCTTTTGCACTTTGTACAGGACAATGGTATCTGGTTAATGCATGGAGACATGGAGTCTAGGCTGGCTAAAACAACATCACTACCTACCAAATAAATGTTAGTGTATATTTAGAGCATGAGTGACATGGTTGTGAATGTTATTTTGATCATGGATTGTGTTCAAGGGACTGGGGACTGTCACATGGGTTTATGTGTATGAGTCATAGAACAAATCTTGATTATTACTAACAGTATTTTGTGGTAGATGCTGTTGGAAGAAGCTGCTTATCAGCAAAACATAGTCCTCCAGGCTAGCCAAGCTGTAAACACATGTCTAGCTCTTCATGAAGGGGTCAGTACAGGGACCTCAGAGGAAGTGGAAGCTGAAAGACTGCTGAAATTTTCAAGTATGTTGTAATTATTAAAATGTAATTTCTACAGTGTATGGCTCTAAAGTCCATAAATTTTTAACTGAACCATTCATGCTAAGTTTCTCTTCAGTGACAGTCTGTGCCATAATGAAATTAATATTTTAATTTATGATATTTTTACTGTAAACGTTAAACTAATATATGTAAATAGCAGATTCTAATTTGCTGGAAACATGCCATGACATAATTGTGCTACCATGCTCAACAATGTAATACTTAAATGTTAAGTTGTCAACAGAGCTTTTCTATAAATTATGTAAAACTAACTAGTGAATTACTTTAGCATTACATACAAAAACTTCTACTTTCAAATTTTGTGTTCTTGTTTAGCTGAACGTCGCACTGCCTGTCTGGATGAAGTGCAAAAACTTAAAACTGGTGATGCTGAAGACGAAAGTTGCATGAATGAGCCACCAAATGGAGATCTTCCCTGCAAAGCAACTCTGACTGTTTCAGGTGTTTATCAAATAAATACTGTATTTTTCCTGTTACATTGTATTTAATTGTAAAATGTAATCAATGGTAACAGAACCATAAATGTGTTCCAAAGTATTTCCATGCTTTCTTTATTGGTTTGGTAAAGTTAAATCAAGAAATTCTTTTTGGTGTAACTGGTGTTCCTTTTGTCTTAGGGATCAAACTTTCAATTGACGAAAATCAGTTGCTGTCCAAAAATTCCCAAGGTACCTCTATCATACTATAATAAAAATAAATCATTGCCTTATTCTTAAAGTTTTTGAATGCTGGAGACCAAGAACAAACTTACCTGGGATAAACCAAGGTGAAGTTTAAAATTATGATTTATTCAGATAAAATCACATTCATCTCACATGTCTGGACAAAAATGAACTGCTTAAAAATATTTCCTTTATTACCTTTCTGGAAACTTTCAATGCTGTTATGCAACAAATCCTTTTAACTCAAATTAGTGCCACCCTCAAAATGATAATTACTGCTCATATTAATTTTGATCATGTTGATGATGGTGCAACAATTTTTTTTCTTGTGAATGAAGGCCTGTGTTACAGATAACTTACATTAATTAGCTTACATTTTGTATATGGAAATAGAACATTAAGTTCTGGGAATCGAATGCATTACTTACTCAATAAATATAATTACCAATTATAATTATAGGTATGTCGTACAATTTTTCTAAATTTTCTCGAACTTCACCTCCTTAATTCCTAGAGCCTTGCATGTACAGTTTTATTTGTATCATCAAGCACAATCCCAAGCAGATGTTCTGTACCAAAGCTGTGACTTCAGATGAAACCGAGAATAATTGCATTATCTTTGAGGATAAGTTTGACATGTAAGGAAATTATTATCGAATAAAATGATGAACAATACGTCATTGAGTTATCAACTAGAAATATACTTAACGTATTTTTGTTTTCAAACTTCCAATATTAGCAAGAATGTGAAACCTTCATTTACCCTGGATTGCAGCATTTTCATACTTGTAAGTATAATTTCACTGAATGAGTAATAGCACGTAAACCATTCCAGTTAAATTTTTATCATATTTAAATTTGTTTTATCATATGTTACATGTGCATTTTACTTGAATAAGTAATTATCTAAATGGTTAACATATTTTATCAGAAAACTTCACTGCATTTGATCAATCCCATAAATAAGCACAAAAGGAAGAACACGATCACAAAGGTAAGTTTACCACAAGGCAAGGGTGACATAAAATTTCAAATTGTATACATTTTTGGGTCATTCAAGGTATTGTGGATACTTTAGGTGAACTGAGCTTTAAATAAAGCCAAGCAAAAGCATTAATTTATTTACAGACATGTATTTCCCTCTCATTGTCAAACTACACAACAATATTACACCATAGATACATTCAGTTTACCATAAAATTAGCATCCAGCACTGAAGTTTCAAAAAATGTTAACCTGCATAAACAGGAGCAACAGTAACACTGTTTCTGTCATGAAAACCAAAAGGTTGGGGAACAGTCAAATAGAAAATGGAAAATATTAACCAAGGTCTTTCAAAATGTTAGTTTCCTCAGTTTTGGCTTTTTACTTCCGCATCATTGCATTTGTATTCTAATTTGGCTTTTTTGTTCCATTAAGCCACACACTTCAGTCAATTACTCATTTTGGGGCTTTTGCTTGCTTTATGCTGGAAATGCTTTATTGGTGTTTGCTATTTATTCCTTGTTTTAGAATTTGCCACCAACAGTATACTAAATAGCTAACAACTATATGATGTTAACATTGTCAGTTCCAAAAATAATAAACAAAAATTCATAATCATTAGTACTACACTACTAACAACAGTACTAACATCCTAGCTTTTCCACTACCAACAATACTGTAATGGTAATACTGTGTTAATTATGATTAGTGAAAATAACTATATGAATAATAACAATGATAATCATAATAATTGATTACTTAGTTCTATCATTGACTGCTGACACTGCTAACCATTAATTTATCCTAAATTAAGCTTGATCACACCATTTGACTGTCCAGGAATAAGCTGTATTATAATGGTCAATATTTTCAGTCAGTTTTAGATTCCCCGAAAATTAAACAAATCATGAGCAGTGGGGTAGGTAAACTTCAAGTGTGCTAAATGATAAAAAAGTACATCTTGAACTTCTGCAACAGCAACTAAGAGTGAACTTATGGAATAATTCCATTTGTTTATAATCTGTAGTACCAGTAAAATTTTTAGAGTGTGACATACATAAATAATGAAATGAACATGAATCACAGTTCTTACTTGATAACATTGTTTCCAAGCCCTTGGTGTGGACTGAATTATATCCTTGAATCTTGCTTGTGGGATGCTGAAACCATTAATGAGCTTAACAGACTCGGGTGGTACAGCAAAGGTTGCAAATGAGCTCGTGGTTTTAAGTGATGGTGTACATGCTACCAATCTACAATTCTTAATGAATATGTCCTGTATTTTAGCATCATTCTTTGATTGCATTTGGTAGGGCTGTCTAAGACAACTCTACCAAATGCAATCAAAGAAACCCTGAAAAAGATGTGTCAGTGTAAGCAGAGTGAGAGCATGCAAATTTTAAGCATCTCAACACCCCTATGTTGCACTTCACTAAGTTAAAAAGACAGTTACTCAGGCTAATGCTACAGCATATTTGATTTTACTCTCTGGGTAGGCTTTGGAAGGTGTTGAGCCTGTCACAATTGGCATTACTCAACTATTGTTGGAACTTTACAAATATAATCTAATTTAATATTTCATTAAATATACATCTAGTGCAAGTCCTTCCCCAATTTACTATTTTTATGTTTTTTGTTTTTACTCAGAAAAAGGCAAGTGATGGTGCTTCACAAGGTTTGTAAGTTAAAGCATAAAATTATGACTTAGTTTGTCAATAAAAAAGTGAAGATAATCTACCATTACAAAAACAATTTTGAAAGGAGTTCATTCAATGCTAATGATGTCTTTTTGTGTTCAAATCCTCCTCACATTTGAAAACATGAAGTTCTTCTGTCATTCAGCTGTTACCCCAGGGACAACTCAAGGTCCAGTATTCCGTACAAGTGGTTTCACTCTTGCTGGCACCTGTCACATTGACCTGGGAAATGTCCATGAAGGAAAACACACAATGAGTCAGGTATCCAGTCATGCAATGTTTTTGAAGCACTTCAGATAATTAGTTCAAAGCTTCATGGTTTTAATACATCATTATTTCCCAATAAGGTTGAACAAAAATCTCTTCTGACTGGAGATATTCAAGTAGAAGTAACCTGTAACCCTGAATATTTTAATCAAGCCAAAGGCTTTCTTGTAAGTATGGTACCAAATTTCATAATTTGTCTTTAAAGGTTTTAAATATTGTGATTTTATTTGGTCACTACATTATTAATGATTAATCATAATTCCAAGGAATTGCTGCATTGTTTTTAAAGTGAAGCCTCTATATGTTTGCTGTTTTAGACCATCTTTGAAGATGTTGGTGGCCTTGGAGACTGGCTTAGGTACTGGTGCATATTGGATGGGAATATTTTGCACTATTGGAAGTATCCTGATGAAGAAATTATAAAGGTAAGGTGATGATAGAAAGGTGAAGCATGATAATATTAACTACAGTATGCTTTGTGCTTACCATGTACTTTACAATGAAAGTGTTGCAGCATGCTTGTTTAGAATACCAGTAGTGATTTTCAGGGCACTAATTGCATAAGGCTTTGAAGCTACAGTATATTTGCAGAAGACTGGGGCAGTGTCTTATGACCTTTTTAATCATTAATTAAATGATTGTAAACAATAATAATGAAAGTGGTTGTATGTTCTTATACTGGATAAAGTTTTAGAAATTTTCATTGTCAGGTGCCTGCCACATGCATCAAATACCAAAAACTATGAAATTAATATCACATTTTCCTTGCTGTTTTAGCCCCCTATTGGGTCAATTGACTTAGGATATTCCATAAGTGACTCTGTCACAGTTGTTCCAAGGGATATTTGTGCTCGTCCACATACTATGCAGCTTGTATTAGAAAAACCAGTTACACCTTCTGACAAAGAAACCCTGATAGCTGTGAACTCTGGAGGCAAAATGCTCATCAAGTAAGTTCAATAACTATTAACATGTTTATGATAATTTTCAGCCCAATATTTTTACACCAACATGGTAAAAATTGTTCTCTAATTGTTTCAGGTACATGCTGTCTGCAGACACTAAAGCTGATAAGATAACATGGATGAACACCATAAATGAATCATTGAAAGACTGGAGGGCATGGCATCATAATCTGGTTCACAAGAATAAAAGCCAGCAAGACCACATTACCCCTGGTGATATCATAGTGTGAAAAATGTACAAAACCTTCCAATTTTGCCTCATTGAAAGTCCCACAGGCATAACATGCCAGTATGAACTGTGAGTTTCCACAATTTATAGCAATAATTATGTATAAAATATAACAAGATAACAGTGTTTAAAGCACAATTCAAAAGCACCCTAACAGTTATATAATAAGTGCTTGTATAGATTACAATATTTTGCAAACAAAACTTAGCTTAGGTTTACCTTAAATAACATAAAGTAACTGTGTGGAAAGAACAGTTGTATTCAAGTATTAAAGGATAATTGGAATTAACAGCATTTAGTCTTCTTAAATCTTGAACCAAACTTTGAACAGAATTAAATCAAACACTTCATTTTACTGGGACCACATGTCCCGTGTGCTCCCCCCTTTACAAAATGAGGTTTTTGTAACTCTTCAAAACTACTCTGATAATGTCAGGAAAGGCCTGGGGGCAAGCCTACCCAGATTCTGGGTGGGGCCTAGGGCAAAATAGAAATTTGGAGGGCCCCTTACAAAAATTATTTTGGTTGATATTGTGACTGACAATAACATCTTCATCCAGTTCTTTACAGAAGAGCCTGAAGATAACTATTTGGGTGAAGACATGCATGTCCTGCCCTGGCTCAGTGTTCAATGAATAAATAAACAGCATTGATTTGATAAAAGTAGGGATACTTATTCAGTTATTTCATTTTCATTTGAAACAAATGAAATAGATTTATCAGCATGGTGCCCACCCCCCCTTGCACTTAAGGCCTGGGGCCCCTGTTGAAGTTGGGGCCCAGGGCAAACTGCCCCAGTTGACCCCCTTTCTCTGGCCAGGCCTGCCTGGGGACACCAAATCCTGGTGTTTAGCATTCATTCCGATGGTTTGGCACTCAATTTTCCAGAGATGTCTACACGTCGAAATTTGGCCCAATAGCAAAGAGGGGACCACATGGCTTATGTGGTCCCCTCTGCAAAATGAGGTTTTTGGAACTCTTTGAAACTTCCCTGATCATGTCAGGAAAGGCCAGATGCTTCCAAATTCTGCTGTTTGGTGTTGATTCCAATTGTTTGGCACTCAATTTGCCAGAGATATCCACACGTCGAAATTCGGCACAATAGCAAAGGTGGGATCACATGAGCCATGTGGCTCCCCCCACTTTGCAAAATGAGGTTTCTACAACCCTTCAAAACTTCCCTGATCATGTCAGGAAAGGCCACAGGCTCCCAAATCCTTCTTTTTGGTGTTTATTCTGACTTTCTCTCATAAGTGTTTTGATGATGGCTGACCATGTCTTAAACAAGGTTTGCAAGTACTGTATACTATAACTAACTGGGACTGCAGATTGACTCTTTCTGGATCATCTTTTGATGATGGCTGACCATGTCTTGGTGCAGCTGATTTGGAGTACCTATGGTCTACCTTCCATTAGCTAACTTAAAGATGACATTGATTCAGGATGCTTATCAGATGACTTATGAACTGAAGACTGTTTTCATTACTTAAGTGTTTAGTTTGAATCCTGGTGTTGAACCATCTACACATTTGGTTATTACTGGTAATTCTTTCAGGTTTTATTGAACCTTATCACCAATCCTGAAAACTCATGTCTGAACAAATAATTATTCTCTTGAAAGCTCCAGATAATTATCTGTGGAAATTAACTTCTGTTTGATGTTCAAGGAAACGTGAGAGCTTGGATATATTAAGATAGATGAATGATCTTCAAGCTCAATACTCAGAAAATGATTTCTGAGGCTCAGAAATCATTTTCTGAGTATCGAGCTTGAAGATCATTCATCTATCTTAATATATCCAAGCTCTCACGTTTCCTCGAACATCAAACAGCTTCAATCATTATAAATATATAGTGGCTTCCGCTTAGGTCACACATATATATCGAATTTGCAACTTAGCTCACCATCTGAGTCTCGGTAGCTCAATGGTTAGAGTGTCTAACCGGTCATCAGAAGGTTGCAGGTTCAATCCCCATCTGGGACTCAGAAATCATTTTCTGAGTATCGAGCTTGAAGATCATTCATCTATCTTGAAATTAACTTCCTTATGTATGCTTTGGTAAAGAAATTTGAAACTAAGATGCAGAACAAACATGATTGACAATCAACATAAAAAAGTTGTAATTTATTACCACAGTTGTTTATTCTTTAATTTCCTTTAATATCAAATCCCAAGATGTCAAAATTAATTTCGGATTATTTTTTTCTATTTTAAACTTAGCTTTTAAATTAATAATGCTTGAACATAACTGCAAGAAAAATGTTATTCTGGAGAAAAATTTAGAGTAAAAATAGAGTATTAATGTCTTGTTACTCAGGTTTACTTTAAAACTAGCAGATCATATTAACTTAATTTAATATACCAGAACTTAAATTAACCTTTTGTTTGCCCACAGGATTTTATTTAAAGTCTGTTTTTCTATAAAGGGATCAGTTGACATGCATATCTAATTGTGGTAAAGAAAGCATTAAAAAAAATATTTTACAACTTATCAAGCATATTAGTTCTAATAAAACTTGAATTATAATTATTTAGAATTGTCTGACACAGCATCAATTGTTGCATTTTCATTGTGTGATCTATGACTTAACTGTCCTGAGCATTCTCATACAAGTTTGCAGTACTTCGAGTAACTTGATGCAGTCTTGGTGGTGGTTGGTTTGGGGCTTCTGGTATTGATGAAGCATTTTCTTGACTAGCTTCATATGTCACTATACATGGCTTCCATTCTTCTCCAGCCATTGCAGCTACCAGATAGATTATGCTTGAGATGCACAAACAAGCACCACCAAGAAGAGTTGAAAGAAGAAATCCACAGGGAATGGAAAATCTAAACATAATACATTCTTAAAGTTTATAATCACCAAGGGATTGGTTGTCTTTAACATGCTCTGTAGAGCTCAGATTATTAAACAGCAAACAGATGGAAATGAGTACAAGGTCACAACATCATGCAAACCATTTCTTTGTGATTTTCTGTAAAAGAAAGTACTTTTCTTTATGTAAATCCTTACATTTTGCTTACCCCAAATACAATACAAATCGCACAAAATAGTTTCTTCCAAAAAATCCAAGACATTGTACCACTGGAGTGAAAAATCGTTGACATCTAAAATGTACAGTAATTAGATAAAGCATTTGATTTCAAATCCTTGCCTATTCCTAAACTTTTTTATTTTCTAGATTCTACATTCTAAAACTTGCAGCTTTTCCCCATCATTACTGTCTAAAACCTGAATACCAGATACCTAAATTCTGTTAGAATTTTGGTAAAATGCTGGATTTTCATCCACTGTAAACTTTCATTTTAAGTTGTGAAAATTGTTTGTGTTGGTTTGTTACAAAAAGGATGAATTTATGACAAAATAATAAGCCTAGGTTGACCAGGCTGTGAGGTAATCAAACATACACAATTTCACTTTATAATTATCCTGCAGATTACAATAATTTATTACAAATATCTCACATTCTTTCCTTTGTTCTTCCTTTCTGTCTTTTGCCTCTTGGATACTCAGTAATAAAAATAAGAACACCAACAATGCTTTGTAATAGAAATTAAAGAGCTAACATTACAAGCAAAAATAAAATGAGATGCAGAACATGGAAAAAAATTAATCATTTTCAAACGGTTTACAAGCGAAATACAGTGACTCTAACTCAATGCTTAAACCTATGATTAATTTGGTCAAAACTTTCTGATGACTGGTAAGATGCTGACCAACCATTGTGCTACTGAGACTCAGATTGCAACCTAATGTGCACATTACTTCTGCACAGCATTCTATTTCTATTCCATATTTCCTACCAGTTTTGGGTACCACTATCTTCCCAATGAAAAATTTTTAATGGATGTTAAAAACTGCATGCCATGTACTCTATGTCAGAAATCTCTGGGAATAACGACACCTGAAAATATTTGTGTGGTACTATAGTCACAACACTTGATTTACATGGAATGTATCTGGGATTGACATGAACAGTTTTTTTTAAGGATACACTGCATATATAGCTATCTGCCATCTTTTGAACATTCCAATCCAGCTCAAAATACCACCAATAATGACAACTACCAAAGAAAACAGAACGAAATCAGGTGAAGGGTAAAATAATATTTGGTTGGATCTTGCTTTAGTCCTTGGTCCTTGCTTTAGTCCTGTTGACATTTGGGATGTTTACACGAAAATGAGTACCTTACTTCAACATAATGATTCGTGAATATCTGAAATATGTGACTTGAGTTTTGACAAGCATCTGTCACATCATGGTCACATTTACAGTACGATTGTTCAAAGAATCTGAGAAAATCATGAAATGCTCAGATACAAACTACACCCTTGTGAATGCTTTCAAAATACATCTAAAAATATTTCCTACCAATGCTGCTTGCTACAGCTTGTTCATTTGCCCACATAGCCCATTCAATTTTTCCCATGTCACCACAAATATTCACACAACATCTATTTTCAACAATCTTTTAATCGTATAACTATTCTTTTTGTGTAATTGGTAATTAAAGGTGAATTATGAGCGGTTTGGGTACCTTGAGGATTAATGTGGCATAACAGAAAATTAACCCAATTGTCCCCTTATATCGCTTACGACCATCAATACGCCCTAATCGAGTCATTGATTTACCGTTTGCAACTGATCAGTACTTTAAAAATGGTTATTCCTGTCAGGAATTTTCTGATCATCTTTTCAACAACTGGGCGCTGGGTTTTTCTCCTTAAAGGCCAATTTGATATCCACCAAAATTAGACTTATTAGAAAATTGTTTCCAGAGAGTTTCATTGGATTGCTGAATGCGCGGGCCACACGCTCAAATGAGAATAAACATCACGTGGACACACGTGGATACGAATTCGCGCCGTGGTACATAATTAGGCATGTATAAGCGAAGTGATAGTAGAACGGTAAAGATGAACGATCAAACAATTTTGACCGATTATTTCAGTGTGGCTAAATCCAGCCAAAGATTTCAAGCTGCAAAGCGAAGAAAGATTGTAACTGAGAGAGGCACTTCACTTCAAAACGGGTCTAGTAAGCATTTGAATGCGACTCCTATCCCAAACAAACCAGATGGCAAGACGAAGCTGTCAGCATTCTTCCAGAGAACGAAGGACTGCGTTAGGACGAGAAAGACGCGAAATTCACGGAACAGCAGAACAAGGAGAAACATTGTGCCAGCGAGAGATCTTGATGAAGTAGTGAGTTGTGAAACAACATCGATCACAGACGATCACAAACTTGAAAGGTCGAGGAAACAGGGACCTTCCTCGAGTAGCGTTCCAAGCAGAAGCCAAGGTCAGGTGAACCAGAGAGAAAAGAACGAGGTGGTGAATTCTGGTGAACGAGACATTGGTTCTAGTGATAAGGTGTCTGCAGATCTCAGCCAAAGACCAAATATCATCGGCGGTCAACAAAGAACAGGTTTGAAAGTCAATTCTTGGATATCCGAGCAAGCTACTGAGGTGCTGGCAAGCCGGGGAAAGCGAGTCCTAAAGAAAAGCTTTGAACGTAATCAGTTGAAAGATAGCCCTACCAAGAAGAGCATTGCAAAACCACAGCCGAAGGAGATGTCGATGTCAGGGAGATCAGTGGGTTCAGTTAATAAACCAAAAGCAAGCATTCCCAGACTACATGAAGGAATTTCTGCTCCTAGTCAAAAACTGTCATTTGGCATGGAAGAAAGGTATCCTCTTTAGTTTTAAGGTAGCTCCAATGGGTTTCCATATCATACCTGTACTTAACTAGAATAACTTATTTGCAGTCTAAGGATCCATTTGCATAATGCAGTTGTCATATACAATTGTTTATTGTGATGTATCCAATAAATCAGTAGGGTCTCCTGGATGTATTGATACATTAGGGATGCTGGTGGTGGCACAGTGGTAGTGCATGTATCTCACCACTGACTAGGGCTTGATTCCAGCCCTGTGCAGTTATCTGATTAAAGTTACCTTGGTGACAAGTGAGAAGAGTGTTGCCCAGTTTGACTATATCAAGCATCACAGGTTTTTTGTAGCTACTCTGGTTTCTTCCTGTAGTTACACTGGACCCATGAAGGGTGACCCTTACTGGACCTCTAGGGACACCAATTCAAGTACCTGATAGAGTTATCCAGTATAAATAAGGACACTTTTCTTTATTAATTAAGTCAACAGCAGGAGTTGTGCCCTTGAGACAGCATTCCATGTGAACCTCATGATGGAAGTACACCAAGTGTCCATCTGTACACACCAAAGATGTGATTTCCCAACTAAAAAAACCAAAAAAACACTGTGTTTAATAAATTTAGGATGCCAAGCCCAACTTATTAGATCTTAGTTGTGCAAACATGCAGCTTGCTAGAGTCATTTATGTGGCCCACAGAGACTTACAAGTTGAAAAATACTTTTTATACTAAAAATTAGAAACTTTTAGTGGTAATAAAAGTCTGAATCAAACTTTTCCAAGAACAATTTTTGCATCTTAATTATCTTAACTCAGAGCTCTTCATTAATCTTCTTGCTCTCTATTAGGTTGTCAGGTTATTAGAACAGCATCTCTGCAATAGATCTTATGGAAGGCAAAAGCAAGAAGTGGTGGCCTGCCAACTATTCTAAGCCAGAAATTTCATGCACAGAACCAGATAGGTTGTGCACTTTGGCATTAGATGATTATGAAAGAACTCCGTTTTGCTGCCCAATTCTGTGTTTGTTACATAAAGAACAATTCTAACTCTCCAATTTTATATGTTAGAAATGTTCAAATACCTACTCTTTACGACTGCAAAAGTTTGGCCTAGGTAAAACAAAAATAGTAGGGGTAACAAAATTTCAAGACAACATCCTAGGACATTTTTGTCTTTGGACCAAATATTTTAGATTTGATCCTTGATGTACACTGTATTTGAACATATTTAACTCAAACCCTGAACCATTATAAGTGTATCATGAATGTTTTGGTTAATGTATTTTATAATTCTTTTTATTTCAGTGGATTGAAATTACCAGCACACAAACGGTTCAGTTACCTTCTCGAAGCGAAGGAACCAAAAGCACCTGGCATCACTCAAAGTCTTCCCCTGCCTTATCACTATAAGGTGCTGGAAGAGATGTTCCGGTGTGTCGATGTTGTTCTCAGCCTCAAGCAAAAAAGATATGAAACATGTACATTTGATAAACTGAAAGAATCTGTACAAGAAATGTGTCGAAAGTAAGTACTTATGGTAACCACAAATGAATTCAGGTCATAATTTAAACTAGTCACAGATAACATCATGCAGCTCTATAGCTATTATTACAGGTTTATAGCTATTCAATATTGTACTATCTTAAACTCATTAATGGCTGGGCTTGTCCCTTCAACGAATCATCTGGCCTTAGCTAGAGTAGAATATTAAAGTGACCCTTAATGGGTTAAGTAATGATTTTGCTTGCTTACTTACAGTACCTACTTAAAATTAAAGTACTTAGGGAACTTCAGGCCACAATTCTGTAGAATTTCAAAACCTTAAGAAGTTATACATTTCCTTTTCATTTTGGTTTGTTCAAGTAATACAAAACAGGGGATTTTTTAAAAAGATTTTAAATATGAAAGATAGGACATAAGATATTTATTTAGTGAGCTAGTATGTACATAGTAGTTTTTCAACCTATATAAATTTAACTATTTGCAAGATAAATTCATTAAAATGAGTTGGTATAAATAAAATGTAAGTAAATATAAATTTCTGAATTATTGTTATCTACATCAACAGGAAGTTTGAAAGGAAGCACTTGGCCCAGATGAAGACTGTATATCCAACAGCTTTTGTTTTTCGACAACAGAGTGGTTTTCATGGGAGAAAGAAATCTGAGTTCCAGTTGACAGTTGATTTTAACCTGACTAACTTTGAAACAGATCAAAAGAAAGGTCATCGTTTTATTGAGAGTTCTGTACTGATTGCAAGGCAAAAACACTTCAAAAAAGAGTTGTTAGAAATCACCAAACGTCACCACCATAATTACTTGGTCAAGAGTCACCCAACGTTGTCCTTGGATAATGCAGCTGTTGTGAGGTGGCATCCATGCTTTCGTCTTGATGAGGTACCAGATGTTATCGTATCACCACTGCCAGAACCCCCACAGGTAGAGTCTTACACCACTGCTCAAGATGTTTTGGACAAGGCTTGCCAAAACATGGCACCAAGGGTAAGTATTTTAATTTGTTTCCATACTGAAATGATATAAAAACAAAATACTGTTCAGTAAATAAGATACAAAGTTCAAAGGTTGGTAACTGCTATGATTAATCTCAAAGAATTCCAACATTTTGATCAAAGGCCCTTTGTCAGCAAAAGAAACGTGTTCTGCTCAGATCAGTCACCAACCTTTGAAATTTCTTACCATAAAAACTTTAAGTTTCCCTGGACCTGTCAAAGTCATTTAAATATTTCCCTTTCCAAACAGTTTGAAGTGATTCATGATTTGTGCATAATTTTGCTTGCCACCCTTTGGAACTTCAGAAGTCTTAACTTTAACAAAAGGGAGTGTATTACTGTATGACTATTCTTTTTACCACAATACAATTTTAGGGGTTTGTTATTCATTACATAAAGTCAGCGAGATCATTAACTAACAGTTATGAGAAACTTTTTCTTTCTAGGTGGAAAAATCACTAAATCTTGTGGCAAAGAAGTCTAAGGAAAGTAATGCAGTGGGTGAAAAAGGCATTCCATCAAAGAAAGATTTACCATTTGAAATCCAGAATCCATCTCTGAAAGGAATTTCCCAATCATTAATTGAAAAGGTGCGATTTAAACTTACAGCAATTGCTTGGTTTTGAAATCAAAATGTCAAGAGTTGTTATGCTCATGTTGGTTTTATTGATTCCAATCCATTTATATATTTCATCAATATTGGATCCTACATCCTTTGTAATATGGTAGATTCGACAGAAGGAGGAAAAGAAAATTCAAGAATCATTGACAGCTGACCCCCTGCTTGTACAAAAGAACATCATGATGCAGAGGCTTCCAGAGTTGTGCCGGATTCTGAAAACGTATGTGGTGCTCATTAAAACAACACTTTTTTGTTCACTTATCAGTTATCAGTTACGCAGTAAAAGTTGATTTCTCCCTTTACTTTGTCTTGTGTTTATGCCAAAGATATTTTGTCAGTGAGCGCAAAGCAGCAATTCCATTAGAAGATGCAAGCAACAAATTGGCAGAAAGCTACACATCATCTTTATCTTCAGGTAAGAATCCTGAACATAGACTATTCTGAAAAATTATTTTTGAGCCGAGATGGGAGTCAAAAAGTTGCTGGTTGAATTGCCATCATGGGCTTAGAAATCTTTTTTCTGATAATATGAGCTTGACAAACACCCACTTATTGGCAGCATGTACAGTTGTCCAGGAATATGCAGTTTGTTTATTATGGTCTTCAGGAAGATTACCTTATGCCCTTTATCTCATAACAGTACTGTTAAATTAATGTACATTTTACATGTTTGTCTGCCATGTCCTTGCTTGTTATACTCTTCAGCTTGTAAATTTTTCTCTTTTTTTGGCCAGCTTGAAAATTGTTTCTTCTGAAAAATTTACAAAAGTTAACTGGATACATTTTTGCTCTTACAGTGCAAGTCGAGAAGCATTTGAAGTTATTATCAGAGCTGGCTCCTGAATGGTTGTCTATCATGTACGTTAGGAAATGTCCTTATGTCAAACTGAAAAAAAATGTCAACATCAATAATCTGATTGAACAGTTGAAATCTAAGGAGATTAATTAGGAACAAGATGTCATAACAAATTCAAGTATCAAGTTGATTTTAGGTTCATTTTTGATGCATATTTCAAAATACCATAGAGAACTAGTATACCAAAAACTTTTTATGAAGTTTTAATGTTTATATAGTTAGTTTTTTATTGCATAAAACTGACAACTATGTAACATATAATGCATATATATATATATATATACACATATATATTTAACAAATAGAAAATTGCTTGAGTGTCTTTGTGTTGTGATAGAAACATGAACGACATCATTTCAAATAGAAAAATGCCTAGTGAAAACACAAGGTGTAGCAGAGTGTTTTCTGGTATTTTTCTGGTTGTCATCTGGGAATTAATTTACTTAAAAATGGGAAATTCCCCTGGGATTTATTACACCAACTGAAAAATGGCATTTTGACTGATTTGACTTGGTATAATAAATCCCATGGGAAATCAAATTCCCCTGGGAATTAACCAGTGTTTCACTTTTGAATTGAAATTCTATGAGAATTGGAATTCCCCTGGGATTTATTACACCAACTGAAAAAATGACATTTTGGACAATTTTGACTTGGTGTAATAAATCCAATGGGAATTTGAATTCCCCTGAGAATTAACCAATTTACATTTTAAATTTTTCCTGGGATTGTCTGATATCCTGTTCAAGAGCAAAATTAAATTTGGTAAGATATTGAAGGAATGCGCTGCACCATTAAGTAGACCTTTGACAAAACACAAGTACAACAGAATATTTGACACTCTTAATGGTTATCTGACAGAGGAGCTTAGAAGCTTCATCTGAATTGGATAGCTTAATAGCTTGACTTGTCTTTTTAACCCATGAAGGGGCAACATTGTACTTTAGAACTTTATACAGGCCAAAAGCCAAATGATTTTGTTCAGCATAGTGGGGCACCTTCCCCGTGGTGGGTTAACTGCAAACTTGGTTAACCTATATAAAAGGCAAGGGTGCACTTTGGAATTTTATTTTCCCTAACTCCTGATTATTTTATTCTAACACCAAATTATTTTATTTGGCAGAGTGGGGCACCCCCCATATTAGGTTAATCTTGCAATAATAAAATAAAAACGTTTTTCTCTCTGGGCATTTTGATTGTTGTTTGTTCACCCTTTCATTTCCAGTGATGTTTATTCTGGGTATTATTGGGTAATTTTGTGAAATGAAGAAAGGAATTTGGGGACAAGAGGATTCAACCTTAATTTCCACCACCACCATACTGATATAGTTTTGATACAATCTATCCAGTTACAGCCCAAATTCATCTGACAGTTGAGCAGGGCAACAAATTTAATTGTGCATGTTTAGTTGAACTAATTCTTAGACAACGAGGGTCAGGTTTTACATTTCTATTCCAGCTATAATGCCAAGTGATTTTACTCGTCAGAGACAAAAATCTTATATGAAAATAAGCATATTAAAAGTTTGCTTTCTTATTGGAGCTGCTCCACAGGGGTTCTAAAGAAAATGCCTGCTGCCAATGCCTCCAGAAATACTCCATGTTGTGACAATGAAGACCAAATACTAAAACTGTCATGTGATTATTTCTGTTAAATGTTATTATTTCATTTAGAGTGCAAGTTGTTTAGCCCAATGATAAAAACCAACAGACTTAATATATAACAAGCAACTACTGACCTTGTTCATCCAGATGAATCACCAAATTATCTCTGAAGTAGGACTAAATCCTTTGAAACATTGTATACAGTGACTTTCAAGGGAACTTCTGACCTGAAGCTTCTTTTGCTGACCAACCAAGCCTGTTTCACCAACCGACACAATTATTTTTACTTCTTCCCATGAAGCCAGGGAATTTCCTACGAACTGTTCATTTCACTGATTTACCAAAAAGTTGTAGTGTATGTCACACCCAAAAGGTATACTCTGAGTCTCCTTGGGTGAAACAATGAAAATATCTGATAAAATTATGCGAATCTCTTCATGCCAATGTCGTGGATGCACTATCAACCAGTGAGACTACATATCAACCCTGTAAGTTTCCATTGTGCATCAGGTTTCTGAACCATATTAAGGAGATGGAAAGGGCTACATATGATTGGGGCAATCCAGAAGGCTTAGGGAACTTAACCAATTAGCTTTCAGATGCTGTTAAAAGGCTGGGACATTGGTTCATATCTTGCTTAAATGAAATTATTCGTGAAAGCTGTTGGTTTGGTCGAGATAACATATGTATATACGTCATATTATCACTAAAAATACCAGTATGAACATTTATTGGTTCGGTTCGTTTTGCACACCAAAATTTTTAGGTCAGAGTATTAATATCTGACTTCTATTTTGAAAGACTGGGACACCATAAAGCTGGAACAAATAACAACGAAAGAGACTGTGGATTAAGTTTTTTTGTACTGGGTACACTGTACGTTCCAAGCCCAACGCATCCGTGTAAAATTTTTTAAAAAGAAAGTCGAACAAAAAGGGATTTCCTGGTAAATATCGTATTCAACTCCCAACTCGCAACTTATTCCCTATCCAACTTGCCTTTGAATTGCTTATTTGGTATAAATCACCAGATTTTAGAACTTGACAGATACGAGCTTGGCAATACGTTTGAGTATTTGTCTTCTGTTTTCAAACCGAAATCTCTGTGTTATTTTCTGTCATTACAAGTAATTATTCCTATTTTGGCATTTTCATAGACATGCTTCTTGGCGGTCCAAATAGTGTTAAGTTTCAAAATTAACAGTACGAAAATATTAGGTGGGTGCGGCTTATTAATTAATATGAAAAAACAAAACAAATAAAGTGTTTCAACCAATAAGTTGTCAATCTGTTCACGACGAAATTACAAGAGCTTCGGTTTGCCAACGTAAAGTACCCAGGTATGGAACTGTGAATGCTCGTCTAAAACCAGCTGCTAATAATATTATTTGGCGAAGGTAGTCATAACTTGGAAAAAAAGACACGCTCAAATGAAGTAGTCATTCTAATGTTTTTCGTTGTAATTAGGAAGCAGAAGCGATTTTACGAATAAGCCCAAGAGCAAAGCGACAAACTACACGGTTCAGTGCCGGGTTTGTTCGCGCAGGGCGAAGATGTTTTTAAAAACAGCATTTCCCAAGGGAATAAGTTTCAATAATGTTTTTCCAATCAGAGGCGCCTCGAAAAGAGATCAGCCAATACGAAGAGCCCGAGATAATATTCCACGAGTAATATTTCTTCATTTGAAAGTCCATTCCCCAAGGGTAACTTTAACGGATTGTCTCTTTTTCGTGCTACTTCTCATGACACGTGGAGTGGTTTTAGTTCATAAGCTAAATGTTTTCTCTTAAAAGAAACCCAAGCCCGTGCCAAATTATAACAACTGTCCAAGAACGCTGCCTCAGTTGCGAAAACAAGACAACAAAAAGGTAAACTGTAGTTCTAGAGCTTGAATGTTTGCGAAGGAACAAATTCCTTGAGAGGGATGTTTTCCGGCTTCTCCAAAGTGTAAGGTCGTTCCCTCTCGTGCTAGAAAACGAAAGCCAAATTAGTTTTGGTTATGGCAACAAACTTAATTCTAGACCATCTGGTTGAGGTAGGTCGCTTTTCGAACCGTTGGCTTTCAGAGCATTGAACGCATTTTAAAATAAAGCAACACGGTCGAGTGCATTATTCTTCTTGGTTCAGTGATTCGAAACGGAGATTCTCAGGTGATTCTTAACAGGACATTCAATCCAATGGCGAATTGCGAACGTAGTTATCAGGTTTGTTTTTTCGTTGGTCTCCATTCGAGATTAGAACGAATGTATTCAGTTTGAAATTAGCCTTGATATTTTAGGCAAAAGTGGGTCGTGACAACTATAGGCTCATGGCCGAAGGAACCACACGTAAGGATTGTGCTACAGAAATGACCTAGACGATATTCTTGCCGTTTTCTTTTCATGAATTGTGATATAAACTAATTCAAACAAATTCATAAAATTATTATTTTATAGTGCTTTGGTCGCCATTCTAGGAGATTTCCAGCTAATTCATCAATCGTTTTTACATCATCTTGCAACGGTTTAACACATTCGCACAGTACAACTCTTTCGTTTATGTTTTATGCAACAGAACTGATACATTTGGGTTAGTGAATACGTTTTCCAAAGAAAGTTTTACCAAGGAATTCCAGTTCTTTGCTTTATGAGCGAAAACTCCGTGATTTTGAAGAGGAGAAATTTTTCCCTCCATTTTCTTTTTAAGAATCCAGCTCACGATATTCGCAGTTAAATTCTTGAAGACGCGTTAGTGCCCTCTTCCTGTCTCTGAAATCTTAAAGTTTTCTTAACTTAACTATAATTCTTATTCAAGAAAGGAAAGATTTCACAGAAAAGGGATTTCAGCAAACCTTGAAATGAGAAAAAATAATTTATCTTTGAAAAAATCTGTAGACAAGGTAAAATGGATTGTGGGAAGAGCCCCTACATAGCCGGGGGGTGAAATAAACCTTCGCTGTTGGTTGACTCGAACGTACTCGTTAAAAATGCAAATCGAAGCAGAAAAAAATCTATTTTTCTCAGCACTAGGACGAACAAAAAACAGACTTGTATTTGACTGAGAAGATGAATCAAAACATTTCTATCTTTTCGAATCCACTCTTCCCACGTTCTTCATTTTTTTTTATCAGTTCCAAGTATTTGGAAAAGGAAGAAACTTAACAGTAACTCGGGAAAAAAAATGAAAACGTAATTGAAATAATTTAAATAAAATAATCCTAATCCTAGAACTCCTTTATTCATTTCTTGGCAAGGTAATTTGAAAAGGCCAAGTGGTAAATTAAACATTTCACTACACACGGAGAGGATCTTTTCCATTCAAGTCGTCCATTTCTCAACGCAACCCAACAGGATCAACATTGGAACTGCACAAGCAGCAAGAAAACTGGATGTTTCGTCAGGTTGGAGTAGAGATGTGGACTTCATAAATGCAGTTAGGTTATGGGCTTTTTCAAATGGTTCCTTACTGGCACCTACAGCCCACATAGGTTAAGGGAAAAACTAAAACAATGATTTCAGAATCCTAAAATCTTGGCATTTTCTGTATTGTTGTCGTTTAGTTTTTCTCAAGGTGTTTCACAAGTACAAATCTAAGATACTTGACACCATAGGTATGTAGAGTAGTTAAGAAAGGGAAGTTAAAACCAGTTAATAAATGAACAATAAAGGTATTTCAATGTTTGTTTAGAGCTGGATTTAATTTTCCTAGGACATTCGAAATGTGCACATAATGCACTTTGGATTGTCCTTAAGTTAGGTGAAGAAGAAGCTCCCAACAGACAAGGTACGTAAGGGTTGCGACAGGAAAATTGCGACGCCCCCATGATACCATTTTTGTTAGTGCGCCCTAGTGTTAGGCTAACTAATAATAGTTATGGTAGTTAACATTAGTCTTTAGTGCAGTCTTTACAGAAACAAAGTTCTAGTTTAGGGAAGGAAAAGCTAGCGTCAATGGACCTGGATGGCAATGTTGTCCAAGTTCTATTGAGATTCTTGGCATTTCTTGTTAAAAGTCCACATCATTTAACTTAAATTTATTCTGAAATAAAAGAGTTTGAGAGGCTAATTTTACTTTGTAAAGTTTACAAAGAAAATTTAGATTTATTTCACATTGAGAACTTAATCATAGAAAACATCTGCAACGTTTTCTGTGATTATTTTTTGTGAAGGGCAGCTCTCCAGCTGTGTCACTTCTCCAGCTTAAAGTCATTTAAGACCTCATAACGTTTTTTAATTCAGCATTACTCCAGCAGTGCAACTTTACTCCGGCCCAACAACTTTACTCCGGCCCAACAACTTTACTCCGGCTCACGACATTTAACAATTGTTCTCTGGTCTTATAATAAACATTTTTTTATGGTTGTACAAGTTACCTCTGGCTTTTTGACTTATAATGCCTCTGGCTTCACAACTTTTCTTCAGTGGTGCAACATTTTCCAGCTGGTAGCTGTACAAGTTTTCCTTGGCTTTTAGTTTTTCTTCAGTTTACAATCTCTTGCCTGGCTTGGCATTATGTTTGTTGACATTTTGTCATCATGTGGATGTTTGTTTTGTATTACACTGGCTTGTCCAATGGTACAGCATTTCATGACCCTGAAACAAGTGGTCTTTTTAGTGATTGTTGTGTATTCTTCAAATTCCTGGTATGTGACATCAAGCATCGTACAGACTGAATGATATCACATGAAAATATTGACTCAATAAATGAAATATCTTTGAATCACTAGATGAAAGGATTTAACAGTTCTCTTTCATAAATTAGTCATGATCACCTTTACAATGACATTATAAAGATTGTAATAGTATTAATCATTTTCCTATGATAATTGTCATGTACCGTAAGTATTATGCTCAGTATATTTTAGTATAAAATATTAATTTAATAGATAAAATGCATGTCCCAGGATGCTTTGCAATACTTGATTGATAGTCAAAAGTAAAAGGAATAAACAAAAAATATAATGTATAGAAGAAAAAATTGTCCACAATACACTATCAATCAAGTGTTCTTGCATTAATTTATGGTCATGCAGTGAAAAATTACTTCTTGATAGTAATTTGTGCAATATAAAACAATTAGTATAACCTTGCTTTGGGGGTAGACTATTTTTTTACAAAAAAAAATGTGTAAACATAGAAAAAGTTTTAGTTGTGGTAAATTCTTTTGCATTAATTCTGTATGAAAATTAATATGGAAGAGTAAGAACTTAGTAATAAAGTAAAAATTTGGTCTACCTCAATCATAGCAGGTTTGCAGGAATCAGGCTTTGTTAGCCTGATTAAGTCAAATTGCATTTTGAAGTTTCAGAGTCATACGTTTGAAGACCTAACTGTGAAAAGTTGCAAAAAATGCTACCCTAGGCCTTCCATACTGGAATCCCAAACAATTGGCAATTCAAATTGAACTTACAATGCAAATAACCACATATTCATTTCAAAGAAAACTTATTAATATGCAGCTTCCCCACTGTTGCTGATCTTTCAATCTTATGGGTGTTGACCCATTGTGGTCCAATTTACCTATGTGGGTGTCCAACTCAACAAAATTTGCATGCACTACTTCTTGAGTTTCCTGGAAATTGAAAGCTTTGATTGGTGTTAAACCTAACATTGGTATGCACTGCCTACTGAGCTACCTTTGTGTTGGGAGCTTAAATTATGTCCAGCCTCACAAAACTGGGACCCTCTGTTAATTGAGCAAGATAGGAAGTTGGATTGGGACCTAACCCTGTGGCATTATGCTCTACTAATTGAGCTGGGAGCAAGTTGGAAACTTGCTTTGTTTTTCAAACCTACAATATTCTCTACTGACTGATTTTAATACCTGCAAGTTAGTTAGGAACATGCATTGTTGTCCAACCCTACAACATAATGCTACCTGTAAGTGAGGAACTTGCATTCATGTCCAACCCTACAACACTGTCATGCTAAACTGAGCTATGAGTAAGTTGGGAACTTGCATTAGGACCCAACCCTACAACATAATTATGCTTTCTAATTTAGCTACCCGGAGGTTGTCAACTTGGATTGGGAACCAACTGACAACATTATTGTGCTCTGCTAATTGAGCATCCTGCAAGTTAGGAACTTGCATTGGTATCAAACCCTGCAACACAATCATGTTCTACTAACTGGGCTACCTGCAAGTTCGGAAGCTTGCATTTGTGTCCAACACTCCATTACGCTCTACTAACTGAGCTAGCAGCAAGTTGGAAAATTGTGCTAGAACCCAACCCCACAATGTTACCTCGACCAACTGAGGTACTTGCAAGTCAGGAGCTTGCATTCTAGTCCAACCCTACAACATTATTTATGCACTACTAATTTTGCTAGTAGCAAGTTGAGAACTTCCACTGGGACGCAACTGAGTGACTTTCAAACTGATTTGCATTTGATTCGGCACATGAAAAGTTCGACGTTTGAACTGGGCCTAAGCAACCTGCAAGTAGAGAATTACTTGCATTGGTATTCAACCCTACGACGTAATGCTCTGCTAACCGAACGACCTGCAAGTTAGTAGTTTGCATTGGTTGCGAACTGTGCTACATTCATATGCTCTACTAACCAAGCTATCAGCAAGTCTGGAGCTTGCATTGGTGCTCCACACAACAACGTTGAGCGATTGCTTGTTGGGAACTCGTACTGGTACCCAACCCACCCACACTGGTATGTCCTCCTGATGGGCTACTTGCTAGTCAGGAGCTTGCATTGGTATCCTACCACGCAACCTTGGTGTGCTTTGTCAACTCAGCTGTATGTAAGTTGGAAGCTTACAATACAATCGTGTTCATCCCATCAACGTTGGTATCTGAGCCACCTACATCCCCACTAATGTACGAGCTACATGCAAGTAATACCGAGTTTTCTTTGGTGTCCAACCCAACATGGCTTATGAGAGCTTGGTGCTTTGATTCAGTGGATAACTTACCCTGGAAAGTTAGTTTTCGAGTGGTCTTGAGAAATACTGCGCCTGTCTGATCAACGAAAGTCTTCCCGAAGTGTAAGTGTTTTAATGACTTAGAAGATTCTTAAATAATGTAGGGAAAGGGAAAATAAAAATAACGTCAGGAAAACTGAAACTGCTCGATGTATTTTAGGTTGATACTATTGGCTCTCACAGTTTTCTGTCCTAATAAATTTTAGATTGAGATGCTCAGAGTCTGTTCTACATTGCTTCGGTACAATTACATTACTCTGACATTTCAAGGGGGTCTTTGATTTGGTCTTTGTAAATGTAGGGGGGGGCAACATATGGTACAGATTAAACAACTCTTTATATAACTCATAACACCTAAAAGAATTAATCAATTCTGACTGGCTGTTAGGGAAGCAACTTGATGATAACACTGTCCAGAAAAAGATATCAGTAATTTGTACTGAATTACTTTTTCAGCACTGTATTACTTTCTTCATGGATATTACTAATTGATAATAACATGGTTTCTTGTGTAATTTGGTAAAATAATGAATTTTGAGCTTTTTAAGACCTCAAATAGCACTCATTCTTCAGAGTCATGCTATGTTGACACAGGACTGGCCACTGTGCCATCGTACTGTAGAACAATAGTCATTGTTCTGTGGCATGATTGACAGTGGTTGAAAAAGTCACTTGCAGATGTTTTTCTCCAAATTGCATTCAAAACCATGCTGTCATCTATAGATGCAACGTTACAACGAACAAGGAAACACCATTACAGTGCTGTAATGATCCAGCAACAATGTAAGGGTTTGTAACCTTGAACAGTCAAATAAGATTAACCATTGTAGTGATCTATTGATTCATTTTGATGTTTTTTAATTATATTTAGGTAATGGAAAAGAATTAAGCAACCTGTAATTCAAGGAAAGTTGGTGTTGAGCATCTTAATTTGTCATCCACAACCAGCTTTTACGTCCAAGCCAGTTGTTCTGGAGATGGTGTATAATGTATTTGACACCATAGGTTTGTGGAATAGCCAGGTAAGGGAAATTAAAACCCAACTAATAAATGAATCATAAAGGTATTTCAGTGTTTGTTTAGAGTTGGATTTAATTTTCCCAAGACATTCTGAGTGTATGTAATGCATTTTGGAATGTCCTTAAGTTTAGGTGAAGAAGAAGCTTCCAACAAAGAACGTACGTAAGGGTTGCGACAGGAAAATTGCGACGCCCCCAGGATGGCATTTTTGTTAGTACGCCCTAGTGTTAGGTTAATTAACAATAGTTATGGTAGTTAACATTAGTCTTTAGTGCAGTCTTTACAGAAACAAAGTTCTAGTTTAGTGAAAGAAAGCCAAAGTCAGTGGACCTGGATGTTAAAGTTGCCCAAGTTCTGTTGACATTCTTGGCATTTCTTGTTGAAAGTGCAAATCAATTAACTTTAATTTATTCTGAAATATGTTTGAAAGGCTAATTTTACTTTGTAAAGTTTACAAACAACATTTAGTTTTATTTTGTATTGCGAACATAATCATAGAAAACATCTATAATGCTTTGAGATTTTTTTATGATTATTCTTTGGCTTTCATGAGTAAGTTTTCCAGCTTCAGGCTTTTTAAGACTTTATAACATTTTTTTCCATTATTCTGCTTTGAAAATTTTGTCAGCCGGTGTTGAATTTCTCCGGCTATGCAGCTATTTTAAGGTGCTACAGTTTTTGTCCGGGTCCCTCACATTTCTCCGACAACGTGAGATTTCTCCGGCAATGTAACCCTTCTTCGGCTTCGCGAAATTTCTGCCGTAATGCTACTTTTTTCCTGTACTGCAGTTCCTCTTGGGCTCTGCGACGCTTCTCCGGCTCTGTGACGCTTCTCCCAAGGACATCAGATGTCCTGATCCAAATTGTAATACAACTCTTCTACACAGTCGTCTTGAAAATTACTTGAAAAACGATTGCCTTTGGCGTGTTGTCGTTTGTGATTTCTGTGAAGATAAATATGCAATTTGTAAAAAAGAATTAAGTTCCTCGCTTTGGTGTATTAGTGGTTTGGTTTTTTTTTGCTTTGTTTTTTCTATCTGTCAATTTATCTATCTTCAATTACAGTCTCCTTGTCCGGCCGTCCTTTTTTCTCTCCGTCTCTCCGGGTTGGCTATAAGTTAAATGTTAAAAATAATTTGCTCGTTACTTACACCAGAATCTTGGATGTGAGAGAAAGACGATGGAAGAGTCGACGGAAGAACGACAAATTTTAAGAAAAGCCTGGAAAAATACCTAAGTGGAAAAATGAAAAAGGACAATATTTGCTTGTGATCCGATTTCCATCATCAGACCATTGATTTCACGGTATAAAAACTGGCATATTGCTTTTCATCTCTTCTTGCTGTAGCCATGAGGTATTTTGATCGAAAATCGAAATTTAAATCAGTCGCCCTGCATCATGCAATTCGCTTTTATGCCGTTTGGCCCAAATAATTATCTTTTATAATCACTGATCCTAGTCAAATCCCAAATTATTCTCTCTCCACATTGTATCAATGATTTTCACTCCCCTTTCTATTGTTGAGTACGAAAGTCAATGAATCAAGTTTTCGTTTACTAAACCTACTGTAACCGCGTCTGACTGGCTTTCTAAAGAATCTGTTAGTACTGATCTTTCTATTGAATTGAACAAACCTTGCGCTAAATTTACATATTTAAATTATGCATCTAAACCACCGAAGCGTTATAATTTTATTCACTTTCCAAACGGCAGCTAATTTGGTCGTGTTCAGTTGAAATCCAAGCAAGAATGGCTTGCAATAAAGTTCAGACATTACTTTTAAAAAGTAAGCTTGACTCATATCTTGGGTTTAAAAGATGATGTTACTTGGAATTTGATTTATTTCGGAAACCTCGGCTTTCTTCGGTCATTGGCAGCCCCAAGCAGTTCGGTAATCTCAGACGTCTCTACACATGGCTTGGGGGCAGCGTCTCGGTGTTTATTCAGTCTGCATGTCTTAGCTTGCTTCATCATTCAGAGTTATTTCAGCTAAGAAGTCACCATGATGCATGGAATGCACGAAAAATGACCGTGAGTTAAACTTACTTTGTTTGAATCAAGTGAAAAACTGAAATTTGACTTGTAATGTGTTGCACGAATGCACGTGTTTGGTGAGCAGAATAGTTTGACAAAGTTCCTAAACACTTAGTTTGACGTCTTTGCTGTGTTGTCATACATTGTCGTACATTGTCTTTCTGACTGCTGTTTGGCCTTGTATTGGGCTTATTGGGCGGATTTATTGTTGCGTGCAAGTGACATTTATAACAACGGTTTCATTTAGAGGAAATATTCAATCCAAATCTCAACGAAGAACAGGTACGATCCTTTTTGTTTGCGGAAATCATTAGCAGTAATTCTGAACAGTGGCGTTGCTAGGGTTAATTTTTTTGTTTTTTTGAGGGTTGGGACAAAATTGGGGCATACCCTGAAGTTTTACAGCTTTTTAATGATGAAATCAATGCTCACCACTAAGTAATATCCTTTGGGATCATCGGGTAAATGGCGACGAGTGTTTGTTCGATATCGCACGAAGAAAACCTTGGTTTTAGAAACGAATGTTGCCGAGATCCAGAACACGAGGCAATAATTTGTTCAACTGGTTCAATATACTGGTATGAAATACCTCCAATTTATGTTTGGGGAGCCCATGCCCCCCTTGGCCCCCTTTGCGATGCCTATGATTCTAAACATGCTAAAAGTCGCAGGCTGCAATATTTTAATGATGCAGTGAGTTAACTTAATGGTTTTTAACATTGTAGTGTGCTGATTTAGTACCTTCAGGATCACGCTTTGTAAATTCCCTCCCAAAAAAAATTACCGTCCTCGTTTTACTCAGGTACAAGGATTAGATAGCTCATGGCTGAAATCAATAGTATAATGGAGAGAGAGAATAATGGGATTTGATGAGGATCAGTAATTTTATGTATGTTATGTACTTTATACGCTCTCAAGCTATTCTACTGAGAAAAACTTTGAGTCCCTGACAGGAATCGAACCCGTAACCTTCTGATCGCCGGTGAAATGCTCTAACCATTGAGCTACATGGACTAAGATGGTGAGCGAAGATTACATTTATGTACTGGTTTGTATGATGGTAGACATATGTACTGCCAGTCTGCAAGTCTCGATATGTCATCTGTTTATTTTAGTGCTAATAATTCAGGGACTCGGAAAGTTTTTCGGAGTAGAACAGCTTAAGGGCGTATAAAGTACATCATATAACTACCAAGTTACCACATTTAATAATATCAATGTATGTAGGTTAGTTTGACAGCGGTTTCTGCATTATATATATCATTGATCTCTGAGCACTGTCAATCTCAAAAAAGTCCATAATTTCTGATATTTAATTTTTCGACCCCTCGTCATGAACTGGATTGAGGTTGATCAAAAGCTTCTATTTGTTGCATATGAAGAAACACATTGAAAGTGACTGTCCACTGAATATTTGTTATACTTGTAATTGTTACAGCAGTTATGCATTTTGTTGTGGTTGCCATGCTTGTTATGCTTGTTTTATCGTTTTTGTAACTGTTACAAGTGTTAAATTTGCTGCAGTTGTTATACTTGTTACGTTTTAGTTTCGTTACACTTGTTATACTTACACTACACTTGTACTTGTCATGCTTGTTATGCTGGTTATACGTTGTCGCGCTTGTTACCCATGCTACCCTTGCTGCCCTTGTTTCCTTAGCTACTCATTTAATAATTTAATTGAAAAAGTTTCTGCAACTCTGATTGGTTTGGAGCAGTGCAATTTCATTGGTAAGTTTTTCAATGACATCAAATAGCACGCTTTCTTCGGACTCTTGCTAGATTGATATTCTTTGGAAAGCTTTCTAGTGCATTTCCCCCCCCGAAATTCGCACTCCAAACTATTCTATTTCCTGTACTTACAGTTGTTATACAAGACATACTTGTCACACTTGTTTTTGATCACTGTCATATCTCCCATCATTTTCTATTTGACGGGATTCTTTGAATACAAACAGGATTTCCAGTTCATCGGAGCGTAGCACAGTTCCACGGAAATTTTGAGCCATCGAGTCAACTGGGAACAGTATGCTCGTTTCATCCAATTTAAGTGCAAGAGAGATTCTCGCGACAACTTAACGCTCGATATCCGTGAGGATGTGCAGTGTTTTGATTCTATTTTATAAACATCCTCAGGGTAGAGCAGCTGTCCGGTAACCCGAAGATGCGAACTTGAATCCCGCGCTAGTCAACTTTTATAGTTGACTTGAGTAGTGTAGGTCAATACGTGAAATATTCTGTTCGTGTTACCGTGAGGATGATTCTGAAATATAACATTTGTTATTCCTGTTATACACTTATTACACGTATTACACTTATTTGACTTGTTCCTCTAATTACATTTGCACACTTTGTATACTTGCTACTTGGTTCTTGTCTGTTGTTGGTTTCTGTGCTCATTCGAAAACATTTTCGACTTTCTGTAACATAATGATCCAACTATGTTTTCTCTCATATAGATACTTCGTCATCAAATGAAAGACCATCTCGATCGAAATGTCCAGAAACACTTGGAGTATGCATGTGACAAAATACGCGACATGGACTTCGACTTACAGGAAAAAAACTCTCCAGCGTACCCAGTTTTCCGTGAAACTCAACCTCTTATCCGGTGAACTCGCATGCAACATCACCGGAGATGGAATCCTGGTCTTGGCCTATCGACAACTTCGAGGTCCGTTTCTGTCAAGCCGTGAATGGAATTGAGCCAGTACTTCACAGCAGGTCATCCACCAGCGGTCTTTACGGTTACAAATTCCGATCACTGGTCTATCTAAATGGCGACGCAAAAGCAAAGGGTTCTCATATTTCTGCCTACATTCAACTCCTTAAGGGCGAACACGATGCTTTAATGAAGTGGCCTTTTGAGCAAGAAGTCGTTGATGAGCGAAGAAATATCGTGAAAGTTTGGCACCCGCAGGTGACAGCGAAGGGATCGTAAATTTCCAACGACCCATGAAAAGTTCCAATACTGGGCGTTGCTACGCTAAGTTCGTGCCCCATGACGTCATTCGTACCAGGAGATATATTCGAGATGTCATGTTCTTGAAAAATGAAGTGGATCCCACTGGGATGGTATTGAAGGGTCGCGGTGAGGTTTGTTGAAGGTAGTTAAAGATATCGGGTACTTTAAGGTGGGTTTTGTTGTCAATTCCATCGAGGAGGATGGATTTAACTGCTTGATTCAACTTGGCTTTTCTTACGTATTTATTGAAATACTTTCGTAAATGAAACTAAACTATTTTAACTGGTCATCTATATTTGCATGGTATGTTTATGTCTGTCGGTGTTGGAACATCACTTTGTTCTGTTATATCATGCCCTGTTTTTAACAATTGACAGCACCTTATTTGTTTGTAACCATGCAAATATAGCTCAGGGATTTACCATGTTCGCACAGATCGTGTAAACTCTTCAATGATACGGTGAGCAACTAAGAACCGTTTTATTTCTAGCAACAAAATTCACTTCGAAGAAAAAGATGTGCTGTAAACACTCCTTAAGTGGGATTCCTACATGAAAACCCAAAGAGGAAGTTGAACTAAAGTAAAGTGCAGCGTCCGCTGTGGTGAACAACGTGTTTGAAAAGCCAAAAAGGTGAGGAAACTGCTGAAACTTAAGAAAGGAATATACTGATGTTTCGATCGGAGGCCTTTTGTCGGAGTAAAACGTTAAGGATATTCCTCTCAAGTTTCTGCATGTCCCTTACCCTTTTAGCTTTTCAGTTGAGCCAAAGCTTTTCTTAACCACAGCTAGGCTCAAATCTATCATGCTCAACGCAGTGGATGTTCCTGACGAAATCAAGTGAAACCTCCTCAACTGTTTTCTATTCATAACCCACTTTTTTTATTTTTTCTACGGCTAACGCCAGACGATTTTACTAGTCAAAAGGTGGAGATTCGGACCGGAAAGAGCGACTTTTTTTCGCGTTATATTATAATTCAACATGTCCTCTCACCGAAGATTTAGGTTAGGGTGAGGATTAGAGTTGAGATTAGAGTTGAGATTAGAGTTAGACTTAGAGTTAGAGTTAGAGTTAGAGTTAGAATTAGGATTAGAGTTAGGATTAGGATTAGAGCTAATCCCAAACCCTAACCTGAAACTTAGGTGACACGACATGTTGAATTATAATATAACCAGAGCGCGAATGCTTCTCAGGCTCTCGCGGTAAGTATCCGCCATCAGGAAGTGGACGTAAAAAAATCGTCCGGAAAAGGTTAAGAATACCTTAACTTAAGGTATTCTTAACCTTTTCCGGGCGATTTTTTGGGTTTTTTTTTTTTTTTTTTTTTTTTTTTTTTTTTGGTGATTTTTTTGGTTTTAGAGTAGTTAAGTCTTATCATGACCTGCCAATTATCTAATCTGAACTAACTGAAGTCAGCTCTTTCATGCTATTTTATGCTATTTTCAGCTCTTTCATGGTAATGGATACTACCCATTATAACCTACGAAATAAGAAACATTTATTTATCAAGGAGTGAAAGCATGGAGCTCCTTGAGTTCCGATCAAAGAAATATTTATTCATTAAGAAGTTTTCGAAATAATATTGAAGTCTCTCCACCACAATTATGTAAATAATTATTTAACTATTATCACGGCTTTCATGAAAAGCAATGGAAATTGATAAAATTCCGTGTTTAAATATAGGTCTGTCTCTCTCTCTCTCTCTCTTTCTCTCTCTTTCTCTCTCTTTCTCTCTCTTTCTCTCTCTTTCTCTCTCTCTCTCTTTCTCTCTCTCATAGACAGAGTTCTGGTAACGAAGTCTTTAGGGGTATTGATCGATTAAGGCTCTCGTGGTTTGGTCATATTGATACTACCACCAGAAAAACGTGTTGCTACAGCTAGCCTACGTCAAGTTATACGTTTTGTCCGAGAGAAAACATCCGTAACCATACACAATTCTTTAATAAAATCTTTATTCGATTATTGTGATGTTGTATTGGGCAATGTGTCTTCTAGCATTGCCACTAGGTTGCAAAAGCTACAGAATCGTACTGCCAGAGCTATAACTGGAAAAGGTTATGAAAACAGATCCAGCGAAGTAAGGAAACAAACTGGAAATCCCTTACTGAATATCGAAGGGAACATATGCTAATAATGGTGCACAAAATATTGAATATGGCCCCTTCATACCTACGAGACCATTTCAAAATCTCCAACACAAGTAACATTCACTAAGAAGGAGAGAAATGACAGTCCTTCTTCCAAAACCACTGACTGAATTTCTTAAGAAAAGTTTTGCACATAAAGGAGTGAAAATTTGGAATGATATCCCAGAGAATGCTAGATCTTGTAAAATTTGAATAGCTTTAAACGATATCTGAAATCATCGCTTCCTCCATCGGATTAAAGGGTATATAGAAATAGAAATAGAGATACAGATGTACTAATTTTAAATATTTTTAAACGCGGCTCTTTGTAAAGCAATTTGTTTTTTTAACTGGAAGATATCCGAATTTAAATCTCTGTCTCTCTGTTTCTCGGTCGGTCTGTCTGTCTGTGTCTCTCTGTCTGTCTGTCAGTGTGTGTCTCTCTGTCTCTCTGACTCTCTCTGTCTGTCTTTCTCTCTCTGTCTATCCCTCTCTGTTTCTCAGTCTCTCTCTGTCTCTCTTTCTCCTCCCTTCTCGTCATGTCTTCATGTGAATATGTGTGCATTCATGCGTACATGCACGCATGCATGTATGTACACATGCGTGTATGTATACGTGTATGTGTGTATGTAACTATATTTATGTATGTATGCATAATGAAACTGTATAATCATATAATGATAATGATAATAATAACAATGATAATAATCATAATGATATTATAACGTTATTAATAACTATTTCCTCACTACATTCTTCAAACTGCACTTCCTGATCAACTGAACTACGTAAGATGAAACAAGTTTATATGTTTAGTTTAGTCTGGTTCCGTTTAGTTTAATTGCATTTGATTAACGTGACATCGTTATCAATGTATTTATCAATATATGCTCTGCAATGATAAAATCTTTAACAAGATTACCCGCAATATGTAGATATGAATAGAAATGGGAAATTGAAGTTAGAACAAAATTATCAGGACTTTACTTAAAAAAATGCTTGTTCGGCTTCGACCAAAAGATATTTTTAATACGACGCCAAAATTTTCTAACCTGGCTCCAACACTAACAGGCTGAAAAAGCAAATTTTTGTGAGTCTGTCAAGTTCCAGATGAGGCAATTAACGTCGGAAAGAATATCCCAGTTAAATATGAACATATATGACTTAACGTGACATAGGCAGCCTCGGTGTCAAGTTAGAATTCGGATGGATTGAGCAAAGCCTTTTAATGGTAGCGAAGTTAGTACAATTCTTAGCACAGTCTGGCAGACAGTTAATCGCTTTTGAAGTATAATCTCTCGGTTTTGCTTGACTGTAGAGGGTACTAAATTCAAGTGAATCGGCAGAACTGAGCCATATCCGTGGTAGTCCAGCCATATCGATCGGCATTTGAGTGCGAAAACCATTACGAATGATGAACTGTTTCATGTGGTGACCTCAAGAAAGTCTGTGTTTCCTAAATACTCGAACCCGGAACGCCTTGGCTCCAAGCCATCAAAGATTACAAAGGGTGTATGTCTACAACTGATTTGTTGCATGACGGCCTGTGACGTATTGCTGTAATTTTTGTACGTTGGTGATGTGTTTTGTCAGGGAGAGCGGAAGAGGTTGAAACACGTTAGAAACTTCTGATGAAGTTTGGATAAAACTAGAAACTCAGCGAAATACTTACGGAGTTAGAAATCTGTGAAGCTCCGTATCATTGTGAAAATGCTGAAGGTGGCGTAACATGATGATGTAACCATTTTTACTGGACAAACCACTCACTTTAGATAAATGCCTAACAATGCATTTTGTAAAATTGTTTGAGAAGCCAAAAGTCGGACGGTTAGCGCCATCGTGGTCACTTCCCTTTTTTCTGGACAGCATTTTTGTTGTCGTACGAGATTTTAGGCTATTTACAAGGATGAAAATGTGTTTGCGTGTCCAAAAGGGAATCTTTAATGATGGTCTTATAACAGTTTATGCAAATAAGCAATCACGTAAGCATGTACGCACGCACCCTTCGCCCGTAACACTCACGCAGTCACGCAAGTATATAATGTTTATTATCCTTGTTTGTTTAATACCCTTGTTTATTTTTCATGAGAAACCTGACTATACCAAACACGCAATTCACAAATCAAATCAAACATTTACATATGAAAATTAATTTTACATATGATTTTTTTTTTGGATGTGGAATAGATAATTTTCACTATGACATATATCTGATTTGCACGTGAAATGACGTGAAATTTTTGGAAGGGAAATTCCTGAAATGTTGTCGATTGCGTGGTAGAGTTGCATGAATACTGAAGACATACAACAGATAATCGTCTTTTCCTTTATCAGCTCACTGGACTATACTCAATCGTAGTTTTAAAATATCAACATGGCTTTATTTTCGTCTAACACCAAGTATTTCATTTGTTCAGGTTTTCTACTCTGGCCAACCATGAACGTCAGACAATTTTACTCTGGCTAACGTCAGACAATTTTACTGTGGCTAACGTCAGACAATTTTACTCTTGCTAACACCAGACAATTTTACTGTGGTTCACATCAGACAATTTTACTGTGGTTCACATCAGACAATTTTACTGTGGTTCACATCAGACAATTTTACTGTGGCTCACGTCAGACAATTTTACTCCGGCTAACATCAGACAATTTTACTGTGGCTAACGTCAGACAATTTTACTGTGGCTAACGTCAGACGATTTTACTCGTCAAGCGGAGACATCCTGCCAAGAAAGGGTTAAACCTTTTCTCGTGATAGGTCTCTCATTGACGTGTAAATAATCATCTGGCGTTAGCGAGAGTAAAATACTGAAAGGTTGTCACTATCTCGAAAGGTTTAACTTAAAAAGGGTTTGATGTCGCGTATTCCTGTCCCTGTAGTTCAAAATGAAATTCTTTTGCAAACCTACTGGCTGGTAGTCGGCTTTCACTAACCCTTTTCTGCGAGTAGGTCTCTCATTGACGAAGAAAATCGTCAGGCGTTAGCCAGAGTTAAATTCTGGGGAGATTCTATTGTCTGAAAAAGAGTTTATTACAGTTAATTACGGTATATAAACCTTCGCCAAGCCCATATCTCAAGCCCCAGATGGATCAAATCCGCAACCTCCTGATGACCAGAGATTCCATGTAACATCTGTCTTAATAACAAAATGACTAATCTGCTCTGAACATCATTTGTCGAATTCGTGGGGCTAGATAAATATTTTTCCCATTATGTGAGCCACGGAAGACATACCCTTTGACGATATTTACGGATTCTGTGGCTGACCTCATGATCGAAAACCGAAGATCGCTTTTATAAGACATCGATCATTTTCATGAAATGACAGGTGAATAAAATGATGAAATGATGTTGCTAACGGCAAACACTTTAGGGCCTGTGTTTCTTTGCAGATCAAATACGAATACTTACAGATAATTATTGAAATTTACAATACAACAGCTGCATGGGTTAGTTATCTGAACGAACGCTTTTTATCTGAGCCTGAGATACTGTGGTAATAACTGGAGTGTTTTTCCAAGGAGGCATTGTACAACCTGTATTTTTGATTGTAGAATCTACTAAAGCGTTACAAACAGACAAATTTTATTGCACGAGGTGGTAATAATTACTAATAGTAATTCTAGCCAGAGAGTTTGGTCCGAATAACATAGTTCTACCTTTATTTGAGTGAATTTGCACTAATATTTGAGATAATTTTTGAGGTCGAAAATTTCACCAAAAAGTAAAGGGGTTAACCCATGGTTTTTGACGATTTTTCGACCAATTTCAAACTTTCCAAATAAGCCGTCAATATGAAAGTTTCGTCCGAATAACAGTTTTATCTTTATTTGAGGGACTTTACACTAATATTTGAGAATTTTTGAGGTCGAAAAATTTCACCAAAAAGTAACGGGGTTAACCCATTGTTTTTGACCATTTTTCGACCAATTTTAAACTTTCAAAATAAGCACAACATATGAAAGATCAGACAAAATAAAATAGTTTTGCACGAATTTCGGGCATTTTAGGTCGAAATTAAGCTGAAATTTTGAGGTGTAAATATTTGACCAAAAAGTAAAGCGGTTAAACTTTGGTTTTTGACCATTTTTCGACGTATTTTAAACTTTCCAAATAAGTCGAAAATATGAAACTTCACGACAAATAAAATAGTTTTGCAGCAATTTCGGACACGTTAGGCCGAAATTAAGCGGAAATTTTGATGTGTAAATATTTGACAAAAAAGTAAAGGGGTTAACCTTTGGTTTTTGACCATTTTTCGTCAAAATTCAAACTTTCGAAATAAGCCTTAAATATGAAAGTTTGGGCCGAATAAATTAGTCTTACCTTTATTTGAGCCAATTTACATTAACATTTGAGATGATTTTTGGGGTCGAAAAATTTCACTAAAAAGTAAAGGGGTTAACCTATGGTTTTTGATGATTTTTAGTCGAAATTGAAACTTTCCAAATAAGCCTTAAATATGAAAGTTTGGGCCGAATAACATAGTTTTACCTTTATTTGAGGGACTTTACACTAATATTTGAGATAATATCGAAATTTCAGGTCGAAATATCAGGTCGAAAAATTTCACCAAAAAGTAAAGGGGTTAACCTTTGGTTTTTGACCATTTTTCGACCAATTTTAAACTTTCGAAATAAGCTCAAAAGATGAAAGTTCAGACCAAATAAAATAGTTTTGCACGAATTTCGGGCAGTTTAGGCCGAAATTAAGCGGAATTTTTGAGGAGTAAATATTTGACCAAAAAGTAATAGGGGTTAACCTTTGGTTTTTGACGATTTTTCGTCGAAATTCAAACTTTCGAAATAAGCCTTAAATATGAAATTTTGGGCCGAATAAAATAGTTCTACCTTTATTTGAGAGAATTTGCACTAATATTTGAGATAATTTTTGAGGTCGAGAAATTTCACCAAAAAGTAAAGGGGTTAACCTTTGGGTTTTGACCATTTTTCGACCAATTTTAAACTTTCCAAATAAGCCGAAAATATGAAAGTTTGGGTCGAATAGATTAGTTTTACCTTTATTTGACCGAATTTACACTAATATTTGAGATGATTTTTGGGGTCGAAAAATTTCACCAAAAAGTAAAGGGGTTAACCTATGGTTTTTGACGATTTTTAGTCGAAATTGAAACTTTCCAAATAAGCCTTAAATATGAAAGTTTGGGCCGAATAGATTAGTTCTACCTTTATTTGAGAGAATTTGCACTAATATTTGAGATAATTTTTGAGGTCGAGAAATTTCACCAAAAAGTAAAGGGGTTAACCTTTGGTTTTTGACCATTTTTCGACCAATTTTAAACCTTCCAAATAAGCCGAAAATATGAAAGTTTGGGTCGAATAGATTAGTTTTACCTTTATTTGACCGAATTTACACTAATATTTGAGATGATTTTTGGGGTCGAAAAATTTCACCAAAAAGTAAAGGGGTTAACCTTTGGTTTTTGACCATTTTTCGACCAATTTTAAACTTTCCAAATAAGCCGAAAATATGAAAGTTTGGGTCGAATAGATTAGTTTTACCTTTATTTGACCGAATTTACACTAATATTTGAGATGATTTTTGAGGTCGAAAAATTTCACCAAAAAGTAAAGGGGTTAACCCATGGTTTTTGACGATTTTTCTTCGAAATTCAAACTTTCGAAATAAGCCTTAAATATGAAAGTTTGGGCCGAATAACATAGTTTTACCTTTATTTGAGGGACTTTACACTAATATTTGAGATAATATTTCAGGTCGAAAAATTTCACCAAAAAGTAAAGGGGTTAACCTTTGGTTTTTGACGATTTTTCGTCGAAATTCAAACTTTCGAAATAAGCCTTAAATATGAAAGTTTGGGCCGAATAACATAGTTTTACCTTTATTTGAGGGACTTTACACTAATATTTGAGAATATTTCAGGTCGAAAAATTTCACCAAAAAGTAAAGGGGTTAACCTTTGGTTTTTCACCATTTTTCGACCAATTTTAAACTTTCGAAATAAGCTCAAAAGATGAAAGTTCAGACCAAATAAAATAGTTTTGCACGAATTTCGGTCACTTTAGGCCGAAATTAAGCGGAATTTTTGAGGTGTAAATATTTGACCAAAAAGTAAAGGGGTTAACCTTTGGTTTTTGACGATTTTTCGTCGAAATTCAAACTTTCGAAATAAGCCTTAAATATGAAAGTTTGGGCCGAATAAAATAGTTCTACCTTTATTTGAGAGAATTTGCACTAATATTTGAGATAATTTTTGAGGTCGAGAAATTTCACCAAAAAGTAAAGGGGTTAACCTTTGGTTTTTGACCATTTTTCGACCAATTTTAAACTTTCCAAATAAGCCGAAAATATGAAAGTTTGGGCCGAATAGATTAGTTTTACCTTTATTTGATCGAATTTACACTAATATTTGAGATGATTTTTGGGGTCGAAAAATTTCACCAAAAAGTAAAGGGGTTAACCTTTGGTTTTTGACCATTTTTCGACCAATTTTAAACTTTCCAAATAAGCCGAAAATATGAAAGTTTGGGTCGAATAGATTAGTTTTACCTTTATTTGACCGAATTTACACTAATATTTGAGATGATTTTTGAGGTCGAAAAATTTCACCAAAAAGTAAAGGGGTTAACCCATGGTTTTTGACGATTTTTCGTCGAAATTCAAACTTTCGAAATAATGCTTAAATATGAAAGTTTGGGCCGAATAACATAGTTTTACCTTTATTTGAGGGACTTTACACTAATATTTGAGATAATATTTCAGGTCGAAAAATTTCACCAAAAAGTAAAGGGGTTAACCTTTGGTTTTTTACGATTTTTCGTCGAAATTCAAACTTTCGAAATAAGCCTTAAATATGAAAGTTTGGGCCGAATAACATAGTTTTACCTTTATTTGAGGGACTTTACACTAATATTTGAGATAATATTTCAGGTCGAAAAATTTCACCAAAAAGTAAAGGGGTTAACCTTTGGTTTTTGACGATTTTTCGTCGAAATTCAAACTTTCGAAATAAGCCTTAAATATGAAAGTTTGGGCCGAATAACATAGTTTTACCTTTATTTGAGGGACTTTACACTAATATTTGAGATAATATTTCAGGTCGAAAAATTTCACCAAAAAGTAAAGGGGTTAACCTTTGGTTTTTCACCATTTTTCGACCAATTTTAAACTTTCGAAATAAGCTCAAAAGATGAAAGTTCAGACCAAATAAAATAGTTTTGCACGAATTTCGGTCACTTTAGGCCGAAATTAAGCGGAATTTTTGAGGTGTAAATATTTGACCAAAAAGTAAAGGGGTTAACCTTTGGTTTTTGACGATTTTTCGTCGAAATTCAAACTTTCGAAATAAGCCTTAAATATGAAAGTTTGGGCCGAATAAAATAGTTCTACCTTTATTTGAGAGAATTTGCACTAATATTTGAGATAATTTTTGAGGTCGAAAAATTTCACCAAAAAGTAAAGGGGTTAACCTTTGGTTTTTGACCATTTTTCGACCAATTTTAAACTTTCCAAATACGCCGAAAATATGAAAGTTTGGGTCGAATAGATTAGTTTTACTTTTATTTGACCGAATTTACACTAATATTTGAGATGATTTTTGGGGTCGAAAAATTTCACCAAAAAGTAAAGGGGTTAACCTTTGGTTTTTGACCATTTTTCGACCAATTTTAAACTTTCCAAATAAGCCGAAAATATGAAAGTTTGGGTCGACTAGATTAGTTTTACCTTTATTTGACCGAATTTACACTAATATTTGAGATGATTTTTGAGGTCGAAAAATTTCACCAAAAAGTAAAGGGGTTAACCTTTGGTTTTTGACCATTTTTCGACCAATTTTAAACTTTCCAAATAAGCCGAAAATATGAAAGTTTGGGTCGAATAGATTAGTTTTACCTTTATTTGACCGAATTTACACTAATATTTGAGATGATTTTTGAGGTCGAAAAATTTCACCAAAAAGTAAAGGGGTTAACCCATGGTTTTTGACGATTTTTCGTCGAAATTCAAACTTTCGAAATAAGCCTTAAATATGAAAGTTTGGGCCGAATAAAATAGTTCTACCTTTATTTGAGAGAATTTGCACTAATATTTGAGATAATTTTTGAGGTCGAAAAATTTCACCAAAAAGTAAAGGGGTTAACCTTTGGTTTTTGACCATTTTTCGACCAATTTTAAACTTTCGAAATACGCCGAAAATATGAAAGTTTGGGTCGAATAGATTAGTTTTACCTTTATTTGACCGAATTTACACTAATATTTGAGATGATTTTTGGGGTCGAAAAATTTCACCAAAAAGTAAAGGGGTTAACCTTTGGTTTTTGACCATTTTTCGACCAATTTTAAACTTTCCAAATAAGCCGAAAATATGAAAGTTTGGGTCGAATAGATTAGTTTTACCTTTATTTGACCGAATTTACACTAATATTTGAGATGATTTTTGAGGTCGAAAAATTTCACCAAAAAGTAAAGGGGTTAACCCATGGTTTTTGACGATTTTTCTTCGAAATTCAAACTTTCGAAATAAGCCTTAAATATGAAAGTTTGGGCCGAATAACATAGTTTTACCTTTATTTGAGGGACTTTACACTAATATTTGAGATAATATTTCAGGTCGAAATATTTCACCAAAAAGTAAAGGGGTTAACCTTTGGTTTTTGACGATTTTTCGTCGAAATTCAAACTTTCGAAATAAGCCTTAAATATGAAAGTTTGGGCCGAATAAAATAGTTCTACCTTTATTTGAGAGAATTTGCACTAATATTTGAGATGATTTTTGGGGTCGAAAAATTTCACCAAAAAGTAAAGGGGTTAACCCATGGTTTTTGACGATTTTTCGTCGAAATTCAAACTTTCGAAATAAGCCTTAAATATGAAAGTTTGGGCCGAATAACATAGTTTTACCTTTATTTGAGGGACTTTACACTAATATTTGAGATAATATTTCAGGTCGAAAAATTTCACCAAAAAGTAAAGGGGTTAACCTTTAGTTTTTCACCATTTTTCGACCAATTTTAAACTTTCGAAATAAGCTCAAAAGATGAAAGTTCAGACCAAATAAAATAGTTTTGCACGAATTTTGGTCACTTTAGGCCGAAATTAAGCGGAATTTTTGAGGTGTAAATATTTGACCAAAAAGTAAAGGGGTTAACCTTTGGTTTTTGACCATTTTTCGTCGAAATTCAAACTTTCGAAATAAGCCTTAAATATGAAAGTTTGGGCCGAATAAAATAGTTCTACCTTTATTTGAGAGAATTTGCACTAATATTTGAGATAATTTTTGAGGTCGAGAAATTTCACCAAAAAGTAAAGGGGTTAACCTTTGGTTTTTGACCATTTTTCGACCAATTTTAAACTTTCCAAATAAGCCGAAAATATGAAAGTTTGGGTCGAATAGATTAGTTTTACCTTTATTTGACCGAATTTACACTAATATTTGAGATGATTTTTGGGGTCGAAAAATTTCACCAAAAAGTAAAGGGGTTAACCCATGGTTATTGACAATTTTTCGTCGAAATTCAAACTTTCGAAATAAGCCTTAAATATGAAAGTTTGGGCCAAATAACATAGTTTTACCTTTATTTGAGGGACTTTACACTAATATTTGAGATATTTCCGGTCGAAAAATTTCACCAAAAAGTAAAGGGGTTAACCTTTGGTTTTTCACCATTTTTCGACAAATTTTAAACTTTCGAAATCAGCTCAAAGGATGAAAGTTCAGACCAAACAAAATAGTTTTGCACGAATTTCGGTCACTTTAGGCCGAAATTAAGCGGAATTTTTGAGGTATAAATATTTGACCAAAAAGTAAAGGGGTTAACCTTTGGTTTTTGACGATTTTTCGTCGAAATTCAAACTTTCGAAATAAGCCTTAAATATGAAAGTTTGGGCCGAATAAAATAGTTCTACCTTTATTTGAGAGAATTTGCACTAATATTTGAGATAATTTTTGAGGTCGAGAAATTTCACCAAAAAGTAAAGGGGTTAACCTTTGGTTTTTGACCATTTTTCGACAAATTTTAAAGTTTCGAAATAAGCCGAAAATATGAAAGTTTGGGTCGAATAGATTAGTTTTACCTTTATTTGAGGGACTTTACACTAATATTTGAGATGATTTTTGGGGTCGAAAAATTTCACCAAAAAGTAAAGGGGTTAACCTTTGGTTTTTGACCATTTTTCGACCAATTTTAAACTTTCCAAATAAGCCGAAAATATGAAAATTTGGGTCGAATAGATTAGTTTTACCTTTATTTGACCGAATTTACACTAATATTTGAGATGATTTTTGGGGTCGAAAAATTTCACCAAAAACTAAAGGCGTTAACCCATGGTTTTTGACGATTTTTCGTCGAAATTCAAACTTTCGAAATAAGCCTTAAATATGAAAGTTTGGGCCGAATAAAATAGTTCTACCTTTATTTGAGGGACTTTACACTAATATTTGAGATAATATTTCCGGTCGAAAAATTTCACCAAAAAGTAAAGGGGTTAACCTTTGGTTTTTCACCATTTTTCGACCAATTTTAAACTTTCGAAATAAGCTCAAAAGATATAAGTTCAGACCAAATAAAATAGTTTTGCACGAATTTCGGTCACTTTAGGCCGAAATTAAGCGGAATTTTTGAGGTATAAATATTTGACCAAAAAGTAAAGGGGTTAACCTTTGGTTTTTGACCATTTTTCGTCGAAATTCAAACTTTCGAAATAAGCCTTAAATATGAAAGTTTGGGCCGAATAACATTGTTTTACCTTTATTAGAGGGACTTTACACAAATATTTGAGATAATTTTTGAGGTCGAAAAATTTCACCAAAAAGTAAATGGATTAACCTTTGGTTTTTGACCATTTTTCGACGAATTTATATACGTATATATATGCATATATATATATATATATACATACATATATACATATATATATGTGTGTGTGTGTGTCTTAAAATATACATAGATAGATAGATATATAGATAGATAGATATAGATAAATAGATATAAATAGATATAGATAGATAGATATAGATAGATATAGATAGATAGTTAGATACATACATATATTAAAGGCGTCTATGTATATTTGCATATATGTGTGTGTATATAAATGTGTCTGTGTATGAAATATTTAAAAACCAAGCAGGGGTGTTTTAGATCCGATAAAACGTGAACTGGAAGTTTTTTAAATTCCAATTCCCCTGGGAATTAACCAAATTTTAACTATTGACTGTAATTTCCTTGGGAATTGGAATTCCCATGGGATTTATTACACCAACTGAAAAATAGTATTTTGGGTGATTTTGACTTGGTGTAATAAATCCCCTTGGGAATTCCAATTCCACTGGGAATTAACCAAATTTTTACTATTGACTAATTCCCTTGGGAATTGGAATTCCCATGGGATTTATTACACCAACTGAAAAATGGTATTTAGGAAGATTTTGACTTGGTGTAATAAATCCCCTTGGGAATTCCAATTCCACTGGGAATTAACCAAATTTTTACTATTGACTAATTCCCTTGGGAATTGGAATTCCCATGGGATTTATTACACCAACTGAAAAATGGTATTTTGGACGATTTTGACTTGGTGTAATAAATCCCCTTGGGAATTCCAATTCCACTGGGAATTAACCAAATTTTTACTATTGACTAATTCCCTTGGGAATTGGAATTCCCATGGGATTTATTACACCAACTGAAAAATGGTATTTAGGATGATTTTGACTTGGTGTAATAAATCCCCTTGGGAATTCCAATTCCACTGGGAATTAACCAAATTTTTACTATTGACTAATTCCCTTGGGAATTGGAATTCCCATGGGATTTATTACACCAACTGAAAAATGGTATTTTGGACGATTTTGACTTGGTGTAATAAATCCCCTTGGGAATTCCAATTCCACTGGGAATTAACCAAATTTTTACTATTGACTAATTCCCTTGGGAATTGGAATTCCCATGGGATTTATTACACCAACTGAAAAATGGTATTTAGGATGATTTTGACTTGGTGTAATAAATCCCATGGGAATTCCAATTCCCCTGGGAATTAACCAAATTTTCACTATTGACTGTAATTTCCTTGGGAATTGGAATTCCCATGGGATTTATTACACCAACTGAAAAATGGTATTTAGGATGATTTTGACTTGGTGTAATAAATCCCATGGGAATTCCAATTCCCCTGGGAATTAACCAAATTTTTACTATTGACTGTAATTTCCTTGGGAATTGGAATTCCCATGGGATTTATTACACCAACTGAAAAATGGTATTTTGGACGATTTTGACTTGGTGTAATAAATCCCCTTGGGAATTCCAATTTCACTGGGAATTAACCAAATTTTTACTATTGACTAATTCCCTTGGGAGTTGGAATTCCCATGGGATTTATTACACCAACTGAAAAATGGTATTTTGGACGATTTTGACTTGGTGTAATAAATCCCCTTGGGAATTCCAATTCCACTGGGAATTAACCAAATTTTTACTATTGACTAATTCCCTTGGGAATTGGAATTCCCATGGGATTTATTACACCAACTGAAAAATGGTATTTTGGACGATTTTGACTTGGTGTAATAAATCCCCTTGGGAATTCCAATTTCACTGGGAATTAACCAAATTTTTACTATTGACTAATTACCTTGGGAATTGGAATTCCCATGGGATTTATTACACCAACTGAAAAATGGCATTTTGGACGATTTTTACTTGCTGTGATAAATCCCCTTGGGAATTCCAATTCCACTGGGAATTAACCAAATTTTCACTATTGACTAATTACCTTGGGAATTGGAATTCCCATGGGATTTATTACACCAACTGAAAAATGGCATTTTGGACGATTTTGACTTGCTGTAATAAATCCCCTTGGGAATTCCAATTCCACTGGGAATTAACCAAATTTTCACTATTGACTAATTACCTTGGGAATTGGAATTCCCATGGGATTTATTACACCAACTGAAAAATGGTATTTTGGACGATTTTGACTTGGTGTAACAAATCCCCTTGGGAATTCCAATTCCACTGGGAATTAACCAAATTTTTACTATTGACTAATTACCTTGGGAATTGGAATTCCCATGGGATTTATTACACCAACTGAAAAATGGTATTTTGAATGATTTTGACTTGGTGTAATAAATCCCCTTGGGAATTCCAATTCCACTGGGAATTAACCAAATTTTTACTATTGACTAATTCCCTTCAGAATTGGAATTCCCATGGGATTTATTACACCAACTGAAAAATGGTATTTTGGACGATTTTGACTTGGTGTAATAAATCCCCTTGGGAATTCCAATTCCACTGGGAATTAACCAAATTTTCACTATTGACTGTAATTTCCTTGGGAATTGGAATTCCCATGGGATTTATTACACCAACTGAAAAATGGTATTTTGGATGATTTTGACTTGGTGTAATAAATCCCCTTAGAAATTCCAATTCCCCTGGGAATTAACCAAATTTTCACTATTGACTCTAATTCCCTTGGGAATTGGAATTCCCATGGGATTTATTACACCAACTGAAAAATGGTATTTTGGATGATTTTGACTTGGTGTAATAAATCCCCTTGGGAATTCCAATTCCACTGGGAATTAACCAAATTTTCACTATTGACTGTAATTTCCTTGGGAATTGGAATTCCCATGGGATTTATTACACCAACTGAAAAATGGTATTTTGGCCAATTTTGACTTTGTAATAAATCCCCTTGGAAATTCCAATTCCATTGGGAATTAACCAAATTTTCACTATTGACTGTAATTCCCTTGGGAATTGGAATTCCCATGAGGATTTAATACACCAACTTGAAAATGGTATTTTGGACAATTTTGACTTGGTGTAGTAAATCCCATGGGAATGCCAATTCCTCTGGGAATTAACCAAATTTTCACTTTTAACTATAATTCCCTTAATTACACCTACTAAAAAATGGCATTTTGGCCGATTTTGACTTGGTGTAATAAATCCTATGGGAATTCCAATTCACCTGGGAATTAAATAATTTTTTACTTTTGACTTTAATTTCCTATGGAATTGGAATTCCCCTGGGATTGATTACACCAACTGAAAAAAGGTATTTTGGCCAATTTTTACTTGGTGTAATGCAATTCAATTGGGAATTCAAATTGTCCTTGGAATTAACCAACTGTGATAGAAACATGAATGTCATTTCAACCAGTAGTAATTATATATATACATATATAACATATACTGGTATATACACGCACGTACATGGACGTATGTACATGCACGTACGTGGGCATACGTACATGCACATACACGGACATACGCACATACATACATATATATACATAGATACCTTTGAAGACAAAATACAAAATACTTAACACATTCATGCACACATATTCATATACAATTATATGTACATACACCAGGTCCAGTAACATTTGACCCAAAAAACGTCCATTCCTGTTACTAAACGAGACATGGTATACAACTCAAACTGCCCAAATGACCAAAAACTGAAATTTTAGTAATAGTTAAAATATGAGCAGGAGATCTTTATGGTGACATACAAGGGCAAGCTGAAGGTGAGCCATTGTTATTTGCCATAAAGATGGATCACGAATATTTTAACTTATTTATCAAATTCTGAGACAATATGGTGAATACCTTGTTTGGAAGTCATAGAGAAGGTAAAAACACGTAATTTTTATGCAGAAATAGCTCATTTTGAGCTACCTCTGTCTGTTAACTTTGATAAAACATTGTTTTATTAATCAATGCTTTATCCACATTTACAAATGCTCATGAAATATTCATTTCTTTTGAATTTTCTTCATGAATTCTTAATGAATTTGATAAGTTCTATTAGAGATTCAAAAACAATGTGAAGCTTACGTTATCAATGGATCCATACAGACTGAAGATTTGTTGATATATAGATATGTATACACATACCGTCAGATGTATAGTTATGTAAATATATAAATAGATACAGAAATTGGCCACAGCAAGATATTCTAAGTGAAGACTCTGAACTAAGTTTACTATCTATTTGAGGCACTCAAGCTGAATCTCTAAAAGTCAAGGCAAGGCCAATAAGCATGTTCCTGTGAATAAAACAAAAAAGACCACACACAACACACTGTCAGCAAACCTTCACGGTTTACACCAGTACTTTTTTTCGTATATTTTTTTTAAATTAGCTTGTTTTAAAGAAATAGTTAAATCCAATTTTCAATATATGTTAAATTCTTTTTCAAGTTACTTTGCAGGTACACAACAGGGAATTTCAAGGGTGGGAGGGTAATATCAAGGCAATGTCAGGACAACTTTACTGTGGTCATTTCAAGTGAAATAGATCAACATGGCTTGGGGAAATGGGGATATAAAACTGTCGCTAAGACTTCCCAAAAAAAGGGCCAAGGTCGTGACCCTTCGACCCCCCTCTAGCTGCACCCCTGCTTTGTTTGGTTGAGGTAAGCCTTCTGTATCGAGTTCTTCAACACGTTTGATTTCTTCAACTCTCATGAGATCCAATGCTGGATGTAACCAATTAAATGTAGCAACTGGCTTTTTAAACTTCTAAATAAAATATAAAATATAACAGCACCTCAGAATAATGGTCCACTGAAGTGACGAGTGAATTTGGAGTGTTGTATTAGGTTCTGGATAATGCTATCAAGATCTTTACCTGCAAGATCCTGAGGGCACTTTTCCTGAAACAGTGGCTACTTTTGTAAATGTGGGCAAGGAATTTTTAAAACAAGTCATTCACTAGTGTTTTTTTAAAATAATCACCAGTAATTATACTAAAACAATTGATTGTCTGAATGCAAAGAACAATCCATTTAGACTTTATGTATAAGAAACAACCAGGCATTATTTTTATGTTTGGATGCACATTAAGAAATGTTTCATAGCTAATACCCTAAACTCAATTAAAATTTTTCTTTGGCTTAGCTGAAAATTAGCCCCCCAAAATAAATGTTGTTCTGCCATCCCTGTTCAATATGTTGTGTCACCTAAGTTTCAGGTTAGGGTTAGGACTGGGGTTAGGTTTAGCTCTAATCCCAACTCTAATTCTCACCTTATTGCTATATATCACTATTTGTGCTTCCATTGTATTATGATTCAACATGTGGTGTCACCTAAGTTTCAGGTTAGGGTTAGGAAAGTACATAACATACATACAATTACTGATCCTCATCAAATCCCACTTGTTCTCTCTCTTCATTGTACATGTACCATTGATTTCAGCCATGAACTATCTAATCCTTGTACCCGAGTAAAATGAGGACGGTAATTTTTTTAGGAGGGAATTTACAAAGCATGATCCTGAAGGCACTAAATTAGCAAACTACAATGTTAAAAACCATTAAGTTAACTCACTGCATCATTAAAATATTGCAGCCTGCGAACTTTTAGCACGTTCAGAATCATAGGCATTGCGAGGGGGGCCAAGGGCCTCCCAAACATAAACTGGGGGTATTTCATACCAGTATATTGAACCAGTTGAACAATTGAATTATTTCCTCGTGTTCTGGATCTCGGCGACATTTGTTTCTACAACCAATGTTTTCTTCATGTGATATCAAACAAACACTCGTCACCATTTACCTGATGATCCCAAAGGATGTTACTTAGCGGTGAGCACTGATTTCATCATTAAAAAGCTGTAAAACCTCAGGGTATGCCACAGGTTTTGCTCCCCCCCCCCACCCCCACCTCAAAAAAATAAAAAAATTAACCCCTAGCAACGCTATTGTTCAGAATTACCACCAATGATTTCCGCAAACAAAAAGGATCGTACCTGTTCTTCGTTGAGATTTGGATTGAATATTTCCTCTAAATGAAACCGTTGATACTATGCCACTTGCACGCAGCAATAAATCCGCCCAATAAGCCCAATACAAGACCAAACAGCAGTCAGAAAGATAATGCACAAGTAGGCGCTAATGCAGTTTCGCACCTCAACCATATAAGTACAAGTAATAAAGTAAATGGTTTGAACCTGGGAGAATCGTGACATGTTTGAGGAAGTTGATCGTCCAGGTTAGTGTAGTCTTGAGAAAGACTGTTGGTTGAAGTGACTGACGTTTCGACAGCCTTAGCGGCGGTCATCTTCAGAGTCAAGATGACCGCCGCTAAGGCTGTCAAAACGTCAGTCACTTCAACCAACAGTCTTTCTCAAGACTACACTAACCTGGACGATCAACTTCCTCAAACATGTCACGATTCTCCCAGGTTCAAACCATTTACTTTAAGTACAAGTAACATAGGTAAATCACATATCAGTCGACAGCTTCTTACCTGTAGATTACAGTGAAACAGCAATTTCAAGAATTCACTCCAAACATAAGGCATTATAGCCAAAAAAACAGACACACTGAAGTTCTTGAGCGTCAACAGTGAACCGAGGGCTCAAGACCGTAAAGTTGATGGATTTATCTACAATTTTAGTACAGTCCCTCTCCATTGTTTCCTCGCTCTGTAAAAGCCCCGAAAATGTTTATAAACTCAAATCCTAACCCTAACGCTAACCCTAATCTAACCTTTGGGTTTATACACATTTTCGAAGAAGTACAAAGAAACATTCAAACATGACGCTAAGTAACAGGGCTGTTCTTTAAGGCTATAATGCATTATGTTTGCAATGAATGGTTGGTATCATGGTATCACTGTAATTTCCAGATAATAAACTGTCGAATGATATATAATTTACTTGCATTTATATGGTTGAGGTGCGAAACTGCATTAGCGCCGCACAACAGTGTATGACAACACGACAAAGACGTCAAACAAAATGTTTAGGAACTTTGTCAAATTATACCGCTCACCAAACACGTGCATTCGTGCAACACATCACAAGTCAAATTTCAGTTCAGTTTGATTCAAACAAAGTAAGTTTAACTCACGGTCATTTTTCGTGCATTCCATGCATCATGGTGACTTCTTAGCTGAAATAACTCTGAATGATGAAGCAAGCTAAGACATGCAGACTGAATAAACACCGAGACGCTGCCCCCAAGCCATGTGTAGAGACGTTTGAGATTACCGAACTGCTTGGGGCTGCCAATGACCAAAGAAAGCCGAGGTTTCCGAAATAAATCAAATTCCAAGTAACATCATCTTTTAAACCCAAGATATGAGTCAAGCTTACTTTTTAAAAGTAATGTCTGAACTTTATTGCAAGCCATTCTTGCTTGGATTTCAACTGAACACGGCCAAATTAGCTGTCGTTTGGAAAGTGAATAAAATTATAACGCTTCGGTGGTTTAGATGCATAATTTAAATATGTAAATTTAGCGCAAGGTTTGTTCAATTCAATAGAAAGATCAGTACTAACAGATTCTTTAGAAAGCCAGTCAGACGCGGTTACAGTAGGTTTAGTAAACGAAAACTTGATTCATTGACTTTCGTACTCAACAATAGAAAGGGGAGTGAAAATCATTGATACAATGTGGAGAGAGAATAATTTGGGATTTGACTAGGATCAGTGATTATAAAAGATAATTATTTGGGCCAAACGGCATAAAAGCGAATTGCATGATGCAGGGCGACTGATTTAAATTTCGATTTTCGATCAAAATACCTCATGGCTACAGCAAGAAGAGATGAAAAGCAATATGCCAGTTTTTATACCGTGAAATCAAATGGTCTGATGGAAATCGGATCACAAGCAAATATTGTCCTTTTCATTTTTCCACTTAGGTATTTTTCCAGGCTTTTCTTAAAATTTGTCGTTCTTCCGTCGACTCTTCCATCGTCTTTCTCTCACATCCAAGACATATAGCCGGAGAAATTTGACCCTGGCTGACAAAATTTTCAAAGCCGAATAATGAGGAAAAAATGTTATGAAGTCTTAAACGGCCTGTAGCTGGAGAAGTTACACATGATAGCCAAAGAATGACCATAAAAAAAATCACAGAAAGCATTATAGATGTTTTCTATGATTATGTTCGCAACATAAAATAAAACTAAATGTTGTTTGTAAACTTTACAAAGTAAAATTAGCCCCTCAAACACATTTCAGAATAAATTAAAGTTAATTGATGTGCACTTTCAACAAGAAATGCCAAGAATGTCAACAGAATTTGGGCAACTTTACCATCCAGGTACATTGACTTTGGCTTTCTTTCACTAAACTAGAACTTTGTTTGTTTAAAGACTGCACTAAAGACTAATGTTAACTACCATAACTATTATTAATTAGCCTAACACTAGGGCGCACTAACAAAAATGCCATCATAAGGGCGTCGCAATTTTCCTGTCGCAACCCTTACGTACCTTCTCTGTTGGGAGCTTCTTCTTCACCTAACTTAAGGACATTCCAAAATGCATTATGTGCACACTTGGAATGTCCAAGGAAAATTAAATCCAGCTCTAAACAAACATTGAAATATCTTAATAATTCACAAATTAAATGGTTTTAATTTCCTTTACTTAGCTACTCTGCACACCTATCGTGTCAAGAACCTTAGACTTCTAATTCTCAGGCAGCGTGGAAAAAACTAAACGACAACAATACAAAAAATGCCGAGGTTTTAGGATTCCGAAATCGTTGCTTCAGTTTTTCCTTTCCTTAACCTATATGGGCTGCAGGTGCCATTTAAGGAACCATCTTAAAAAGCCCATAACCTAACACCATCTAATGAGCACCACATCTTTCTAACCTTACCAACATGTTATATACCATCGCCAGAACAACATCTTAGGACGTACAGGCTGGTTGTGGATGACAAATTAAGATGCTCAACGTCAACTTTCCTTGAATTAGAGGTTGCTTTATTCTTTGCTCAACCTATACGTAATTGAAAAAACATCAAAATTAATTAATGGATCCCTGTAGTGTTTAATCTCATTTGAATGTTCCTCGTAAGGAAGACTTATATTGCCGAACATAAGGTCTGGCCATGATAACCACCAGCTGACAAAGTAAAACATACAGGGCTAAATCCCTGCGTACTTTGAACCCTCTCTTTAAACCTGATTAAAAATGAAAATGAAATAAAATTAAAAAATAAATAAGAATTTCTTGTTACCGATAAATTAGCTTCTACCAGGAGTGTAGCAAGGCCTCACAGAAGACTAAATGGGAAGCTCAATATATAAGATACGGACTATAAGGAACTGTTTTTGAAACATGGTTTTCGAGGACGTTTCGTGATTCTTACCTCACTGTAGAGGTGTTCTCTCGTACATATGACATATTCAGAATTATTACATCACAAAACCAGGTGCTCTTATTTCCTAGGTAAGCAACACTTACATTACAGCCAAGTCCATAAATTCCTCCAATGTTGATTGACAGGAAACATACCAAAACGTAAAGTACCACATTCTAGGTTTCAGGACGTCCTTCATTCTTTGCTCTAACTGACTAGGAATATTTAGGGATTATCAAATGAGATGGAAGCCAATATTGGTGGGTACTTAACCAATATATCCACCGACATTGAGGTGAATAATTGTTTTCTAAAAAACACAAGTGAAACTGCAAGCTTGATTTTGTGCTATAACAATAACGGATAAAACATCGACGGAATTATATCGCGATGTCTAAACCCTCTTCAGGTTACCAGTCTGAATTACTTTTTTTTGGCACTGTGTTAATATTTTCATTTATGTTATTGATTGGAAACTGCATGGTTTCTTGTGGAGTGAGGAAAAACACGCACTTGAAACTTTGTTAAAGAGTTCTGTAATCTTCACCCAATGCAATCCCGACAAATTTGCGAAAAATTTACGAAAAAATTTAAAGACTCAATCGACCATCCCCGCTAGAAGTGTCCGAGTGAAGCCGTTGTACTTGGGCCTTTATAGAACAGACCCTGAGCATCTCAATCCAAAAACTATACGGCAGAAAATTGTGAGAGTGAATGGTATTCAAGTAAGATATATGGGAAGTGCTGCAGTTCCTGCAGTTTCAGAACTCCTGGTATTGTTATTCTCCTGACATTACTTTAGAATCTCCTTAATCAATAAAATACTTACACTTCAAAAGGAATTTTTTAACCAGACAGGCTTTCTCCCCTATTTCTCCACACCACCTGAAAACTAACTGTCCAGGATAAGTTATCTATTTGATGAAATCATCAAGGTCTCGTAAACCATGTTGGATTGGACACCAATGCAAACTCGTTACTTGCGTGTAGCTCCTACATTAGTTGTGATGCAGATATCAATGTTGACGGGATAAACAGATTGCAAGCTTCCAACTTATATACAGCCGAGTTGAGAAAGCACACCAATGTTGTTTGGCCGGATACCAATGCAAGTTCCCGACTAGCAGGTAGCTGGTTAAATCGAGCATATCAAGATTGCTGCGTTGGCTACCACTACAACTTCATGACTTGCAAATAGCTGAGTTAGTAGATCATAGTGCGGTTGGGTTTGGTACTAATGCAAGTTCCCGGCTAACAGGTAGATTATTTAGCAGAGCACACCAATGTTGTGGAGTTGGACACCAAGGCAAGCTTGCAACTTGCAGGTAGTTCAGTTAGGAGCATATTGTCGTAGGTTTAGGCACGAATACAAGTTCCCTACTTGCGGGTAGCTCAATTTGCAAAGTATGATGTTACAGGCTTGGACACGAATGCAAGATTCCGACTTGCAGGTAGCTCAGTCAGTAGAACATAATGTTGCAGGGTTTGGTCATAGTGCAGTTTCCCACTTGCAGGTTGCTCAGAGGAACATGTTTTGGAGTTCGACCCTAATGCAAGCTCCCGACTTGCTGGTAGCTCAATTAGTAGAGCATAATAATAAATGTTGTAAGTGTTGGGTCATAATCCAAGTTCCTGACTTGCTACTAGCTCAGCAGCTAGAGCATAATGTTATATGTTTTGACACCAATACAAGCTCAAGAATTCCAGGTAGCTCAGATAGTAGAGGATAATAACGTTAGTGTGAAAAAGATAAACAAGTGTTCTCTGACCAAAAATGATTTTTGTTAACGAGCTTTCGGCTACCAGTCTGTAGCCTTCAACGGGTCAAACATTTTTGGTCAGAAAATACAATTATCTTTTTCTCACTATGATTAATCCTGACCGCAAGTCATCAATCTTTTCCGTAATATTGTTGTAGGGTTCAGTCCCAATCCAAGTTCCCAACTTGCAGGTAGCTCAGATAGTAGAGCATGATATCGTGAGGTTGGACACCAATGTAAGTTCCAAACTTGCTGGCAGCTCAATTGACAGAGCTCATACCAATCTCATTAGGTTGGGTCCCAATGCAGGTTTCTAACTCTTGTAGCTCACATAGTGGAGCATGATGCTGCAGGGTTTGACACCGGTGCAAGTTCCTGACTTGCAGGTTGGTCAGTTGGTGGAGCATGATAACGTTGTAGCGTGGGATACCAATGCAAACTCCCGATTTGCAGGTAGCTTAACCGGTAGAGCAAACCATTGTTTGGCTGGACAGTAAAGCAAGCTCCCATCATCCAGGCAACTCACTTTCAACATAAAATTGTTGTAGTGTGAGACATTAAAGCTAGTTCCCGACTTGCAGATAGGTCGGTTGGTAGAGCATGCTAATGTTGTTGGGGCGGGATCTAATGCCAGTTCCAAACTTGCTGGTTTCCAAGTGGGTAGAGCATATCACGATTGTTAGGAAACCAATTCAAGTTCCCGACTTGCAAGTAGCTCATTTGGTACTAACGTTGTTGGGTTGGGCACCATTGCAACTCCTTGTTAGTAGCTCACTTACAAGAGCGTACCGGTTTTTACGGGGCTGGTCATAACATAGGCTCACAAAGTGTGGGTAGCTCAGTTTAAAGAGCATACCAATGTTTTCGGGAAAGCCCCAATCAAAGGTTCCCATTCCCAGGTAGTTTAATAGGCAGTGCATACTAATGTTGCCGATCTGGACATCAACTCCCATGCAAGCTGTCGACTTGTATGAAGTTCGTATGGTGCAATCTAACAAAGTGAAAGTTCCAGGTAAGTTGGACGACAATGAGTCAATCAATGTAAGATCGAAATATCAGCATCCACGAGGAAGCGCCATAAATGCTATAAAATAGTCTGTCTTGATAGGAAATGAAATTTTATGGTTATTTGTAAGTTCAATTTAAAAAGCCAGTTGTTTGAAATTCCGATCTTGAAGGCCTACAGTTGCAATCTTTTTTTTTCAACTTGTCGCAGTTAGGTCGTAGAATGTATGACCATTAAACCTCAAAATTTGCTTTTGCTTAATCGGGCTAAAAAGGTTGATTCCAGTTGCTAACCTGCTTTGATTTAGGTAGACTAAATGTTTACTTCATTACTACTTTCTTAATTACTCTTCCATATTTGGTACAAAATCAAGCAAAAAAAAATTTAATACATTCTCAAATATTTCCTATTTTTACACATTTCCTTTTGTAAAAAAGAAGTCTACCTCCAAAGCAAGGTCATATCCTTTTTCTTTTATAATGCAAGAATCATTATTAAAGCATAATTTCTCGCGGCATGACCATAAATTAATGCACAAAACGCTTGATTGATAGTATATTGTGTTAACAATATTGTTTTTCTTTAATATATTAAATTTCTCACTTATTCACCTTGCGCCACTTTTCGACTATCAACCAAGTATTTCAATGTACCATGGAACATGCATTTTGTCTACTAAAATAGTTTATATTCAAATAACCGATTGATATAATATTTACACGACAATCATGAGAAATATTACCATTATATTTCAATCTTTATTGAGCCATAATGAAAATGATCATATTAATCCAAAAAACACCGTCAAAATCCTTTCATCTAGTGCTTAGAAGCCTTTCATTTCATTTATAGATTCATTATTTTCACTTGATGTCATCCAGTCTGTTCAATATTTGATGTTGCACACAATGAATTTGAAGAATACACAAAAGTCACCGAAACATCTGTTGTTTCAGGGTCATGAAATGTTTTACCATTAGACTAGCCAATGTAATTTAAAAAAAAAAGTCTCCACGTAAAGCAAAAGTCTGAAGGACCTTGGTAATGTGAAACCAGGCAATAGTTTGGAAACTGTACGAAAATTTTCAATACCAGAGAAATGTTACACGGCCACCAAATGACTTAAGAAAAGTTGACGAACGGAAGAAAAGTTGTGAACCCGAAGATAATTATAAGTCAAAAAGCCTGAGATAAGTTGTAAAGCTGTAGACTGATTGTAAAGTCTGAGATAAACAATAAAGCTGGAGATAAGTTATATAACCGGAAAAATAAATATTATAAGACCAGAGAACAATTGTTAAATGTCGTGCACGGAGGAAAGTTCTTGAGCTGGAGTGATATTGCAAAGCCGGAGAAAAGTTGCAAAGCCGGAGAGAAGTTGCAAAGCCGGAGAGAAGTTGCAAAGCCGGAGAGAAGTTGCAAAGCCGGAGAGAAGTTGCAAAGCCGGAGAGAAGTTGCAAAGCCGGAGAGAAGTTGCAAAGCCGGAGAGAAGTTGCAAAGCCGGAGAGAAGTTGCAAAGCCGGAGAGAAGTTGCAAAGCCGGAGAGAAGTTGCAAAGCCGGAGAGAAGTTGCAAAGCCGGAGAGAAGTTGCAAAGCCGGAGAGAAGTTGCAAAGCCGGAGAGAAGTTGCAAAGCCGGAGAGAAGTTGCAAAGCCGGAGAGAAGTTGCAAAGCCGGAGAGAAGTTGCAAAGCCGGAGAGAAGTTGCAAAGCCGGAGAGAAGTTGCAAAGCCGGAGAGAAGTTGCAAAGCCGGAGAGAAGTTGCAAAGCCAGAAAGAATTAGTGGGGATGTAGGTGGCTCAGATACCAATGTTGATGGGATGAACACAAATGCAAGCTTCCAACTTACATACCGCTGAGTTGAACTAGCTGACCAAGGTTGCTTGGCAGGATACCAATGCAAGTTCCCGACTAGCAAGTAGCCCATCGGTAGAACATACCATTGTTGGTGGGTTGGGTACCAATACAAGTTCCCAACAAGCAATCGCTCAACGTTGTTACGTGGAGCACCAATTCCAGCTCCAGGCTTGCTGATATAGCTTGGTTAGTAGAGCATATGAATGTAGCACAGTTCAGTACTAATGCAAACTACCAACTTGCAGGTCGTTCAGTTAGCAGAGCATTATGTCGTAGGGTTGGATACCAATGCAAGTAATTCTCGACTCGCAGGTTACTTAGGCCCAATTCAAACGTCGAACTTTTCATATGCCTAATCAAATGCAAATCAGTTTGAACAAAGGATTTTGCTCATTAACATTAGATTCGGCCCATGAAAAGTTCCACGTTTGAATGCGCCTGATTTCCTAGAAAATACCAAAGTCACTCAGTTGCGTCCCCGTGCAAGTTCCCAACTTGCTACTAGTAAAATTAGTAGAGCATAAATAATGTTCTAATGTTCTTTGAATGCAAGCTCTTGACTTGCAGGTACCTCAGTTGGTCGAGGTAATATTGTTGGGTGGGGTTCTAGCACAATTTTCCAACTTGCTGCTAGCTCAGTTAGTAGAGCGTAATGGAGCGTTGGACAGAAATGCAAGCTTCTGAAATCGCAGGTAACCCAGTTAGTAGAACATAATAGTGTTGGAGGGTTTGATACCAATGCAAGTTCCCAACTTACAAGATGCTTAATTGGCAGAGCACAATAAGGTTGTCGGTTAGTTCCCAATCCAAGTTCTCAACCTGTAGGTAGCTAAATTAGTGAGCATAATTATGGTAGATGAATGATCTTCAAGCTCGATACTCAGAAAATGATTTCTGAGCCCCAGACGGGGATCGAACCCGCAACCTTCTGATCAAACTGCTTAAGCATAATTATGTTGTAGGGTTGCGTCCTAATGCAAGTTCCCAACTTACTCATAGCTCAGTTTAGCATAACAATGTTGTAGGGTTGGACAACAATGCATGTTCCTAACTTGCAGGTATTAAAATCAATCAGTAGAAAATATTGTAGGTTTGAAAAACAAAGCAAGTTTCCAACTTGCTCCCAGCTCAGTTAGTAGAGCATAATGCCACAGGGTTAGGTTCCAATCCAACTTCCTAACTTGCTCAGTTAACAGAGGGTCCCAATCTTATGGGGCTGGACATAATTTAAGCTCCCAACACAAAGGTAGCTCAGTTGGCAGTGCATACCAATGTTATAAAAATGAAGTGCAGCGTAAGCAGTGTGGAAATCAAAGTGAAATAATCAGAAAGGTTTGAGTACTGCCAAAACGTGAGAGTAGTTCTCTAACGTTTCGAGTGAAGGCCATTCATACCAATGTTAGGTTTAACACCAATCAAAGCTTTCAATTTCCAGGAAACTCAAGAAGTAGTGCATGCAAATTTTGTTGAGTTGGACACCCACACAGGTAAATTGGACCACAATGGGTCAACATCCATAAGATCAAAAGATCAGCAACAGTTGGGAAGCTGCATATTAATAAGTTTTCTTTGAAATGAATATGTGGTTATTTGCATTGTAAGTTCAATTTGAATTGCCAATTGTTTGGGATTCCAGTATGGAAGGCCTAGGGTAGCATTTTTTGCAACTTTTCACAGTTATGTCTTCAAATGTATGACTCTGAAACTTCAAAATGTAATTTGACTTAATCAGGCTAACAAAGCCTGATTCCTGCAAACCTGCTATGATTGAGGTAGACTAAATTTTTACTTTATTACTAAGTTCTTACATTTCCATATTAATTTTCATACAGAATTAATGCAAAAAAATTTACCACAACTAAAACTTTTTTCTATGTTTACACATTTTTGTTTGTAAAAAAGTAGTCTACCCCCAAAGCAAGGTTATACTAATTGTTTTATATTGCACAAATTATCATCAAGAAGTAATTTTTCACTGCATGGACCATATATTAATGCAAGAACACTTGATTGATAGTGTATTGTGGACAATTTTTTCTTCAATACATTATATTTTTTGTTTATTCCTTTTACTTTTGACTATCGATCAAGTATTGCAAAGCATCCTGGGACATGCATTTTATCTATTAAATTAATATTTTATACTAAAATATACTGAACATAATATTTACATGACAATTATTGTAGGAAAATGATTAATATACTATTACAATCTTTATGTCATTGTAAAGGTGATCATGATTAATTTATGAAAGAGAACTGTTAAATCCTTTCATCTAGAGATTCAAAGCAATTTCATTTATCGAGACAATATTTTCATGTGATGTCATTCAGTCTGCACGATGCTTGATGTCACATACCAGGAATTTGAAGAATACACCAAAATCACTAAAAAACCACTTGTTTCAGGGTCATGGAATGCTGTACCATTGGACAAGCCAGTGTAATACAAAACAAACATCCACATGATGACAAAATGTCAACAAAGATAATGCCAAGCCAGGCAAGAGATTGCACGCTGAAGAAAAACTAAAGGCTAAAGAAAACTTGTACAGCTACCAGCTGAAAAATGTTGCACCACTGGAGAAAAGTTGTGACGCCAGAGGTATTATAAGTCAAAAAGCCAGTGATAAGTTGTACAACCGTAAAAAAATATTTATTATAAGACCAGAGAACAATTGTTAAATGTTGTGGATGGAGAAAAGTTGTCGAGCCGGAGAAAAGTTGCACCACTGTAGTAATGCTGAATTAAAAAACGTTAAGGTCTTAAATGACTTTAAGCTGGAGAAGTGACACAGCTGGAGAGCTGCCCTTCACAAAAAATAATCACAGAAAACATTGCAGATGTTTTCTATGATCAAGTTCTCAATGTGAAATAATTCTAAATTTTCTTTGTAAACTTTACAAAGTAAAATTAGCCTCTCAAACTGTTTTATTTCAGAATAAATTTGAGTTAAATGATGTGGACTTTTAACAAGAAATGCCAAGAATCTCAATAGAACTTGGACAACATTGCCATCCAGGTCCATTGACGCTAGCTTTTCCTTCCTTAAACTAGAACTTTGTTTCTGTAAAGACTGCACTAAAGACTAATGTTAACTACCATAACTATTATTAGTTAGCCTAACACTAGGGCGCACTAACAAAAATGCCATCATGGGGGCGTCGCAATTTTCCTGTCGCAACCCTTACGTACCTTCTCTGTTGGGAGCTTCTTCTTCACCTAACTTAAGGACAATCCAAAGTGCATTATGTGCACATTTCGAATGTCCAAGGAAAATTAAATCCAGCTCTAAACAAACATTGAAATACCTTTATTGTTCATTTATTAACTGGTTTTAACTTCCCTTTCTTAACTACTCTACATACCTATGGTGTCAAGTACCTTAGATTTGTACTTGTGAAACACCTTGAGAAAAACTAAACGACAACAATACAGAAAATGCCGAGGTTTTAGGATTCTGAAATCATTGTTTTAGTTTTTCCCTTCCTTAACCTATATGGGCTGTAGGTGCCAGTAAGGAACCATTTGAAAAAGCCCATAACCTAACTGCATTTATGAAGTCCACATCCGTCTACTCCAACCTGACGAAACATCCAGTTTTCTTGCTGCTTGTGCAGTTCCAATGTTGATCCTGTTGGGCTGCGTTGAGAAATGGACGACTTGAATGGAAAAGATCCTCTCCGTGTGTAGTGAAATGTTTAATTTACCACTTGGCCTTTTCAAGTTACCTTGCCAAGAAATGAATAAAAGAGTTCCAGGATTAGGATTATTTTATTTAAATTATTTCAATTACGTTTTCATTTTTATTCCCGAGTTACTGTTAAGTTTCTTCCTTTTCCAAATACTTGGAACTGATAAAAAAAAATGAAGAACGTGGGAAGAGTGGATTCGAAAAGATAGAAATCTTTTGATTCATCTTCTCAGTCTAATACAAGTTTGTTTTTCTGTTCGTCCTAGTGCTGAGAAAAATAGATTTTTTTCTACTTCAATTTGCATTTTTCACGAGTACGTTCGAGTCAACCAACAGCGAATGTTTATTTCACTCCGGTTATGTGGGGGCTCTTCTCGCAATCCATTTTACCTTGTCTACAGATTTTTTCAAAGATAAATTATTTTTCTCGTTTCGAGGTTCGCTGAAATCCCTTTTCTGTCAAATCTTTCCTTTACTGAACAAGAATTATAGTTAAGTTAAAAAAACTTTAAGATAACAGAGACAGGGATGAGGGCACTAACGCATCTTCAAGAATTTGACCGCGAATATTGTGAGCTGGATTTTTAAAAAGAAAATGGAGGGAAAAATTTCTCCGCTTCAAAATCACGGAGTTTTCGCTCAAAAAGCAAAGAACCGGGATTCCTTGGTAAAACTTTCTTTAGAAAACGTATTCACTAACCCATATGTACCAGTTTTGTTGCATAAAAGATGAAAGAGTTGTACTGTGCGAATGTGTTAAACCGTTGCAAGATGACATGAAAACGATTGGTGAATTAGCTGGAAATCTCCTAGAATGGCGACCAAAGCACTATAAAATAATTTTATGAATTTGTTTGAATTACTTTATATTACAATTCATGAAAAGGCAACGGCAAGAATATCGTCTGGGTCATTTCTGTAGCACAATCCTCACGTGTGGTTCCTTCGGCCATGAGCCTATAGTTGTCACGACCCACTTTTGCCTAAAATATCAAGGCTAATTTCAAACTGAATGCATTCGTTCTAATCTCGAATGGAGACTAACGAAAAAACAAACAAACCTGATAACTACGTCCGCAATTCGCCATTGGATTGAATGTCCTGTTAAGAATCACCTGAGAATCTCCTTCGTTTCGAATCACTGAACCAAGAAGAATGCACTGACTCGACCGTGTTGCTTTATTTTAAAATGCGTTCAATGCTCTGAAAGCCAACGGTTCGAAAAGCGACCTACCTCAACCAGATGGTCTAGAATTAAGTTTTTTGCCATAACCAAAACTAATTTGGCTTTCGTTTTCTAGCACGAGAAGGGGAACGACCTTACACTTTCGAGAAGCCGGAAAACATCCCCCTCAAGCAATTCGTTCCTTCGCAAACATTCAAGCTCTAGAACTACAGCTTACCTTTTTGTTGTCTTGTTTTCGCAAATGAGGCAGCGTTCTTGGACAGTTGTTATAATTTGGCACGGGCTTGGGCTTCTTTTAAGAGAAAACATTTAGCTTACGAAATAAAACCACTCCACGTGTCATGAGAAGAAGCACGAAAAAGAGACCAAGTGCTCTTGCCAATCTGTTGAAAAAGTTACCCTTGGGGAATGGACTTTCAAATGAAGAAATATTACTGGTGGAATATTATCTCGGGCTCTTCGTATTGGCTGACCTCTTCTCAAGACACCTCTGATTGGAAAAACATTGAAACTTATTCCCTTGGGAAATGCTGTTTTGAAAAACATCTTCGCCTTGCGCAAGCAAAAACCACTGAACCGTGTAGTTTGCCGCTTTGCTTTTAGGCTTATTCATAAAATCGCTTCTGCTTCCTAATTACAACGAAAAACATTACAATGACTACTTCATTTGAGCGTGTCTTTTTTTCCAAGTTGTGACTACCTTCGCCAAATAATATTATTAGCAGTTGGTTTTAGACGAGCATTCACAGTTCCATACCTGGGTACTTTACGTTGGCAAACCGAAGCTCTTGTAATTTCGTCGTGAACAGATTGACAACTTATTCGTTGAAACACTTTATTTGTTTTGTTTTTTTCGTATTAACTAATAAGCTGCACCCGCTTATTAATATTTTCGTACTGTTAATTTTGAAACTCAACGCTCTTTGGACCGCCATGAAGCATGTCTATGAAAACGCCAAAATAGGAATAATTACTTGTAATGACAGAAAATAACACAGAGATTTCAGTTTGAAAACAGAAGACAAATACTCAAACGTATTGCCAAGCTCGTATCTGTCAAGTTCTAAAATCTGGTGATTTATACCAAATAAGCAATTCAAAGGCAAGTTGGGTAGGGAATAAGTTGCGAGTTGGGAGTTGAATACGATATTTACCAGGAAATCCCTTTTTGTTCGACTTTCTTTTTAAAATATTTTACACGGATGCGTTGGGCTTGCTCCGTACAGTGTACCCAGTACAAAAAAACATAATCCACAGTCTCTTTCATTTTTTATTTGTTCCAGATTTATGTTGTTGCAGTCTTTCAAAATAGAAGTCAGATATTAATACCCTGACCTGAAAATCTTGGTGTGCAAAACGAACCGAACCAATAAATGTTCATACCGGTATTTTTAGTGATAATATGACGTGTATACATATGTTATCTCGACCAAACCAACAGCTTGCATAAATAATTTCATTTAAGCAAGATATGAACCATTGTCCCAGCCTTTTAACAGCATCTAAAAGTTAATAGGTTAAGTTCCCTAAACTCCCTGGATTGCCCCAATCATATGTAGCCTTTTCCATCTCCTCAAGATGGTTCAGAAACCTGATGCACAATGGAAACTTACTGGGTTGATATGTGGTCTCACTGGTTGATAGTGCATCCACAACATTGGCATGAAGAGATTCACATGATTTTATCAGATATTTTCATTGTTTCGCACACAGAGACTCAAAGTATACCTTTTGTGTGTGACATACACTCTAACTTTTAGGTAAATCAGTGAAATGAACAGATGGGAAGAAGTAAAAATAATTATGTTGGTTGGTGAAACAGGCTTGGTTGGTCAGCAAAAGAAGCTTCAGGTCAGAAGTCCCCTTGAAAGTCACTGTATACAATATTTCAAAGGATTTAGCCCTACTTCAGAGATAATTTGGTGATTCATCTGTATGAACACAGTCAGTAGTTGCTTGTTATATATTAAGTCTGTCACTTTTTATCATTGGGCTAAACAACTTGCACTCTAAATGAAATAATGACACTTAACAGAAATAATTACATGACAGTTTTAGTATTTGGTCTTCATTATGTCACAATGTGGAATATTTCTGGAGGCACTGGCAGCAGACATTTTCTTTAGAACCCCTGTAGAGCAGCTCCAATAAAAAAGCAAACTTTTAATATGCTTATTTTCATATAAGATTCTTGTCTCTGATGAGTAAAATCACTTGGCATTAGCTGGAATAGAAATGTAAAACCTGACCTCTCTTGTCCAAGAATTAGTTCAACTAAACATGCACAATTAAATTTGTTGCCCTGCTCAACTGTCAAATGAATTTGGGCTGTAACTAGATAGATTGTATCTAAACTATACCAGCAGGGTGGTGGTGGAAATTAAGGTTGAATCTTGTTGTCCCCAAATCCCTGTCTTCATTGCACAAAATTGTCCATTACTACCCAGAATAAACATCATTGGAAATGAAAGGGTGAATGAACAACAATCAAAATGCTCAGTGAGAAAAACATTTTGATTTTATTATTGCAAGATTAACCCAATATGGGGGGTGCCCCATTATGCCACATAAAATCATCTGGTGTTACTCAGAATAAAACCATCAGGAGTTAGGGAAAATAAAATTCCAAAATGCACCCTTGCCTCTTATATAGGTTAACCAAGTTTGCAGTTAACCCACCAAGGGGAAGGTGCCCCACTATGCTGAACAAAATCATTTGGTTTTTAACCAGTATAAAGTTCTAAAGCAGATTGTTGCCCCTTCATGGGTTAAAAAGACAAGTCAAGCTATTAAGCTATCCAATTCAGTTGAAGCTTCTAAGCTCCTCTGTCAGATAACCATTAAGAGTGTCCAATATTCTTTTGTATTTGTGTTTTGTCCAAGGTCTACTTGATGGTGCAGAGCATTCCTTCAATATCTTATCAAATTTAATTTTGCTCTTGGAAGGGATATCAGACAATAATCCATTTTCAATCCATTTGGACAGGAACAGATCTCTGCAAACTATCTGTGATGATAGAAGAAAGTATTTTAAGTATAATTCCAAAGTAAAAATAGAAAATTAATGTATTTTTGTTTTTAGTGTTTCTAAAGCAAATGTGAAATAATATTCCCAAACAAATTTCAGGGTAGGTGTGCAGTGTTAAGGATACCTTCTGTTTTTGGTAAATTTTTCAATACCAAAACACCCAAATTGTAGTTTAACGACTCCACTGTTTGAAGCACTGCATTTTTAATCACTGAACTTACTGCCACATCAGACCTTAAGATATTCAACACTATCAGAAACTAGCAAGTATTAATTAACACCCTTGATATTAGATTTTATTTCAGCCTGAGTTAAACTTTGTTGATCATGCATTATTTACTTGTTACCAGTAGTACAACCAAGGGGGGCTTGGGGGCTTAAGCTCCTCCCTTAGCAGCCACAAAAATGATTTCTATTTGTGCCCACCAAAACAGTAATATAAAACATAACTTCAAAGTAAAAGCAAACAATGTAGAGGGTATGATAGTGAAATGCTTCTGAAAGATGATAGTGAAATGCCATGATTTTTCAGTCATCTTACAAATGTGATCTGTAAAAGAACTGTCAATTGATATACTGGAATTGTCATTGTACAGACTTTAAAATATAAATTATTCCTGGAGGACAACGCCTTCTGAGCCCCTTAGCAGCGGCTAGTTTGACACATTCTAACCCTCTCTTACAAAAATTCCAGGTGTGCTGCTGCTCGTTACTATCATTGACTAATAACATTGTGGTCTGGTTCTCCTTCACAGATTGACTACAACAAGTTAAAGAATTTTGAAAGGATGACTAAAGAACTATCCAACACAAACATACATGTACCAAACAAATTATGATACTCAGGGTAACTGGGGTGAAAACAAGTGCACTGTGAAGGTTTTGACACTCAGGCACATGGTCAGTGTTGGTGTCCCTTGATCCAGTTTGTCCCTCCTTGGTCCTTCCCCTTAAAAATTTGGAGATAAGGAGCAAAATGATGGGTTTAATGCTAATCTTTTGGAAAAATAATTGAATCAGTCTACTTTTATGCAGTGAAAAACATTTTGCCCCTGTTTGGTGCCCCTTGTTAATTTGTGTCACATTTTGCACCAAGAGAAAATCATGGAAAAAATACCACAAATACTAAAAATTTGAGGTGAAAATCTATCATTTAAGCTCTGAAATGACTAATTCAATTCTGACAAGAATCTATAACCGCTTTCTAATCCCCCAATTTGTCTCCTACCCAGGAAAATTTTTCTATGAGATCACAATTTGATCAAATCAATTTTATTTTATTCTTGGAACCCCATATCAGCCAGTTCTAGGAGGTTATTGGGATTTCATTTTATTTTTATTTTATTTTAAATTATTTGCCTTAAGTGCAACAAATATTATTTAATATTCCCTGAGACTTTGTCTCAAGGATTATTCAACAACAAATAAAATTAAATTAAAACAAAGATCAATTTTATTTTTATATGATATTTTTTATAATTTTTTTATGCCAAATTTTTATTTTATTTTTGATTTTATATTTTTATATTTATTTTTATATTTCTATATTTTATTTTTCTTTATTTTTTTATTTTTATATGACTAAGCAATTTTGACTTAGTAAAGTAATGAAAAGAAGACAGTTTATCATAACAATTACAACCAGCATTACCTGTAAGTTGTTTGTGATCAGTTTTGAGGTGCACTTCTTGTTTTGGAGGTTACATTGTGATGCACAGTCAAAGAATTCACAATCCTTGTCTTCAATGCAATTGTTATCTTGCTGGCTCAACATTTCTAAAATCTTTTCACTGGTAAACATTAGGTCCACATCAGTTGACTTGACAACACCATTGCTATCCAAACCAAAATTACTGGGTTGAATATCACAATGATACCATGACCCATAAACAGTTTTTGAACTCAATTCCCATACAAGGTCTATAATTTGTATTGCAATCTTCACACGTATCCTCCAGGTTACTGATTTGTGAAGTAGGACTGGCCCAATGTATTCATCTAGAGTTCTTACTTGCTCTACAGCATAGAATTGCCCACATGTGCCATAAATACGAGGAATGTGTCGTAAGTCCTGCAAGAGTTTAAATACAAAGTATTCATCTTGTTGAAGCAAAGACCACAAACTTTGCATTTCCTTTAGGTTCAAGTCAACTGTTGAGGCATTAAACCATAACTGGGCAAGCAGTTTTCTTGAAGAAAGTCTTTTCAATGGGTGATTTGTTATATTCTTGAAATCAATCAGCTGTAAGATGACATGGTCTTGAACAACAGATAAGAAAGTCTCCTGAAGTGCAGTTAAATTTTGATTCAACTCAACTGTACAACAGATAAAAATAATATAAACTGTTAAAATATCTAATTATGATATTCCAATGGGATCTCCAACTTACATACACAAAGCAAACAAATAATATATATCTTTATAAACCTAAACTTGAAGTATTTAAGAAATCTTCATTTATCCTTTCTTTTCTTGTAAACTGTGGCCCACCTGGTCAGCAGCAAGCAAAAGTACCATGAAATTTGTAATGGAGCAACCAAGGGGCACCAACTAGGGTCAATGAGGACAATTATTACCTTTGATTGGTGGGACAAACGTTCATCCCAGCTAGACATTGCATAGTTTTTCATGAAAATCATGTAGATTTTCAAATTTCAGCTAGAAAATACATTTTGAGGTTTCTACAGTGTAAATTGAAAAATTTTCCCAGAGGTCACTTTATGCAACCTTCCTATCCTTGGAGCGAAAACTGTTTGGGATTGTTCCTCTTTCCAAAATCCTGGTCGTGTTTGTTAGGGAGGTTCTGACTTGTGGCTTGGTGAACTAAGTAATGAAGCAAAAAAATCGACATCTGCAGTATTATCCTGAATTCGAATTGCCCACATATAGCAAACAGATCAACAAATGTTAAACACTCAACCTCATTCAGCGCTATGCGACATATAATTATTAAATTATAAAAGTATTGTGTTCTGCTGTTCAAGCTGTGTCAATCGAGCTAGTGATTGCAAACAAACTCGATCCGCTTTGCCTTCTGAGTTAACGCAAATTGAACAGCAACACACCAGAACACTCTGGCATCAACCAGTAGCAATTTCTACCAGAGCCAACGCAGATACCTCACGAAATTGTTGCACTACCTGGAAACGCATTTTCCCATGTATCGTAACTAGACATTTTCTTTGCTTTCAAGATTATTCTTTTTCCTCTCCAGTTTGCGGAAAATATGACATTATCGTTTTTGTGTGAGAGGCATTCTTCGATAAGCAGAAGATCTGTTCCACACAAATCCTCGCATAGATTTCCAGCCACACTCCCATTCCTGTACGATACACACTAGATAAACGAAGCAATGATATGTTGAAAATTAAAGGGCAGATTAAGTTAAAATATCGTGAAAAGGTAGACACCAAGCTAAATCATTGTTTGTTAAATTTACCAAATCGTAGATGACTTGTTTTCCTCTTGTTTCATCGCAAATAATCCTACCAACAGCTTTGTAGAATGAGCGCACGTCCTTGCGGAATTTAAAGGTAAAAATGGCAAGCAGTACCAGCAGAAGAAGACAAATTCGTTTTCGTTTCCGTCTCATAACTTTGCTGCATACAAGTCCACTACATCTTCTGGATTCTAGAACAAGAAACTTGGAAAACCGACAAGGCCAGCAAATCCTAAAATTCTTATTACTGTTTTCCAGGCTCCGACTTCACTCCTGCTATGAACTGGAGCCAAAAAGAAGCATTTTCAACCTCGTCCTGCCGACTTGAAATGCAGTTGTTCTAAATACATGAGCACGGATAGAGTTCATTATGGTGGTATCAGGGTACATAAAAAGTAACATCCCATGCTTGCTCGCAAGTTGTTTTTTTTTTGACATTGATCCAATTTCTAAACTGAGTTTCCAGTACCAAATGTGGCGGACGAAATCAAAGGCGCACAGCTGTTCCATGCGAGAAAAATATTTCGGAGCAGATGACATCGAAGAATTTCGTAACCTCGAATGATTCCACTGCACTGATATTGCTACTTTAGTGCAGCAATATCAAGCCAATTAGCATGCAATACGATCACAAAACAGTTGTGACAACGTCGATTGACTCGCTGTTTGTACAATTAATTTGTACTTTGTAAAAAGCGATGTGGTATAAACTATCATTTGTCATCATCGGACTGGAAAGAAGTACTGAAAATACGAATAACAACTCGCACTACTCAGTAATATCTGACGCTCATTGAATACAAACAATAGCGTAAACAAGATTGTCTTAATAGCCATCACATCGACACGCTGAAACAGTTTCGATTGGGAAGACGGAAAGCGTCGAGAAACTTCTGCCATGTATACAAATGACGTGCAAAGTACGTTTGAACCTTCCGGAACATTCGAGAATTATCGTTAAACTACTCGTAATCCCTTCGGATAATAGTCGTAACTATAGTATCGGAATGAATGACGTCTAAATACAAAACACGGGCTCACGCTGTCACTTGCTAGAAAATGCGTTGTCTTATTTCAATTACGCTTTCAATTAAGCCAACAAATTAAATGCTTTTGGTCATGAGCCCCAGTTATTCAATTCGGTTCACTATCTATTCGGGATTCTTAATTTTCGGTCGGTTTTTGAAGAAAAATGTTTGTGCAAGGCATTTGTAGACATGGCAACCATGATGCTGGTCATGCGTGTAATAACTTGAGATCAAATATCCGGTTCGTTCGTAAATTAACTGACGTCACAATCACTTTCTCGCAATGATGCCGCGGCAGGCCAATCAAGTTTGTGTTTTGATTATATATACTGGACATATCATGACAGTCACGAACAGACTATTGCGTGTGTTCAACGGAGACGGAACAAAGAGCAGAGCAAAAAAGTGTGTATATTTTCAGACTCAACTGTACTTACACTAGCAGCCATGCCACGAGTTGTACCTGACCAACGAAATAAATTCGAAAACGACGAATTATTCCGCAAGCTTTCGCGAGAATCGGAGGTACGGTTAAGTTTGAACAAAATCTACTAGGGGGCATTAATGGCGTTTCTATAGTATTTGATGAATATCTGATTACTCTTCTTGCATTTCCTGTAGGTGAAGTACACAATGTACCGGGACAGACCGTTACCGGAACGCATCCAGCATTTTCATAACGACTGCAGGGAAGGACGTCTAAATGCAGTAAGTCAGTTAATAATATTTCCTATCAGCTCACATGGTGAATATTGGTATTGACAAGATATCCAATAAATATTTTCAGTCTAACGTTTGTTGTTTAGCTTGAAAATTTAGTTATTGAACCAAACTGTCATAACTTTTGGACTGTAGAATATAAACGTATTTAATTCCACACCATTTATAACTTTACTTTTTTTTTCTTTCTTTTAGTCTTTTGTGGCTTCGGGGACGAACCTTTGTCTTGTTTTTCCAAAAGCTGAAAACATGATTTCCACGCCATTTGTGAACTTTGACCAAGAACCGGGAAAAGTATGTGATATATTCAATTTCATCCTCTTCATTTCATGTAGTTTTTGTGCCCCAAAGCTAATTGTTTTGATTCCCCTTCAAAAAAATTCCAGCATATTGGACAGGCATCCTCTGATAAATAAATAAAAGGTATTAATCTTTTATAAACTTCATGCAACGATTTTTCAATAAACTAGGTTATAAATACTTATTAATGATTGATCCTTGTCGGTTAAATTGGCAAAACGTACTTCAGGTATTAAAGTGTAGAAAAGCTGGTAATACCAGTTTTTAGAAAGATTTTAAATGAATAATAATAATGAATAATATAAGATTTTTGATCCTCCACAAATATAGAAAAAAAAAACTCTGCAGCATGGATTGTTTGACCCACTTCATTTAAAAAGATGGACCATCTGCACTATAACGTGAGCTAACAGCAACATGAATAATTGATTACCATCTGTCGGCAAAGCACGCATTTATTTTATGCCAACCTGATACATCTGACCTCCTAGGCTAAGCCTTTTCATTACACTTGGCTAAAACTGACGAGCGTTTTCGTTTACTTGAAACAGCGTAACATTATGATGCTACAATCGAACACGATGTTATAACTTGTTTCGTTGATCCATAATCCATCGTGCCTCGAGTACAGTAATTAAGACAAAATGTGGAAAAAATAATTGGATTTTCTTTTGTTCCATTCTATCGACATGTGTTCTCAGATAATCAGGGCATTAGAAAGCAAAAAAATAAAAGCCGGATGACAAGCCGGGGCAAAAGAACGAACCTTGTTAATAGCAGTTGAGCGTGGAATTAGTCTGACGCACAAGCAGCATTTTAAATGCTTTTTCACTGGGGCTTCGTGAAGCAGAGGTTTTTCTTGTCTCGATTTATAAACTATCGATTTCCACCTTAATTCCAAGCTTTCTGTCGAACCTTAAAACCAACTTGTTTCATAACACGTGGTAAGATATTTTCATTCTAAAAGGATGGGGGTTTTGGTGATAAGAGTTGAGTCGTTTGAATACAGATGACAAAGTCTACTGCGTTAAAATGTGACTTTCGACAAGAATTGTTGGTACAGTCCCATAAACTCTTTAAGCAGAATTTAAGAGCGTACCGTGATTGGTTTGGAAAAGTATAAAAGATTTTGAATGACTGTGAGAAGACTGTACTGAAATGTGACACACGGTTGAACTCCAAACTTCGAGCTAATGGGGTCGGATACAAGAGATAAGAGCTTTTGTTGATCTTCTGTCAAGGAGTTACAAGTGCTTCGTGTCGGGTGATATCATAACTTAACCTCGTCTGACACTTATCGAGCGGCGAAATAACACGTACCTACTTATCGGGGAGACATGAAGTGAACTCTTCGTGTCGTACTAACGCAGATGAAGCTGATATGAATCGTGCGACTCTTCCGTTCTCTCCCGGGATGGATATTTTCTTGGCACTAGACTTTTCTTTCAAAGGAAGATTTCTCAAAAGGATTCTGGCAGACATGATTACATGACCTTACCTGCCACTGTGCAAATGGTCTGATCAGACGTACAAAATACCACACGATGCATGTAATAAGCTCGTTCGGGCGCAAAAACCACGCGCTTTCTCTTGCTGCGAAAATCAAAAATTAGCTTACCAATGAACAACTAGTTAAGAGATTGCAGAAACAGTTAATATTTTGTCTCGATCTTGCACGGGTGTGGTATGGACAAGGTCATACGCATTATCACCCGTCACGCGTCCGTAGGCAAATACTCAACGATAAGAAGTATATTACGTAGTGTTGATTGAGTGGTAGGGGTCAAAGTCCTGAACATGATATCCTTTTCGTGGAAATGGTGCTTGAGCTGCCCATTCACAGGCAGACGTAATCGGGATCAGATGAGGTCAGACGGAACAATTTCTACGCAATTAAACGTACCAGATCGAAGTGATTTTGCTGTTTAAATGGAAATAATTTTGTGCAATTTTCGCCCGAGTCACTGACTGAGATGTTGTTATTGATCTATTTTGCAATACCGCGACGAGAGATAAGAAAAGATTGCTTATACAGTTTGTGATGTTTCAATTTGCGACGGACGCTAGGGACCTTAAGCAAACTAGACGGGAACGTTAGGCCCAGTTCAAACGTCGAACTTTTCATCTGCCGAACCAAATTACAAGGTCAATGATCCGTGGTTTCTTTTAAATGATAAAATTCAGATTGCCTCATCGCCACCATCACTGTCCTAGCTTGCTTAAGGTCCCTAATATACAATGTAGCTCTAAGTTTCATAATACGTACGCTTGGTAACAGCGGGCTCTTTTGCTTACGCGGTAAAGTAAATGGGGTCAGTGCTTCTGTTCAACGACTTGTTTCGTTAATCAATGTTATCATTTTTTCTTCAGGTTCATATTCGAAGCTCTTTCATTATGAATGGCGTGTGTGTCGTCTTCAAAGGATGGTTCGATTTACAAAGATTGGATGGAATCGGATGTCTGGAGTATGACGAGGCAACAGCTCAGGTACTTCAGAAATTTGTCGTCTTTGCATTTTGACATCACGTTTGCATGCTGATGCCTCGTTTACACCCTGTAATCTTGACCTAAGTATTAATTTCAATTTCTTGGTGATTTTTAGATCGAAGACAAGGTAATGCGAGAGACTTTAGCGCGGGCGAGGATAAAGCTGGCGGAATTCGAGGAAAAACAAAGAGCGTGGAGAGACGACAACAAACCTGATGGTACGGTAGGAAGGGACTAACGTTTTCGATGAGCTGGTTACAGCAAAAAATATCCGTTTTGTTGATGCCGTCCCTCTGAAAATGTGAGGGGTTAAATACCTGAAAATTTCACTAATTATCTCTCTTTTTCTCCCAAAGCACTCATCGGACAACCCCGACAATCCTGACGAGACAGATAAACAAACCGTCGGCGAGCCACCCACGGAGTTTCTCAAATTGGAATAGACGAATGGGACTATCAATGCTTTCATTATGGATGCGGATATAGGTTTAGATGGCTTGCTAAAGACGTTGATACCAATCCATGTTAGAGCAACGGTGTGAGCGTTTTGTAATCTGACTAAAGTAATGTAACATAGGACATCCGTAAATCTGAACTGGTGGAAAAACTTGAGCGGTGAAGTTGATAACGTACTTCGATTCCTCATTTAAGATTAGCGTGCGTGAGTGGCACTCTGTGCCAGGATGTTAGGTCCTGAGCACATCAACTGCCTGACGCGCAAACAAAGTTGATCTACGTACAACAAACGTAAGACAACAGGATACAGGTGTATGGAAACTGCATGGACGAGCGATTGCATTATGAATGGAAATCACGGCGAACCGACAGCGTTCCTACCAACCTTACGTTAGAAGTAACTATGGCGAAAAGACACCCGCGGTTTCTGCCACAATTCCTGGGAGAGTTGCAACTACAGAACATTGTTATAGTATGTACTGTAATACAAATGTATGTTTTTAAAGGTATTTATATTAAATAGAGATAAGTATTTTAAGGAAACTTCCATGTTATGGTCTGAATGAATCTACATCATAACATACCTGGGCCAATATCAATGATGATGAAAGACTGGAAACCATAATTAACTTCAGTTACGTCCTAGTCTTTTTGTTAATGACAATATATTATCTAAGTGCGGTCTAATGTTTGAGAAACATGAGAGCTTGGATATATTAAGGTAGATGAACGATCTTGAAGCTCGATACTCAGAAAATGATTTCTGAGCCCCAGACGGGGATCGAACCCGCAACCTTCTGATGACTGGTAAGATGCTCTAACCATTGAGCTACCAAGACTCAGATGTTGAGCTAGGGTGCAAGTTCAATATATATGTGGGACCTAACTTGCACCCTAGCTCACCATCTGAGTCTTGGTAGCTCAATGGTTAGAGCATCTTACCGGTCATCAGAAGGTTGCGGGTTTGATCCCTGTCTGGGGCTCAGAAATCATTTTCTGAGTATCGAGCTTCAAGATCATTCATCTACCATATTATCTAAGTCATAGAACAAAATTGCAATCTGATATTGGTAAACACTTGAAATCAGGATACAGTAGGTCCTGGGACTACATTTGCCATGGGACACCATCAATCCTGTTGGTATCTCATTACCTGATCCCAAGTAAATTGTAGAATTTAGAAAGAACATAAACAATAAAATCAACACATTTCGCATGGTATGACAAAAAAAGCAGTACAAACATATGATTGATGGTGATTTACTGTACCTCCTACTCTGTTACAACCAGACAAAATGTTTAAGTAATTGTTTCAGGAAAGTCAATTTCATAAAACTTTCAAATACAATGGAAACTGTGATTAAAATCAATACCTATTTTAGTAACAATTATTGATCACAAAGACTGAAAGATATAACCAAGATAACACCAGGAGAACTGTTGAAAATCATGGGCACCTTGAGGAATTTTCAAGGGAAGGCATAAAATTTTTGAGACATAAAATTAATTATCAGGATAATGAGGCAGATGCATTAGATTGTTGTCTTTTATTTTAAACATTCACTATGTCCTGTATGTCCAAAGCTTCTTATTAACACCAAAGGTTAAATTTTTGACCAGGATTACAGAGTCAAGTCCCCCCAGTTGACTATCTCTGCAGATACCCATGGTTAAACAAAAGAAATAAAAAATTTTGCATGATTAAAATAACCTAAGTTTAATTTTGAAATTGTTACTTGCTGCACCAAGAGTAAAATTCTAATCTCAGGATAACTTCAAATTCCCTGTGAACTAATGGAGAGGTACAAAATGCCCAACACTTGAATTTATGACAGTAAAATTAGTCCATTCTAGGAAAAGCTGGGCCTCATTTGAGTGTGATCTGCACATAATAAATTTTTCTTACTGAGCTCAAATAAAGAGTTATGCCAACAGCACTTGACATTGACAGAAGCAGCTAGCACCAAACATTTATGTAACAGTTCCATGTTGAGGATGGACATGCTAAGGTTCTACCAATTTGTTTCACATAAGAAATACTGGTATTTCTGGGCATAAACATATCACCAAAGTATAAAATATGTTCTTTTATGTCATCAGTTAAACCCATAAATGTGCATACAAACTACAGAATTTCCACTGTGCAAAAAAAGTCAGTTTCTCATGAGACAAACATGTATGCAAAAACCTAGCTCATCCAAACTCCAATTTGGAACTATAATAATATTAAACAACACCATCACTGTTTTATAATTTAAGGTAAAAATGAGTTAATTAAGGTAAAAATGAGTTTTAGTCTTTGCATAAATAATTGATGTGATCATGTCCAGTGGTGGAAAATTTTTGGGGGGGGTCTTGGTGGAAAAGCTTCATCTTTTGTGTCCTGAGGAATCTGGTACAAGCAACTTGATTTGGCCAATAAGATCAAAAGCTGACAAGGCATATGGCTTAAGAAGGAAATATCTTCAGTTTTTAACGAGTCAGGTGTCTACAATAGTTTAGTTTTTACTTGTTGGAAGACCAGGGGAGAAATCCTTACTCTCAAACCAGACCTTGTACGTTAGAGCCCAAGATGTAAGACCAGCAATAACCCCAACTACCTTCGACTGTACTGTATGGAAGTAGATAGCTGTAAACACCAGCATTACCTCCCATAGTAATATTAGTAAACAAGAACATATGTAAAAGAAGTTTGCAAGTGGCTGGGCAAACCTGACACGTCCTTTCCACGAGTTTTCATCACTCCAAAAACTGTATGCTTGTATCTCCTCACTAAGTATCAGTGAACAGTACGCCAGAAGGAATGAGTGTCCAGAAACATCGAAACCTTTCCAGAGCAATCCGTCGGCCACGCAATCCCTTCTTGATGAGAACAACTCGCTACCTTCGCAAAACCCGGTGAAATCCAGTACCGAGTCAAATACACTTGTAACAATATACCACACTCCAAAAGCAACCAGGAGCCTGGTGACGTTTTTCAAAACGACTGAAACGTTGCCTTGACTTTTCATTAGCGACGACAAGATGACAAACGGTGCTATGGCGGCTAAAGTCCATCCCAAAGCAAATTTTACGAAGATAACATTAAATACATTCCTCTTGTTTGAGAAATAGGTTCTTGGAGGATGATGAAAATCATGCACCAGCGAACCAATTATTACAATAACCCAGCATGATACAGCTCTTATAGTTGGCTCAGTATTTCCAAACTTTATAAAAAAGGCAAAAACATTCTGCAAGAACACCATCACCGACCGTTTCTTTTCCGCCATGTTACATTTTTGAGCCCGTGAAATGTGGCCCAGCGTGGAAGAGTCATCATCAGATCCTGTAACCAGCATTGATGAATTTGTTTACGGTGGGCCATGTTTGGCCACGTATTGCCAAATTCTGTTGTTTTGAAGGCCAAACCTGACAACAGCGTGGTCTAGAACACTGCCAAACGGTCCCATGTTATGTGTCAAAAAACTGGAAATCCTTTTTGACTGGCTGACTGATTATAGGTAAATTGAAAGATTTCCTTGACATTTCACTTCGTCTCTTGACATTTACAATCAAGTGTCAAGCAGTTCGTCAGAGCTAGCATATCCTGCTGGAAATTCGCACAGGCAACACTTACCAGTGATATGTTCGAGTACTCAAGTAATTATTTTTATAATGCAGTGCGTCACTCATTTTTTAGTTTCTTAACCGACATACATCACACGTCTTCGTCAGTTTTCACTTTCTTGTTTCATGTTTAAATGTTCTCTTTTCATTCTTGTAGGTAACTCCGATCTATCCTTATTTTGTTTTATTGCATTATACCTATGAAAATTTGGAAGAAATTAAGGACATCACGCAAATTCCTTTCCATATTTTTAAAGACACCAGGTAATTTAACTACAAGTGTTTTATACTTTTTAAGGTGATGGGATTAAATAACGTTATGTAAAGCGGGTACCGAATGGCACATTTCCTAGTTGTATAGTACGCCGCAAAAATTGAGGAAAAGTAAATTTGACAACATTGTGACTAAAAATTTCAAAACTATGCGAATAATCAAATTATTTAGTAATTATTTACTAAGATTTCTTCAACAAAATTTTCTGTTCTTAATACGCGCGCTCTCAAGCTGTTCTCAGAAAAACTTTCTGAGTCCCTGACGGGAATCGAACCCGTAACCTTCTGATCGCCAGTGAGACGCTCTAACCATTGAGCTACAAAGACTCAGATGGTGAGCGAAGGTTAAATTTGTGTACTGGTTCGTATAGATGGTAGACATATGTACTGCCAGTCTACTAGTCTCGATATGTCGTCATTGATTAACATAAAAATAGACGACATATCGAGACTAGCAGACTGGCAGTACATATGTCTACCATCTATACGAACCAGTACACAAATTTAACCTTCGCTCACCATCTTGAGTCTTTGTAGCTCAATGGTTAGAGCGTCTCACCGACGATCAGAAGGTTACGGGTTCGATTCCCGTCAGGGACTCAGAAAGTTTTTCTGAGAACAGCTTGAGAGCGTGCGTATTAAGAACATAATTACCAAGCTACCACAAACACATCAAGAATTTTCTGTATAAGGTGAAAACCTTATAACCATTTGATCATCGACTTAAAAGAATTTTTACTCCTATTTTGTTTCGATTACTGACTGAATTGCTACATACAAACAACTTTAACACAAATGAACAGGTTGTCGATCACTGATTTCACATTTCTGCCACAGAATGGTACTGCGGAATAAACCGTGGGCTCGGTTAGCGAATTAGCGAGCGTGGAAATTTTTGGAGGGAATTTCAATTTTATTAAGAGCCGCGTGAAAGTTCTCGGTGGATTTTTAATTCAAGCAAGCCTTATTTTAAACAAGTATGTATGCAATCACATCCGATTCGTCCTATTGATTTGAAGAACAGTGTAGAGGTCTTCACCTGCAAAGTTTCAAATTTGGTATTTTATCTGGGTGACTTGGGTAGATTGGTTGATGGTAATTTACTTTGAAATCTATGCAGTACCAAGTAACAGCAATGATGGGCATTTTGTAGTAGTGAAACCAAACGGTTGTTTGATTGGAATGCTTTTTTTGATCATGATGAACTTGACAAGTTGATCACGGCTTGAATGAAGCAATTTGTCTAAGTATTTGGGTTAAAAAAATGTAGGTTGTGGTCTCAACAGTGATCTTTGCTGGGCATGCAAATGGATGAACTGCATCCCCATAACTACTGTAATCAAACTTTTGATGTGTGAAATCAAAATTGAAATGTGATACAACACAGTTCTACACTGTACTGACAAATTACCAGTACTATGTAAAACTTAGTTAACTTTACATCAGGAACTGCTGCAGTCTAGGGAAATGGCCTGGCTTAAGGAGGAATGGGGAGTTACTGAACTACCAATCGACATATGAGGTGTATTCAATCAGAAAATTGTGAACACAAGTGGAAAATGTCAATGAAAACAGGTGATCCAATGAGGTGTTACAAGTTATTTTTGACTGATTCAAAATTGATATTACCAGTAATTGCTTTCAGTTCTCATCAGAAAGCCAAGAAGGGGGTGACATGAAAAGAAAGATGTGGACTTTACAACAAAATCACTTTATAAACATGTTCATATGGTCATGTTTGTTAAAACACAACCATTTGTTGGAGAACACTAAATGCTTGTCCCCCTTCTGAAAAATTATTAGTCTACCAATATTACTCAAAAATTGGAGCCTAAGATTCAGCAGAAGTAACAAAATTCAACCTGATTTAATGCTAAAGTTAAATTCTTGGGTTTTTTTTAAACTAATTTTTCATGTTTTAAGAAGATTGATTCAAGAAATCATTGACTTAGATCCTGTGACCCTTGAACATTCAAAATAATTGTGATCAACTGTTAGTGACTTTTTTTCAGTCAACTCAATTATGGAGTATTGTCTTAGTGTTAGGTACTAGTAAGAATCATCCCTCAAGTTGCTGGCTACACAATGAAAATGATGTCAAAAGTAATGGAAATCAATCAAAACTCAAACCTATTAAGGTATGTTAACAATTTATCGTTTAACCCATAAACATTCTCTGCCAGGACTAAATTTTTAGGACATTAGCTAGGATAAATAATTCTAAGTGGTGGTATTGTGTATAAACATGTTAATGAAGGTAGGCATCACTTCGATCCCCTAGACATCTCTTAACTTGGTAAAATCTTCAATGATCAATCAAGATAAATTTCTTAAGGGTTGGGTTAGAAGTGTAAGGTTTCAGATTCTTTACTAGAGGCTTGTTTTAGAGCTTGCTTGTGGAAAGATACTACATGAAGTGTCAAAAACAAATGCTAACACAGATAATGCTTTCATTGGTTACCGTGCGTGCCTCTACAGTTTTAGAAATAGAAAAGAGAACTTCCATGAAACCATAGCTAAGTTAGAGAGATGTAATGAAGACTGGTTAGGTGCTTAGAAAGTTGTAAACATATTGTGTATCAATGGAGCCCACAGCAACCATGTAGACCACTGGAGAGAGATGTTATGATTCTCAGAAAAACTGTATGTTGTTAAACTTTTACCATTAATCCATTTGCATGTACATTTATATTTAGGTTTCAATTGAAGGGAATATTGGAAGTGGTAAAACAACATTACTGGATTATTTTAAAAAATATTCACATGTGGAAGTAAGTTGTAAAATATTGTTTGCTGGATTTTACAGTATAATTAATTAGTGGATCAGCCTGAGGATATGCTTCTTAACTGTTTCCAAATCATCCCTTTTAAGACCTGTAACCAGGATTTTCCTTGCCATTTCCAGTTTGATTACAACTGGACTGAAAAAAATCCATGTCGCAAGTTTTTTAGTAATCTGTGCTTAGGGCAAACAAGCACCAATAGAACTAAAAGTTGTTCTGTCCCTGATGCTTTTCAGGTAATTTCAGAACCAGTTGCAGAATGGCAAAATATTGGAGGTGAAAATACCTTGGTAAGGGAGTGTTATAAATGAAGATATGAACATCACCAGAACATACTAAATTCAGTCAATGAATCTATGAATGACATTAAACTGATTAAATTAACAGATGTCCATTCAGTGAGAATTGTGAAGTATTTGTAGTTGGACTGGATAACATTAGCCTTATTAGCTATGCTATAACCTGTTCTGACTTTCAAGAGGCCCAGTAAGTGCCACCCCTCATGGGTACAGTGTTAGTACTGGAGAGAGCCTGCTGTACTTTGTAGAGTCAGACTAGACAACACTATTTCCACATATGACCAAGTTAATTTTAATTTGATAACTGCATAGAGCTAGAATTGAAGAATGTGTACGGTGCCATTGTCCCACTAGCATCCCAACAAATCATATGATATCATTCAACATTCTGTGCAAATCTTTCATCAGAAAATTGTAGTCATGGAAAATTTTTGCTTTGAGAAATGCTCAGGCAGGTTTGTTTTTTTTTTTTTCAATTGCAGGGTTTATTTTATGAAGATCCAACCAGATGGAGTTATTTGTTTCAGTCATACGTTCTCCTTACCATGTTGCAAGTCCATAAGAAGCAACAGGCAAGTGGTGGTTTGACATTCTTCTGAACCAAGTGAGCATAAGATTTGCAGGAGTTGTCAGTGTGTACAGGTCCAAGTGATCTACCATGCCTATATGAGCATATCTATACACAGGATAGCCATGAAAAGTAAAACAATGATAAGAAATGAAAACTACTACCACTTTCTAGAAGTCATTTTCCAAGGTTATCTAATTCATTATCAACAAACTATGTTTAATTAACTTCAACTTGTTCATTGGTTTAGTCAGCACACCTATGATAAAAGTTGAAGGCATCTCTCAGTCATAAGAAATTAAACTTCTGTGTATTCTTTACAGACTAGACTTGTAACGTTGATGGAGAGAAGTGTTTACAGTGCTGGTTTTTGCTTTGTAGAAAATTTATATAAAAGGTAAGACACAAATGTTCTGCAATAGCATATTTATCTCATCATTATAAACCTTTTAATTGCCAAACTACCAGTACATGTTTTTCTTCTTTAGTGGAAAAATGTCCTGTGTGGAGTATGGAGTTTACAGAAAATGGTTTGATTGGGTTTTACATCAAGAAAAGCCTCAAATAGATTTGATAGGTGAGGTTTACAAATATGCAGACAAGAGGAAATTGCTATAATAACCATTGAACAATCACTGTGTTACAGTGCTTCATAATGTTATTATCTCATCAATGGGCAGTGCTCATTCCTTTGACTGGCATTAACCAGAGTAAAATGTTAAAGTGAGCCCTCATCTCTTAATGGGCAAGGGAGCACATTATAACTTTAATCCTTTTTCAGTTTACTTAAGGACATCACCAGAGGAATGTTACAAAAGAATTAAAAAACGTAGCAGGAAGGAGGAGTCTGGCATTCCAATGGTAACCCAACGTTTATTAATTCTACAACATTACCTCAAGGCAACATTCATGCTTAACTTTAACTTGTGTTCTTAGAGTCTGATTACCTCCATTCATGAACATTATGAAAATTGGTTGGTAAAGAAAACGAAGTTTCACATTCCAGCACCTGTTCTTGTAAGTAACAGTTCTCTGTCATCTCAAGTTGTGATAAGTTGTAAATAATCCTTACCACCCTAAGATGATGTAGCAAAGTAGTAATGTAATCATTTATACTGTACCACACTGAAAGGTACCCAGAATTGATGAACCTAACACTTTGCTTTAATTGTCAATTTAGGTTATTGATGGAAACAAAGAGCTCAAAGATATGTTCAAAGTTTATGAAACAAACACTAAAAGTATTTTATTAGGAATGGGTGATGAACCAATTACTTGCATGGAATAGACCTCCAGTGAAATCTAACAGGACTTTTATACAGACTTTTTTAAGTTAATGTTGTTATGAACTATTGGATTATGGTGTAAGTTTCTACATTAACACCAACTATCAATTTTTTAATGTAAATTCTGTAAATAGTCCAATTTATTATTGACTCAGGGGGGGGGGGACAGGGCTCATCTCTTCAACAAGTAAAATATTAAGGTGTGCCCCTGCCCCTTAATGGATTAATTTGGTTCAAGAAGTGTAAAATATTTTTTTTCCTCACACAAGTCATGGCAAAGATGCAAACTGATGGTTCTGTTTTTAGCTAAATATTAACTTTTTGGAAACATAATTAAAATTATACCTTCAAAAATATTGAGCTTATATTTTGTAATAGCTGATTGCACTTACACGATTTACATATATGTATCTGAAACTCAATAATAAAACCTAAAATGGTCTTTCATCTTTATATACTGTGATATAATCACAAGGGATGTTGCAATACTTAAGCATTAAAAACAACCTGATGGTGAGTCATTTTAGCTTTTCAAGATCAGAGGAAATTGAGGCTTGTTGTTTTACAGTTAACTATGTCTACACTGTACACATAATTAACATACATATGTGTATACTGTACATATAGTGTACACATATCTATATATGTCATATGGGTGAGGTTCTTTATAACTCATGTAAACTATATGAGATCTTCATATTTCATGTATAAAGATACATACATATACATACATACATACATACATACATACATATATATATATATATATATATATATATGTATATATATTATTTACAAACATAAAATAGGATTTGCATTTTCCATTTGCCTATTGCTATACTGGAAGGCACTTAACTTCTTTCCTTCCAATTCCAAGGGATTGTCAATTCTCCATCTGCCGAGATGTGGTAAATATGACCAACTTTGATCATCAGACCTTTGGTTAGTACACTGTCAATGTCAATCAGATTTTTGCAACAGCTTGTCATTTCTGCATGATTTATACTGCTGCTTCGACTTAGCAACTGTAACTCCAAACGCTTCATGCAAAGACCTGTTATTTTTTCCTCCTCAGCCAATTGCCTGAAAATGTACCAATAAATAGCATTGGGTTTCAGAACAACCAACACATACTGTACTTCTGTATTGACTTGCTATGTTTTGAAACTGATTTTGGTAAAAAGAATATGTTTAATAATGAGAAAAGCAGTTACAGTAAAAAGTGCATGTATTCCCTTGGGAACTGATAATAAATTTATCCATTTCAAAGTTGTAATAGATCACTGAAAAAAGCCCTTTATGGGAGTGACTAATAACATTGGAAATTGGTTTCCAATGTAACAGTGAGATTTTGTCTGCAGAGAAAAAAGCTCTTGCAAAAAATGTCAACTTTTCACTAGTATCTTAGAAAAGGACTTATTAGAGATTTTTGTTGTAATATGGTATTTGATGCAAGAGCACATTTCATACCATATCAATCTATAGCTGACATTAGTGAGAAATAAACTGTAAATGTATGATAGAAATACAGTGGAAGGATTACCTTTCATAGATCTCTTTGGCATGTTTTGCTTCTGTAATTGATGTTGTGAGAAACGAGATAATGTCAGAACCATTCATTGAAAGAGGGATGAGAAATAATCCATTGGCAAGAACAGTTGCAGTCTTTTCCTTACTGAAAGTTAAATATGGCAGATACTGGTTCAAAACAATTTGTGAGAGTTAAAGTTTTCATGTAATTTTATCCAGATTTTAATCCTGTAACTTCCCTAAACATTTAAATTAATTGGTGTTAGCCAAAGTAAAATTATACAAGACCAACTTACAGGTTAAATCCTTTAACTGATTACTGCCCATGTGGCCTTTCATAATTTTACCTTGACTAATTCCAGAAGTTCCTCATCAATGGAAGGTTCGCTTCACAAGAGTGGGTTAATGATTTAGACTGTCTGATAGATGGGCACAAGTGACATCTGAAAAGATGGCATCAACAGACCTTTGAGTTTTGCAACAAACTTTGAAAATACTCATGGAGGTTAGAGTAAATTAATATGTTATCATGGTACAAATTCATCAAAAAGTCCACAAACCTTGTGCTACTCTTTCAAATAAATGGTTTACATTTCGGTAGTGTTTTTGAAGTTTTTCAAAATGTTAGGGGCTGGTCAAGGAATGTTCTTACCTGGAAATGACACCCTTGTAACTGCCTAAATCCAAATCAATCTGGTCTGAACCAACTGTTGAGTTCAAGTTCAAATAGAGTTCATTTAGAGAAGTCAGGAAGTCCTCCAGATGCTGTTGTTTTTTTAAATGTTGAGCATTTATGATTGTTAGGCCTCCTAACATTTGTGAAATAGCAAACTTAAGATTTTTAACATTCTGCAACAATGCTGAAAACCTGTCCACAGAATTTAGTAACTGAAAACAGAAAAAAGGAATATTGTACATTCACAAACATGATTGTGGAATGAAAAGATAGAAAGGTGAGTAATATGTTAGAAATAAAATTTTACAAATAACACCTATGTAATTTTACAAAAATAAATGCCAACCACATTATTTTAAAACAAACCACTGATGGCTGAATGCAGGATTATTAAAAATAGCTAATATTAATTAAACTGACATTTTGTTCCTAACCTTGGAAACTCTTTAGAGAAGTAATTATAGTTCACAAGTATGAATTGAAAGGCAATGCATTAAATTAATGGATTTGACCAGAGAGACAGGAAAGTAGTTATTACTCATGCAACCCATAAAAACACTTGATCAAGAGTATTGCATACAAGTTACCAGTAATCACATTATTACAAGCTAAAGAAATAAATGACTTCATAGTGAATATTTACCTTTATCCATGACAGTGGTTCATCCTCGATATGTAGATTAATAACTCCCTCTGAGTCAATGCCACCCCAGGTGCCCAATATAATTTTCCATCCAGCAGCTTTTCGTACCTCATTTCTGTGCCTGTCCAGAAATGCATACAAGTTTTTCAAATATCCATGAATTAAGAGAATCCTCCAGTTGGATTCCACAGATAGGGATTTGAATCCAAAATCGCAACAGATTTTCTCAATTAAGGCCAGACTCTGATTTCTTAATTCAGATGTGGTAATTATGCGAGTTCTTGCAAGTGGAGCTTTTTGTTCAAGAAATGTAAACAAGGTTTCACTCACAAATGTGTCTTCATTGTGACTAAAACTATCATGCACATTATGGTGAATATCCTTTCTCTGCAATGGTTTGGTAACAGTTTCATGACCACTTGGCAACAGACCTGGAAGTCCAGCTGATTTGAGAATTTCTTCGACTACCATGTGTGGGCTTGTTCCACCTATGTTGATTGAAATTTCAGTGACTGGATCAAACTCTAGCAAAGAAACAAAACTTCAAATTGACTCATGTTTGAAAGGCCTGTAAAAACTTTGGTCAATATTGGGGCATAAACAAGGTTATAGGCTACCCATATATGCTTGTGATGGGCTTCCTTGGCTTATCTTATCTGAAAAAGTTGGCTAATAATTTATGTCACTTGACAACAAACTAGTGATACTAAGCAGTTACCTGGCTGATGATAACAAGCTAAACAGCCTACTTCCCAAAAAAGAAAAGCAACTCAAAATATAATCTCAGAAAAGAGAGAAAGTTGGACATCCCTCTTACAAAGACAAAGAGATTCTCAGATTCCTTCATTATTAAAAGCAGCAGAATATATAACAACATGTGATTTATTATATATTGAGTAGGGATACTTCCCCATTTAATTTTATACATAATTTTTTCCATGTTGAATTTTATCAATTAGCCATATAATATAATTAAAGTTCCAAGTATGATAATTTTTTTACTTGTTGTTTTCTTCATTTTGTAATCATGTTATGCAATTCAGTGTTTACACTGCAATGTAGCTTTTTAATAAACCAGTATGTGTCTGTCTGTCTCTGTCATATATGCTTGTAATGGGGCTTCCCTGGCTTATCTTATCTTAAAAGATTTAATAATTTGTGATACTAAACAGTTACCTGGCTGATGAGGGTCTCGCATGAAGAATTTCAAAGACAATATTTCATTTTCTTGTTTTTTCTTTGTAACAAGTGTTTGCAGAAATGAATTCAGTTTCTTTAAAGAGTTCTCATTGATCTTCTGAAAAGGTTAAATATTAATTTTAAATTACTTTAGAGTTACTCAACAATATAAAGCATAAATGCAGCCATTCATTTTTTAGTGGGATGCTGGAGACTAAACACCTGACTCAGGTGTACATTTTGGGCATATATTATAAACTCATTACTGCCTAAAACAGCCCTTATCATTTTATTCTGGCTAGAGCCAGTCAATTTTTATTCAGCTGGTGGGGAATAGTCAGCTGAGAATGGTCTGAGCTGTAGCAGGTGAAAAGAATGCAGTATTTCTAGAAATTAATTTTAGTAGTCAATGACACAGTTTCCCAAGGATTGTTCCACTACCACAGCAAACAACTTCTGTTTGTTCTTTCTGAAATGGATTTTGCTTATTTGTTTTCATTACATTACCAATTTGGTGGTAATTAAATATGACTGAAATATTGCTATTAGTGTATAACTTATTCAATAAGATGATATTTAGTTTATTAGTTATTCTATCTGAAATTAAACTGAAACCCAGTTGTAACCTCCTGCAACAATGTCCAGTCTTTCAACATTAAAGCTTAGTTAACAAGTTTATTCTGGTCATAACAACAGTGTCACCACGACAAAGTAGCTTTTCTTTTATGTTGCCTTGTAATAATAACAATTATTATAAAATGTTAATATTATATATAAATTTACCCACTAAACCTTTCCTGCATACTGTTGTTGCACAATGACAGAACAAAATTAATGAGAACAAAGCAAAAAACAAGAGATCAAAAGGGGGAAAAACTTTAATGGAGGAAAGAGTTAAGGGTCAGGTTGCACAATGGAATTTCATCCTGACCAATTTCAAACAATATTTTTCAAACGTGGGGTGCTAGCCCCTTAACTCTTTAACTCCTGAAGTTTGTTCCTTTTGTTCTTTGCTCTCTCTTTGGTTTTTACTTTGTTCACTCATTGGCTCTTGTTTTTTTTGCTGGATCATTTTGTCTCCTATTTGTACTTAAAGAATTAACGGGTTAACTGCAACTTTAACACATTGAGAGGGAAAGGCACATTTCAGAATTTTAGTCTGGCCAAGGTCACAATTTTATTCAGCAGAGCAGAGCACCTGCCGCTCAACGGGTTAAATCAGTAAACAATTGGGTTAAACAGTGTACATTTTTTTTTTTTTGTCAAAATAATTACTGCTGTATCATTATTTATAATTTCATTATTTTAGCACTTACCCTTTTCTCCGGAAAATTTCCAAACAAGTCTGGGTGAACCATGAAGAAAAATGGCTTTAAGGCTGAATTCAGGTCTTTCAGCTTCAAAGACCTTTTTTGCGATTTGTTCAGAAACCTAAACATAGCGTAACAAGATGAATGCCAACAAAATTGCAACTATTTTCAGGGGAAGCAACAGCTCTACTTTAGTCAAGATGCCATGGCAAACGGACACAGCACTGACAAATCAGTAATACATCGAATACCCCACGGTTGCCAGTATGATGGTATATAGTGAGGAGTTTAAGCCTTGGTCCATCAAGTAGTCCGTGGGCCTGCACTAGGCGTATTTGAAACGCTTGTACAGCCATGTCAGACCTTGACTGATCAACTTATTGTATGGCTTCCCCGAATGACCACAAATAACCAGAATTCGACCATAAACCCAAGACTGCATTATCTTCACCTACCTTCGTAAGTTGATTGTAGGTCGCACGGCATTCCGGCGTGAGATTTGTCGAGACACTATTCCAAGTTTCATGTCTTCTATCACACAATTTTGAGCTTTGCTTGAATTGTATAAGAGCTATGATTGTCCAACTTCGTCCCAGTTGGTTTCCCATTGAGTAACCACAATTCAATCATCGTGAACAGTGTTGAATAAACTGAAATTTCCACGATCAAATTCTTAACCGTTGAATACTCGTCATTCCAGCAGAATTGTTCCAGGATAAACCGGAGGACTGAGTACGAATCGTTTAGCCGGTATGGCAAACACTACTGACCTATATAATATACCTTATGTATATTATATAAGGCATGTTATATAGGTCATTGGTCAACACAGAATAACTTGATTATATCATTATATACAATGGTTTAACTACTATGCAGAACTACTAAAAAGTTTTCTTAATTTCTAAGAAGTCAAATTAACTCGTCATAAGGAAAACCAAGGTTCCTTGTTCACTATTAGTAAAATACGATGATGCTCCGAAATTGCCAGAGCTAAAATGAACTCATGCCGCCGTTTTACGCTACATATAATCTTCACGTAATGAAGTATTTAGTCCTTACGCTCCACGTTTTCTCAAGAACAAATCTGAAGAACGATACAGCAATTTATTTTAACCTTCACACGTCAATTTCGTGTACAGCTTGATTTTCACAATGTAAGCACTGTTGCATACATTTCTAATGGCAACAAGGGCTTCGAGCAGTGGCGTAGGAAGCAAGTGTGGGTTGGGGGAGGAGGGCAAAACATTTCAGAAGCATCTTTGCGCATGCAAAGGGAACTCTCAAAATAGATACCATTTGTCATACCAGTTCTTTTGACACGAGGTATGCATTTTAGTGAAACTAGTAATTAACACCAGCATTAAGACTAAATTACGAAAAGTTAAAAAAATATTGAAATTTCTAACAGTATCTGAGTAGTCTCTGTCTCGTTCAGTATGCTTTTTTTTCATATTCTTATGTATCTTTTAATCTATAAACCCAAGCAAGAGGGCATAAACTGATGCGTTTTACTTTGTTATAAAATGGACATTTCTTTTTTCTTTAAAAAGGGCACTTTTCATGCTTAAAAAGGGCACTTTTTGTCGTTTCCAAAAGGTGGAGGGGCACGTGCCCCAAATGCACCCCCAGTTCCTACGCCTATGGCTTCGAGAGAATACTTAAGGCAAAATTTTATAGTTCAGCTTCTTTGATATCAGATTTGCTTATTCGTAAGACATTTGTAGAATGCTTTCTAGCGCAGAAGAGGCAATATGGCTAATATTTAAGACACTTTACAACACGACAGTGAACACACACGAAATTTCACGTAGGAATATCGTGTTTAACCCTTTCGTGCATTCGGGTGTCGTACAGCAACAAATTACAACAGAAATAATGAAAGAACAAAACAAAAGCAAAAACAAAACAAGACAAAGAGTAAAAGAAAAAAATCATGCATAAAAGGAATAACACTAACAAAAAAACCCACTAAGAATTTGGTAAAAAAGCAAATCAACTAATCCATTTAAAAAACCGGCTCAAAAACGTCGCCAGAAATACAGAGAAATTTAGTTTCGCGGAACAGGGATTCCAACACAGCTCAGACGATTTTACCACAATTCAAGTAAATGTTGATTACTTATTAACCGAGCATAAGGAAGCATATTCCTGAGGTTTTCGTACAGACCAAGCCACCAAGGAGCGAGGACTGTACGGGAAAGGCCTGAGCCAAGTAGTTTCCCATACAAAGCAAACAAACGTGGTTAATAAGGAATTTATCATATCGCATTTGGTTCCTTCCTTCATCGCTTTTAACGAACTTTTTACTCCGCCAGTTAGCGGCTTAGGTTTACTGGCTTGTTCTTACCTATGACTTTGTGTTTTTTGTATCTGTTCGTCTAGTCTCCAGCTTGAAATTATCGTTGAAAATATTTAACTGCGTTATTGGTAGTTTGTCGTTATAAATCTTTTGTAAAACAAACCTGAATATGGTTTGTTTGACTTCAAAGCACATCAAAAATTTTCCCGCCAAAACCTGACAGTCTGTACGCAAAAATTACTGCACGGCTAGGCTGCCAATCAGCGTGCGTCATTTTTCGTACAGACCAGAATCTAGTCACCAGACAAGGAGCCAGGCCATATAATAAAGATTCATATTAGAATTTGATAAGTATGAATTCACCAATCACATATACAGTAAGAAAAATTTACATAATAATTACTATAGTTGTCTAATAACGCTAATAATGAATTAAAAGTTACCAATTAATACTTACCAAACACACATACAGTGTTTCCCTAATCACTATACAGCATTTCGAGTTCGAATGAGTTATTTGCAAAGAAACCTTAACAGCAGACCATGCAATATACGTTTTTATCAGCTGTTTAAAATTTAAATCATTTCATATAAAACGTTAGACAAAATCACATTTGCAATCAGTATCGCCGGTATATTTTTCCTCTGAAATATTTTCAATAAATGTACTTCAAAGATCACTTTCCGAAAAACTTACGAAGGGAAGCAAAAGAGTAATCTGGCTTTATTACGAGTTGTAGACATAAACTAAAAATCTTCGTAAAAGATCGCGCAGAAGAGAGATTTAAATCCGTAAAAACTCCCAACAAGAAATTTCAAATAACATATCTAGTGAGTTCGTTCACCTTCGACGATCATTACGACGAGAGCTCCAACCTCTACTTCGACTTCGGTTTCTTGGCTCAGGCGATCTGCGAGAGCGTGACCTGGATGGAGGTGACGTCAGTCTGTCCTCACGCAACGGCTTACGTTCTTTATGACGTAACGTTTCCCGTTCTCTTTCAGTGCCCCGATCTTTGTCTCTTTCCGAGTCCCGTTCTCTTTCCCTACCTTTCAATCTCTCGTCCTGTTCCTTCTCCTCTTCTCGCAGAGCCAGTTGCCGTTGTTTTCGTCGCTCGTTCCTCTCTTCCTCCTTCCGAAGGATCTAATCAAATAAGAATCAGAATAATTGTCAAGCCCTGATCAACCTTGGGTGAGGGTCGATCGGAATCACTTTGAATCTTGGAGTTACAGATTATTACCTAAGATCGGAGTCATGTCCCTGATCGCAGTTATAAGTTACTGCTCCTAAAGATGGTCTTCCATACCGAAAACCGAAACTTCACCATTAAAGTTTTGATCCCTTTGGGAAATTTTTATTGGGAATTGGAAACTAGATATGGCTTGGACACATGCACAAACATTGATCTTGTCGAGTTACTAGGAAGTTTAAGCAAGCTAGTACGGCGACAGCATTTCACAAAGCAGCTTAACTAAACGCATTTGAATAGAATAACATTCTACTCACATTGTAATGAATTGTGAATGCTGTTTACGCCTTTGAAAATCTTCTCAGTAGCTTAAGTCAGTGCGTTAACGTTTAAAGGACCCGAAACGTTTAACGTATTGTATGCTAACGTAGTCGTGGAACCGTGGAAATCCCCCCGACGACGTACTATGTAAAAGTAGGACGGTGTTGAAAACAATCTTGGGACTTCAAATTATTCATTCCTTTTGTTTTGAATGTAAATTTCCACTGTAAAAACACGTTGCCGTAATGTTTGCTTAAACTCCGAATTCTCCTACGACAACGCCGTCCGCGTCCATGTAAATTCTAAGTTTTTGGACGTTTGCTCCAGTGAATTTGACGTTTGCTCAAATTTGGTAAATAAAGCAAATTCAGTAATTTTGACAGCACACTGCATTTTCGAAATTTTTCATGGGACAGAATTCTTAAAATTTACCATATTTATTGCAAAAAAATTCCGTCCGCACACCGTACCCTAATATCTCCTTCTTGTTTATCATTAAAATATCTATCGCGATATCTATTTTCTGAAAATTTCACCGACAGAAACCCATGATAATGGGTCTTAACTGTGATAATCGGGAAAATATGCCAAAGTTCCAACGCCAAGATCCAACGTCAAAAATATATGTAAAGCATATTTATCAAATATGGTCAAATGACTACGGTCAAATCACTTCCTTGACAGTCGTGGTGGTGGTCATCAATCTTAAGAAAAATCTCAGAAAAGTAGCGCTGCCACCAGCCTATAAATATGTACAAAAACGGGCGAAATACCCCGAGAAAAAAAACAAAACAAAAACAAGAATACAGCCCCTTGGATCGTTTGAAATGAAGAGCCCTCTGGACGCCAATACGATTTATGTACGAAAACTAGTTAGCAGGAAGCAATACTTATGTACAACTCACTTGTTCCTTGGTGAGAGGGAGCCAGTAAATACACGGCAATGACGTAGTTTTCCGAAACAATTTATCAAGAAGGTTAGCCGGACTTGGTTCATCTTTGGTTTTTTCCCCTAAAATAAATGCAGACGTCAGGGTTTCCTGAATGAGAATCAAATCTCTGTACGATTTCTGTAGCACAACACCAAAAATTTGTCTCAACAAGTCGTTCTCTTGCTACAGAGGACATGCTAAATACCTCTGCTACACAGATAATTAACTAAAAACCTAGAAGATGAACAAAAAATACCTTTTCTCTCTTTGTGTCTTTGTGTTTCCTTCTCCTTCTCCTTCTCTTTTCCCTTATCTTCTCTCTTCCCTTTTCGAACAGGGCTTTCCTTGGTTTTGCCGAGAGCGCCTTCGGTGTCTTCCACCATCTGAGAAAAATCAGGGAACTTTAGATCTGACCATACGTTACGCGTTTCTTAAACGTTTAGCTGCTTAATTTCGCTGGTAAACCATCATTCCCATGATGTCAATTCAAAAATGTTGTGCCAAAGTTTGGTTTATGGTCTCCTTACGCTTCTCGTTACAGATAGCAGTGACAGCAGTCAGAGACAAAGAAGCACAAACATTGCGACAGACGAAGATATAGAGAGACAGAGACCAAAAGAGTGCTTAGAATAATTTTGAATAGATATACCTGTTCTTCATCACCAAAATCAACGTGTAATACTCGCGGACTTATGGAAGGCCAGCGTTGCCCATGTAACGCTTCTCTAGCGGCCTTGGCTTCATCCACAGATGAATACTAAAATAAACCATCACAACTCAGTTAAAAAACTGCGATCTTGAACCCTTGTCAGCTGCACTACACCCTTCCCGAGAGGGATAGGTCCAAGCCAGCGTGTTGATCCTTACCTAACTTCAAATTCGGATTATCAGTCTACTAGGGGATTTTTAATAAGCTAATACTGTGCCTCATAACATGTAGATAATTTTGATTTTAAACTGTTCAACTGGTTATTCATTCCCTCAATTAATTGTGCTGATTCCAATTCAGTTTCATCTATCCAGGACTTCCACTGATAACAGGCAATTCTTTGTACCATGCTATAGAAAATACCCTGTTTTGAATAATAGCATTACCACTTATTAATATCAGTTATGAATTTAAAAATTTCGCATTTTTAACAAACACAGCTGACCTTTGTCAAATACGCGACAACAGCTGGGTGTTTAACCTAATTTGGTTCGCCTAAATAGAAAAACATAATACGGAGTCCTTTCTGAATATTTCAAACTGGGAGATCTGCGCTAATATTGAAAACGGTCTTGTCAGAATACTAGAGTTTAAGAAAAAACAAGTCGAACAACCAGCTTTAGATTGGTATGAGGTTTGACGATCTCATCTAAGCCTGATTTCCACTTGACGAAATTTTCCACGGATATTTTTTTACTTAGTTTTCCTAACTGGCTCAACTTGAAAGCTCATCAACAAAGAGAGAACTTTCGCCTGCACGGAAAATTCCCCCAAGTGGAAGTCAAGCCTTATTTCCCAGTATGTAGTGGCCGTAATTAGCAGTTCCACTGTCTCATATTTCACCTACCGTTACGTAGCAATGCGATTTGATTTTATTGATCCAAAATCCGCCCTCCACTAGAGTGCCGTATTGAGATAAAAGCTGGTTTAACTGATTTTGGGTAAAAGGTCTGACCAAGTTCGACACGTGAATGACCGAAGATGGAGGGTTTCGTGGTGGGGAGACAGCCTTTTTCACTTTGAAGTTTGTCTCCGAACTCGGAGAAGACGAGGATGGAAGATCTTCGTCACGAGCCACTCGACCTATTACATGCATTATAAAATTTGGAGAAAATAAGCATAGAAACAAGTCAGATGCTCCCTTCTGCACATAAGTTAACAAGGTAAAAATAAAAAGTAAAAAGATAAAATCTAAATCAAAAAATGTGAATTACGAGGACAGTTTTGTTTTTTTTATCAAACAATTACCATGATAGCAGACATTCGTCGAACTGGTTATCTCCGAAAATGAAATGAGATTGATGGGAAGCAAACCCGTGATCATCTGACGACAGGTTGAGTGCTCTAAACATTGAACTACCTCATCGTGGACGAGGGTTACAAACTACTTCGTTTGTGTGTTCTTGTGTCAAACTTTAGAAAACAGTTAGTACAAATCCGCAAACTTCGCTCAACATCTCACCTCATGTAGCTCAACAGAATGGGTATACATTTTCAACTCACGTAAAAAAAAAACACGCAGGGTAGACGTCGTCTTAGATACTTAACGTATGTTTTTCACCAAGAAGACTTAAACCAAGAACTAAGCATAATTCTTATTAGCCCGACGGTTAATTCCAACGCCAATCTACTCAAGTGTACAACTTCTCTCGGAAGATATTTCAAGTATTCAGACGATTTTAACTCATGCAGCCGAGAAAGCTGTTGGCTGAGTTTGATATCAATCTAATCAACAGATTCCTTTCAGAAACTTTCTAGCTTTTGCACGATATCAAGAAATTCTGGAGCGCCAAGGACGTCGTCTCAGACATTCCCGTCGCGTCTCTTTAGTGTTCGCAACGGCTTACAAAAAGGCAGACAGGCCAGCCTTCGCAAAAAAAACCTCAATAACCCCTGAGTTAGAGGGTCTCTCTAGTCATGAGAAAGATAAGAGTGCGATTCCTAACAGGAATTCTGAAAGCAATTTTCTGTGACAATCTGTCGACAATGAAGTCACAAGTTTACCTCTGATTAGAAGAACTGTTGTCGCCAGTTTTTAAAATGTCATTACCTCTGGAAATTTTATGGTTTAGGAGGCTTAAATTAAAGTCGTCAAATAAAGAAGCGTTCGCATACAAAGAATTTTCTGCCCACAGTGGGAAGAAACCAAGGTGAGATTACCTTTTCAGATTACGTTGAAACACGTTCAAAACCTTGAGTCCTCGTATTATAAAATATACGTTACTGGAAACAACATGTAGTTAACCTTCGCAGAGTTAGCCTGCCTGTAGACTCCACTCCATTAGGTGGAGTCTGGTTCCACTCCACTCCTTTAGGTGGAGTCTGACTCCACGCCATTAGGTGGAGTCTGACTCTATTCCATTAGGTGGAGTCTGACTCCACGCCATTAGGCGGAGTCTGACTCCACTCCATTAGGTGGAGTCTGCACGCAGGCTATCACAGAGTGCAATCTCACCAGCTTTTAAGCCAAGGTTCAAACCCGAGAAGGTTTTACCCAACACACGGAACTGGACGTAAAGTCCACCTCTGTTTTGACTTATATGAACATCTTTTGATGCTGAAAATGGATTTACGAGTTAGACATCTTAAACGGAAAACTTACTAAATACCGCATCAATTATGCCAAAAAACATTTGAAAATAGTGAGCCCACAAAGAACTCAAGTGTATGCCATGGTATACTGCTTCTGCGCTCCCTCAGATTGGCTGAATTCGTTCACAACAGTTCCAGTTTACACTGTCCTCATCGGTTCCTCGTGCAGACAAAAAATGGACAACACAAGGTTATTTCCTGGAACTTTCAAAGAATGGAAACTACTGCAATCATTTTGCCACACGGTGTGCCAGTTTGACTTCGACACTGTTCAAGTCGTCACCGACAGTTGAATTCACAAAATTGTCTGCTGAAGTCATTTCTTTCTCAACCACACAATTGTATGATGATTACTGATGAATTTTCGGGACGATCTTCCATAAGTCAATTTTTGCTGTCATAGTCCAAACTCCACGACGAATCCATATGAAATTAATTAACACAAAATTCCAACAGTCAATACAGGAAACAAAATTCATCAAAACCATTACCATCTTTCTTCACGATCATCCCCTGGCAAGATCACCATTCTGCGGACAATAAAATTTTGAGGAAGCCAGTTTATTGTTTTCGATTATAATAACAGTTCCACATGCCCAATAAGTATGACTCCATATGTCAGCAGATGTAGTGTTCAACAATGTACAGGTGCTTAACTGAATTTGCTGAAGGAAGTGCTTTTATCAGTAGTTTACTCAACATAACAGTTCCACATTCGTATAACGCCATTTGGTTCGTTTGAAAAACTTGCAAGGTGTTCAAACTTTCAGTTTATCTGCACAGGTAATACACAAACCAGTAAATCTTCACTTTAAAATGTCCAAAGGTCATGAAATTGTCAAAAGACTCCTTTGTCACAATGTATTGCTTATCTTACGCCAAGTATCTTTCAAGTCTCAGCAATGATGACTACCCATGGTCCAAAGCCATCACCAAGAGTGACTACCACATGCACAGGTCCTCCCGAATACGTCACACCACATCTGAAAAATTCGACTGGACTTTCTTGAGGCAAGTCCACTCCAGAATTTCAGTTTATCAAATTTTGGATACTTACAACTCGACTTCCATCTTATGCAGTATGTGTGCAATTTTTCCTGACGACAATAGCAGTAACACCGTTCACAGACCGCTTTACCATAAGTAATGTCCACTTTACAATTCATTCAGGTAGTTAACATATGAATCTCGTCCACGCAATAAACGTTTTAGGCCAATCAGTTAGCAGTCGGTCATCACCAATCAAAGATCCGACAGTCAAAATTACTGCGTCTGTTTTTCCATATACCAAATGGCTGAAGCACTTCAGGCAAACCCACAATGGCTAGAGTGCATATCATCTTTACACAGATAAGGGACTGTGTAGTACCACGATGAATGTTTATTGTACCATAAACACACAATCAGCAAAACAGACCCAACCATGGCGACAGCGACAATAGCAGCCCTAGTACAAATTTCTGAAGGAATTACACAATACAGATTAACCTGCTCCATGCTAGGATGATGGTTCACAACCAGTCTGTGTATAGTTGTGTGCAGTAATATACAGTACACAGCTAACACACAAACTTCACAACTATTATAAATGACTACATGACTATTGTACAGTGTACGGAATAAAAGCATTAATTTTAAAACTCAACCTAGTGGAAACAAGTAACATACCTGCTGTCATACCTTCATTACTAAGTTCCTGAATACCAGGAGTCACATCCATTTTGTGGTTTTCAAAATCTTCTTCTGCAGATTGGTTTAGTCTGACTGTCTTTGACTCCTCAACATGTACAATCCTCGTTTTTTTAACTGGTAAGTGAAAATGCAATAATTTAGTTTTTAAATATTCCAATTAAGCAAATATTAATCACATTTTGACAATCGGTAGACATTTATTGAATGTGCCGAGTAGTGTGGCTACTGAGGCAGCAAACGTTAAAGGGTATGGCAGCAATGGAAACAGTTATTGCTTTTTCACAGTTTGATGATATTCCAGCAGTGCCGTACAAGGGGGGGCACTGGGGTACTTGCCCCAGGTGCAAAATTTTATGGGGTGACATTTTCAGAAACAATAATTTAACTTTTTGGAGGGGGTTTTTCCCCAGACTCAAAAATATTTTGCAAAGCTCAACAAAATGTTAACACAATGTCTCAACTTCTAATTAACAATTAGATTATGAGCTCGAGATTTCTATGAGGTGACAGTTGACGAGGGCGAAGCCCGAATCAACTATCTCCACATAGAAATCGAGAGCGAATAATCTAATTGTTTTAGTAGAAACACTTTGCAAAGAACATTTTTCATCTTCTCTGGGACTGCACTTTCAAGTAAGCAATCTATTTTGTCTTCAGAAACTTCACAAAATTGAGAGGCAGAAGCTATTTTCGCTACACGCTATCTATCGATGAATAGATAGTGAGTAGCGTAGCCAATCAGAATGTAGCATTTGCATTAGTACTCGACTAAGTTTCTACTAATCATTAATAATTGATGAGTTTGCTGCTGTCAAGGCTCAGGATCACAGTTTCAAATGTTCAATTACATTTTGATAAATAAAAAACGAAAATCATCGTAAACAATTGTTTGTTCAGAAGTACCTCGCTCAGTTGAACAATATAAGGAGCTTCGGGTGCATGACAGCCGAAGGGGGTGCATGACAGCCGAGGGGGGTGTCTTCAACAGAATTTGCGCCAGGCAAATTACCACCTTGCTATGGCACTATTTACCAGTAATAAAATACAGCATAGCAGTCCTAACAGATCAGCACAAAATGAACATAATATCAAAGCCCACTAAGTGAAGCACACTTACTTGAGTTCTTCTCTTCCTGCTTGCCATTATCTTCAGTTTCCATTTCTTGCTCCTTTTTCTCTTCCTCCTTGTCTTGCTCAGTAAAAGTTTCCTCATCCTCTTTGTCATCATCAAGGTCCATAACAGCCTCCAGGGCAGGTGTTGACACCAACTGAACACCAGGAATCAAGCCCTAAAATTTTAATTTGTGACAAGGAACACCCAAATGGCACTCTTAGTCTTTCAAAGTTTGACTAAGCTTAGTTTAGCACTTGGCAACAATTCCCAAATGGTGAGTTTTCAGAAACTGACAAGAAACACACAGTACCCTGCAATTCCCCTTAGTTTGTCAAAAACAGTGGAGTAGTTGTAAGCTGTACTCCACACTACAGAGTTTGGGCAAAGTACTCTAGGACATTGCTAGCTTTATATCAAACTATGGCTATCCCTTTTCCTTCTATTGAATGGATGTAAAAAGTTTTGGTCTGCAGGTTAAGATTACATGTGGTAATTTGTTGAAGAAAGTCAAATACTTTCTGAATCCTATGAATCAATATTGTAGTGAAAACATGAAAATCCTCCTCAGTACTGGTGTGCATGTTTTAAAAACAGAGACATTAGATTCAAAATAATAATAAAGGGACTAAAAATTGTTCCTTTTATTTCAAAGAAAAAATTCATTGCAGGGACACAAAGTCATTCATGTTGCAATAGTGTCAAGCTTAACTCCCATTATTTTCATCTCCCTGTAATAAAACATGAAATTCTCTCTTTTGTGCCCATCAATATTTTAGTGCATGCTTCATCATGTCAACTGATATGTCTAAATGTGCACCTTATACTAGGATAGGAAGCAAAAAATGCAAAAACAAAAAACTAGCTGTAAGTCATCATTAAGCTATCATGCCCAGCAAATGTCTTACAAACAATTGCTGATTGCCCATTACTGTAGAGTTATTTCACAAATTTGAGGTCATTCTCCAGGGACTGAAATTAGTCAGTTTCCCCTGGTTTCAGACCTCACTTGTGGTCAGGCTACCAAAAGTAGATTACAGTGCTTCCCAGTGGACTACTAAACTTTCTGCAACAAATGTTGTTAAGTTCTTGAAAATAATTCAAATTGCACAAAGTGCTTCAACACAATGACAATTACAACAATTGTGTTAATAAATTGTCAATCCATCAAAAATTACAAGTGGTGAAATTTGGATACAGAGGAGCATTGCTATAATAAGGTATATGGGGTCCATCATAAATGACCCTGTTATAGCTGAAGCACGTTATAGCTGAAGCACGCTATACCAAAATGTATCGAATTCTCGTACGATTCCCATTATTCTTTTTTTAATTCTAACATGAAGAAAAAAAATTTGAACCACTGTACCTTTAGGGAGTCAGTACTGATTGAAACTGATGACTTATTCTTGCTTGACATGGAACTCCACTTTCTTTTCCGACTTCCAGGTGCTGGAGTTGTATTACCTACATGTAAATTATTTCATAAAAAGTTATCAAATACGCTTTCTATAATTTTATTATTATTAGCAACAATATACAGATCAAATTGAGTTGAAAGTTCAAGGTATGATTGCCATGTAAAACCATGTTAATGTTAATATTGTACGAAGTACCACGGCTTTATTTGGCAAATTATTTGCAGTACTGGTACATGTGATCAGGGCTTGATTTAAGAATTTAAAAGTGCATCGCAAAAACATTCTGCAATTATTTGAGAACAAGAGAAAACTGTGATAACTAACACCTAAGCCCCCTCTACCCCAAGTCCTACTGGAGTAAAATTTAAGCCTTGTCCACATGTATTCATTTTCATTTGAAAATGCAAATATGTTTCCTAGTTTTCAAAAATACTTATGCCCACCCAATAGCATTTTCAAATCATTTTCCCCACACACTTGAATACACATACATGATTTGAAAACACTAACACCCTACTTGGGATGTAAAATTATCCTGGCAAGCACTTGTAAGTCCCTGATCTAACCCTAAATCTTCAAGGTCTTGTTTGTTTCATTTTCTTTTAAAACATTTCAGACTGGTCTTCAAGATCAGGAGGGAAGGTAACCTAATAAAGTTTAGCCCCCTCTTCACGTAGTCAGCTTTGAACATTCAGCAAAGATACACTTATCTCAAAACATGCAATCTGACTTGGAAAAAGCCCAAGAAAAAGTGTCACAAATTTATATCTGCCATTTTATATCTCAAGCAGGATACTGTACCATGACATAAGTGATTTTGAAAAGTATCGTTTTCATCTGTCCATATGAGCCTGTGAAAATGGTGTTTTCAGAAATTTCCTCTCTGGGAAGCATTTTTGAAAACTTCTGCTTCCAGTGACCATATTTGCAAGATACGTGTGGACAGGAAGGCAATTTGCATTTTGAATCAAAAATGGATACATGTGGATAGGGCTTACTGCAATTCAGAATTTTAACTTTCAAAATCTTGGGGAGGAGTGTGTGCTAGCCTCTATGTCAGACAACATCTGACACCCCAAGTGGAAGGCCTACAAACTAACAAACACTATTTTCAATAACGTGAATTATGACAAACAGGAATGTTACTTTAAAAGATATTTTAGGACTTTCAATACATTAATCCAAAAATTCCAGGGTCCTCGAAAATAAAAAAATTTGAGTTTGGCCAGGCAAGAATAAATCTGTATGGGACAAACAGACTCATTGCTAAGTGCTAAATGTAATGTTTCAGTGAAAATGTTCTATTTATTTTTTGATGAAATGGGTGTGGTTACATGGGTGTTTGTCATAAAAAAAGCACGTTAGAAGTCAGACACACAACAGTTTCGCCAGTGATACATTATTTACTGAAAGATTTGACAGTTTAAAGAGTATTTTGTTTTAGTTGAGATGGTGGCTTTTGTACTCACTCTTTTCCTTTTTGCTTTAAAAAAGAAAAACTGTTGGATTGTGATGTTGGCCAAATAACGTGGTTTATGCATCGCGATTTCTTAAAAGTGCATTGCAATTTGCAAATCGTGATACATTAATTCGAACCCTGTATGATTACATTTAAGATAGTATTAATTATCACTGTGTAATAGCTAAAAACACTTGCTTGTTTTTATATTCTAGTTGACAAGAGTTCTACTTTCTTAAGCTTGTCTATGATTGGCAGTTGGTGATTTTCAGGACAACTGCTCACTTCATTAACATGTCAATAAGATTAACAACTTTTCATCTGTTGTTACTGTTTATAAAAGAAATACCAAATGGATTTCTGCATTTAGATACTGTGATCTTAACACTTAGGATGTTGCTCAACTTTCCAAAAACTAAAAATACTCATCTTGTAGTTCATGGTTTTTCATGATTTTCTCAAGTCTTGCAACATCCTGTGTGTTTGGACCATAGGGTCAAAACACAGAAATCCATTTAGTATTTCTTAATCTCAACAAGCATTCATTGCATAAAACATTCTTAAAATCAACTCTCAGCTCTGTATACTTACTTGTCTGTCGACTTAAAGAAATTCGTTTTTTCTTTTCTGGATAAGTTGTTTTCTAGAAATACAGGAAATGATTTCTGATCTTGTTTTACTATTACAATCCAGGCTTGATTTTCGTATTTTAAAGGGAATAGCAAATTTCTGCCCATGTTTTTGTATACAATAAATTGCAAGAAGTCTGTACTCCAGTCTGACTGTTTGTTGAAATTATAATGTCCTTAAAAATATCAATAAATTCATATAGACAAGAAAGTCACCTTGTTTAATTAAGTAAAAGGAATAAAGAAAAAAAAACAACCCAAAAAACAAAAAAAAAAAAACAAAAAAAACCAACCAAAAAACAAAAAAAAACCCCAGGAATTGTGAATATGTAAGTATTCAGACACTTAGAGTAGAAATGCTAGTGCTATAGTGTTTACAAGCAGCGATTGTTGACAACAAACTGAATACAACAGGAGAAACATGAAGGTGGAGACATATCATAGGTAGAGAAGTATTACTTGGAGAGTAAGGAAGAAGACTTTGTATGCTCGGTGTATGTTTTACATTAATTGTGTTTATGTGAACACCAGTAACATTTAGCATGCTTTCATGTGTTTTTGACAACATTTTGCTTCCTAAAAATAAAGTATTTTTAAATAGTGAATTTCCAGTGGACTGAATACCAAAACAAAAGAAATTTATACTAAATTGCTACTCTCTTTGTGTTAATTCAAACCTTGATTAGAATGACTTGAAAATCTCATAAAATGGACTTCTAATTGTATTTCTACAATATATCACAATTTAACTCATAAAAAAAACCCCAGTTCCACTTTATAAGAAATAAGCTTTTTCATAAGAAAAGCCCTGTTGATGTACATACCTCAGTTCCTTTTTTATCTTCATCCAGTCTTGCAATTTCTCCATCTTCAAGTTCTTTAGCACTTTTACCTGGTGCTTTAGAATCCTCTTCTATTATATTCTTGCCCTAAATCATGTTAGGCACAAAAAAGTCAGTGTCTGTGTATACATCCAGCTGACTAATTAACAGTTAGATATCATTCATTTTTCATAATTATCATGATTCTTGTTCCAACTACTGAAATTAGACATCAACAATTACTAATGCAGGGTACTTTCTAATATCATACTTTACACTTGTTATGCTTAAGGTTTTCTACAACCTGTTTCCATAAATATCAAAGATGTGGTTGTTGTTGGTGTTGTTTTGAAATTAGTGTGGCAAAGGCTTTTTGACAAAGTACACTCCATTGGGTTAAAGGCAATGGAAATTAATAGTTTAAAGTTAATCCTCCAAGTGGGCTGTTTCACATACTTACTAAGGCTATTAGTATGTTGGCATATACAGTAGTACCTTGACATACAAGTGCATTAACTTACGAGTTTTTTGAGGTACAAGCCATCACTTGGTCGATTTTTTGTTTTGAATTGCAAGCCAAATTCCAAGCCAGTGAGCCAGCTTCAGAGACGCCGCTGCTAGTTGGTGCAGCGAGCAGCCCCACAGCATTTCAATGGGAAAAATTGCTTTGACATATGAGCAAATTGAGCTACGAGAATGGTCACAGAACAAATTAAACTCGTATGTCAAGGTATTACTGTACTGGTATAAACCATCTACAAAGAAACTAAAGAGGAGAGCTGTGTCTTTATTATCATGAATTGGATCTTAAAATCCTGTTAAATCTGTTTCAAGACATTATAAACCTGGGCAGAATTAATTATGCAAGTTTAATGGCTATCTTCACACTACCCAGATTATAGTATTATTGTGAAATTTTAATCATTTTTTTTTTCTCCTTACCTGATCTTTTTCAGTTTTTTCTTCACCAACCTTAACCACCTCACATTCAGATTTTAGTGTACTGTCTTGATCATTTGTTTCCAGGACATTTCCTGAAGTTTCATGAACATTAGTTGGAGTTTCCTGCTTTCCAGATGAAGCTTCTTTATCATTATTAACAGAAGAGGATGATGAAACTGAAGTATCTGTGAATGTAATAGCTTGGAATTACTATGTTATGCACATACACTAGACTTTTAAATTTTTTTCAAGTCCCTTTCCACAAAATCTAAATTATTACTAGCTTACAAAGTATCAGATTCAATAAAGATAATACTTTACAACAACATTTACTCCAAAAAGGCTTACTGTTTCAACTGCTAGCTAAAATTCCACAGGTTATCTCTTTTTTTTCCATCAACATCCGGCATTAGTTCCAGACTAAATCCAAACCCAGACCCTCATTAAATATGAATAAGAAAATAAATTGCCTTTGTTGCCTTATAACACTTTCAGACTTTTTACTTCCAAATCAATGAATAATTTCACATCCTTTAGGATGTTCAATTTTATTTCCAAATGCCATGTCGCTTGCTGAGCTCACAACAAAATAATAAGGAGCAATGTCTAGTTGTGCTTTTCACTGCTATGAAGTATCTACCAGATAAGATATCTAGGCTTCATGCAACCTGCCAATGCCTTATAAGTGAACAGGTATGCAATAAGTACTCTCTTTTTACCATAGTGTATATAATATGGGATTTTTCCATCATGTACCTGGCTTACTGTCTATATCCTGTAAATTGAACAACAGTTAACAAATATGCACAACTATAGAATACCCAACACCATGAGAACAGTATGGTAGAATGGCTACCTGTAGCTAACCTCACCTAACCCTCACACTATCTAAATGACTGTCTGCCTATAGGCAGTCATTTAGATAGTGTGAGGGCAAGGGATAGGTTAGATTTAAGGTTGAGGTTAGGTTTATTGTCTTAGGTCTAGGCATGTAGCCTGTATGGACTGGTATGCCAGGTGGACGGGTATTGTTTTACTCCTCCAACAAATACAAACAATAAACTAAACAAAGTTAGATTCTCACTTGACTTATCCACATTGATTCTTTCGTTTAAATGCTGAAAAATAAATATTTGATGTGAATTAGAACAATATATTATAGTGAAACTGATATTGAAAATGATTTACATCACAATGGGAAAATGGTGGCGAAATGTGTTAGTATGAGACAGTGGAGCCATATGTCTCAATTATCAAACATAGCAATGCTTTTCTCACCTCTGTAAGTCTTTCCTGTAATTCTTTTTTCACTCCAGACTTTTTCAAGCCTCTTTGTTCAAGTTCAGCCTTCAGTTCTTCCACTTTCAGTTCGCTAACCAGTTTGTCGCCAATTTTATGTGACACAACACCTATAACACCTTCCCGGGTGGTCGCCATCTTGATAGTTTACCGCAATACCGCATGCGCATGTCCGCGATATAGGGAACTTAGGGATAATCAGGTACAATTTGCATTACCATGTTTATCTCTAGTCTTACCTAAATTGTTCCTAGGTATTTCGAAATGTTTTCAAAAACAATAATAAACTTGTGACACGAACTCCTTGCTATTTCTTTCCCAATCGATCTACTTGAAATTTGAACATGGCTTCCAATATTTCTGCTTGTTTGCCCATCGCTTTACGATTGGTTCGCGAATCAATGGTGCACGATTCTGAAGACAGAAAAAAGGTACTGGAAGTGACAAGGTTGAAACATTGCCGTAAATTAATCTAAATTAACATTAAAAACGATAAAGCGGATGTGGGGTTGTCAGTGTAAAAGATGCTGTCCCTTACATGAAGTTTACGATTTTCAGTTTTTTAATTTGTAAACGTAAAAGTGAGATTCTAGAACAAATTTTTGGGATTAGAAGTTCGTGCTTCAGTCGTGTAACCAAGTTGTTCTATTTTCGACAAAAGTGAAAAGTCGATCAGGTTAAGCTGTTAAGACATTAGCCCTGGGGCAATCCTGTATTTTAGCGTCGGATTGGATTTGGGAAATAAAATAGCGTCGGATTCATTTTAATAGCGCTGGATTCATTTTAAAGGGTTAGGGTTAGGGTTACGAGTATATGTTTTAATCCGGCGCTCTTCATAAAATGAATCCGACGCTATTTTATTTCCCAAATCCAATCCGACGCTAGAATACAGGATTGCCAGCCCTGGACTGTCCTTCTGCTAAAACAACCGCTTACTAACTTTTTGGCTGACATGTAGCCATATCACTGAAAACCAATTCTCTTTGCAGTCTGCAAAGTAATTTTGTGCGTTTTGCAGCTAAGGTACAGATAGAGTAATATCTTCGTCACATGAGTCAGCCCACGGAATGGGCGAGCCCAGTGAAGTTCATAAATTAATCGTAGAGACTACCTCGAGAATTCATTAGCTTTGTGGGATTGGTTGTTGAAGGCCCATATACCTTATGTGGAGAGTAAGTCCTGTTAAGTGAGTAACACCACCTATGCTTTAAATAGCCACTAGAGTTATCCACCAAATAGTGCTACTCGGTGATGAAGTTTGTCTTTGGTCATTTAGAGTGGGATGGTGCTGTTTGTGAGTTGAGTTATCCAGACTTTGAGTAAGTTATCCTTGGACAATCACCTCACTGAGATCAGGAATCTGTTACTAGTTGGTTGTCACCAGCCATGATGTATCTAAGCCTCCCTAGGGATACAGAACTTGGCACGTTCTATATATGAATTTAAGTTTGTTGCAGCTTAGCTGGGTGCTTCAAGTTTTAGAATTTTAATAAACAGTAACCAGATATCTATAAAGAGTTTAACTTTTTATGAACAAAAAGTTATACAGGTCACTCTCTTTGCTGATGCAACTCTGCTATATGGAATGGTGCAATATGAAACCAAGTTATCCAACTTTTTCTTTTGCACACACATTCCCTGTATGTTTCAAGCTGTCTCTGATAAGGGATCAAAAATCCTACCTAAATATTGATGGAAAGCTGAAGTCTCTCCTGCCTTTTACAGTCAGGATTCACACCAATACAGGCATGCATATATACTTGTGGTTTCAATGTTTTATAATGATGAACCTCAAGCTTACTAACACAAACCTTGCCAGCTACACAAGGAACTCTCAGACTCTGGGTTAGAAAGACTATCTTTCAGAAATAAAATTTTATACTTTCATGCTTATACAGAGTCTACAAAGAGTATTATGGTGCCATGCAAAGCAGTTAACAAACCCTTCACTATTTCAATTAGCATAGGTTTGCAAGTCTCTGCACAGATATAAATGCCAGGATCAGTATTATTATCATAGCTTCTTGCTTGGAGGCATGTTAGGAGACTGTGTAACCTCATTCAACTATTATTGGCTTGGTATTACAATTTTGGATTGAGAATCCTGCTTTGAAAAATGAAATGCAAATTTGGTCTGCATAATTATCTTCATTTAAGCCTGGTCTGTGTTCGTCTCATGTGATTGTTGAAATCACAACATTGTTGACAAGACTAACAATTTCAAAGTATATTGTAAATATTGGTTTGTGAGATTTGTAGACTTATAATTCCTAGAGAGTTGATAGTTGTAGAGGAAGTTCCTACCCTTCAATTCATAAATTTTAGTATTTTAGACTTGTTTCTACCATATTTCTTTTCTGAAAAGTGAGGTTTGTTATGTGAGTCATTAAAGCATCTGCCTTTGCCTCTGTAGGAAGCCTTTTGTCAATATTTAAGTAACATTGTTTACATATGTGGTGTGTTGAAAGATGAAGCTTGGCAGAAAGGTATGCTGTAGTATTACAAAAATTCTTCAAAAGATACAGCCCTCAACTAACAGCAAGATTGCATGATTTAATTCTTGCTTTATTTTATACATGTTTGCAGACTTAAAGGGTTGTTATTCACAGGAAACATTAAAACTATTCAAGTTGTCAAGCCAGTGTTTAGAAAGAGCAGAAGATCTTTTAAAAACTGCCACAGGTATTACAGAAGATTAGTTTCAATAAATTATTTTCAGGTTTTTTATAAAAATACAACACTAGAATCATGCTGACATGAAAAACAGATTTATATGGATTGAGGAACAGTATCTTTATTTGGTTTCAATTGATGAAGAGCATTCTTTGTGTTACGTACACTGATATTTTACCACTAGCACATTTACCATTTGTTCTTGGTGTTTCTTGAACCAGCCAGAAGTTAGGGGAAATGAGGAATGCTCTTTATTTAGGTGTGAAATTTACTTAACTTCTGCCCTGGTTTAACAGCTTAGGGCTTGTAAACCATAAGTTAGGATTACTATGGAGTAATCTAATTGATACAGACTCATACAGTCCATTTAATGTCAAAGGCATACTTATCTATTCAAAGAAACATCCTCAAAATTGTAAGGCTACTATACAAATTCAGAGGTTGGGAGAAAGTTGTTCAGAATAAAATGTACATTTTGGAGCTAATTATATGGCTGAGTTATTCCTCCATAATTACTTAAGTCCAGCTTCTTGGAAACTTATGTTTCTCATGTAGATGATTTAGTATCAACCCCTCCTACAAAAGAAACTCAGCCATCAACACCTGCAAGGAAAATCAGCCAGGATACTGTTGACCATCCTTCATTTCACTATCCTCTTGAAAGTCAACCAAGCAGTTTAAAACCAGTTAATAAACAGTTGCATCTTCCCTCTCCTCCAGTCTCACCAAACTTTCAAAGAAGGTAAAGATAAATAGTAATAAATTTTTGCCCAAATACATGTAGTTCCTCAGGATGTTTTTAAGATGTGTTTGTAAGTCTTCTCTGTGAAGTAAAAAAACATTGTCAAAGCCAATATGACAAACATATGTCATCAATGAACTTTTTTTTCACTAGGAATCTTTGTCAGTAGTTTGCAGCAAGTCAAGTCTACATTTTCTGACTGGCTTGATTTTTCATGACATACTCATTTATGTTATTGCAGAATCCAGTACATAGATGAAGCAAAGCGTGGAAACACACAACTCCTAGCAGCTTATCGAGCCAGAATGGAAAAACGGGAAAATCAAATGGCAAACAGTCGTTTAACTAGAAAGCCTGACATTACAACAATGGTAGGGTAGGAGAAAAGAGGAAAACAAATGATTGTTAAGGAAGTAAATAGTGAGCAGATTTTATGCTTTTAGGTTGATAAAGTTCTTTTAGTAATTTCACAATACTTGATCAAATGTCCAAAATAATTGTCATGTTATGTATGAGCACTTCTTGGCTAAAATCTGTTTCATTATTTTCTCCTTTCATATCCCTTTCAGAACTTGAGTCTTTTCAGGAAAATGGCAGAAAATATTGAAATAGCCAAAGCAAGACAGAAATCTGTATCTTTCTGAAGCACTCTTCTGGCTACAAACTCGTTACCTGTGTATAAATTATATGTTGCAGAAATTTTTATTGCAATCGTGCTGTCAGTGTGTGTGCCAGAATATTAACTTGGTGATTAAAAAGAATGCAGCACAATTTTGAAGGTTAATCTTTCTTAACTAATGAATAACAGCTGGAGAAGAAGATGTCAGAAAGGCAGCAGAGGCTGCAGGAGGAAGCTGACAGGCAAGCAATGATAAAAAGGGGTGAAGTGGGGCCAAAGAAGCTCTCATTACATCTGCTAAATGGTACAAAGCAAAGCAGTTATAGAGTACCCACAGCACCTTTGGTACACTTGCGCTTTTTTTACTACTAGTTCCCGTGAAATTTCATTCACCCTGTTACATGAACTTTTCATACTTTTACTTACCACCCTCCTCTAGTTATTGTTCCAAACATCCCCCATTGGGTCCCAGATGTGAAGGAGATATGAAAAAAAGCGGCCGCAGCCGTTTTTACAACGATAACCTAGAAGTTTTTTTTTTATTTCTCGCGGGCTGGTCAAATTATTCTAGTTCACAGTCGCAAATTGCTCACTTTGCTTTGTAGACGAATGGGTCCTTCTTCTTTACTCACGACGACCGATCGACTAAAGAAAGAGATCTATTTGAAAGTTCTGGAATTTGAACAGGAAACGGTAAGAGTTTGAAGAAACGTTCGCGGTTACCAGACATTGTCATATGAAGTGCGGTATTTAAAGATTGGTCTCTGAGTCGAGTATATAATAGAGGCAACCTCATCCCAGGTTATCTAAGTGGTACTGATACAGTTCTATAAGTCGTTATACTCTACATATTTCAAGTAGGGATCTGTGTTCAAAATAAGAGGGACATTGTTAGACTAAAAATAATACTGGTACTGCTCCATTCAAATGTCATTAACTGCTTGTTGCAATCAGGGATATTATACTCCAAAGTAAAAGTAATAAAAAATTCGTGGAACTTTTAAAACATGACTCTTTGGCGCAGGCAATTCCACATTCTTAAACGTCGTCCGCTTGGCTAAGGTTTCAGCGCACCAGACTCTTATTTAACTTTGTGCAAAGTTTCACTTAATATGCGAGCTCAACGTAGCTGTAGTTTTTCTCAAGTCTTAAAGCTTTTTAGACTGACAAAAATATTTATGATCATCTTGAAGAAGTGTGGTCTATAAACTGCTTGTCAAAAACAGGAAACAAAGAGAACTTCCTGAATACTGCTAAATAATGTTTAGCACAAACTTCGTTTCAAAATTTTTGCCACCCGACACTACCCCACGATCTTTTTCAGAAGTTGAAATTTTGAATTGTCTGCATTTAACGTAACATTCCGATTCTAAATTCACATTATTCTTTGCCCTACGCCGCCATTTCTTGGAATTCTTTTACACAAAACCTTAACTAGACAGTAAACCTTTTTATTGTATTATAGGTATGGCTCGTCACCTTAAGGAATCAGCTGAAGGCGAAACCTGAAGATTCTTTACTAATCCAACGTATCATCACCCAAGTCCTGGGGTAATGAAAACGCAAATTTTGTCTGCAAAAGCTAGGCTTAGCGGAGTTCGAAGTGTACTGTTTGCATAATTTTATAATCTGGTCGGCCCACATTTTTAAATGAATTGTCGGACTTTTTGCACACGGCCTTTTGAGCAGATTCGAGAGAACATCTAGCTCGGTCTATCTATCTGTCGCTCTATCCGTCTACATGTCTGTCTACTTGCCTTTGTATCTATTTTTGTTTGGGGGGTTGTGTGTGTGCCTGTTCGTTCGTCTGTATCTCCTGCCTCTCCTCCCTAACTGATCATAGCAATCGTACTTCCGTCTTCTCCTGAAAGCACCGACTAGCGCTTCATTCATCCTCACAAAATACAAAGCGAATTACGCCAACTATCTAAAGAAAAACGTGCAGGCTTGGTCCGATGTTTTATTTTATTGATCAGCTTAAGACATCAGTCCAGGTTTTTAAATGCCTCTGAAGATAGTGAACAAATTTATCGCTGTCAAACCAAATGCCTGGATACTTCAATTTCATTCAAGGAAAGACGGGAGAGTTCGTCTTAGAGAGGAAGGGACGTAAGAAGGCTGGCCATAGGCCTGATGTTCGCGTGCGTACGTGATATGGAAGTGTTCAATAATGCGTTTTACCGTTTGAAATTCGGTCAAATACTCAAGTGAGTCATATATATAGTTACGGTATATTCGCTCGCTTAATGCTAAAAAGGGGAGCGAAAAATCAGTCTGTGGCATGTTTGAGATCGCCATAATCCGGTGCGGGAATTTGTTAGTGGACGTAAAGCGTAAACGTGATTTTTCTTTCCTAGAACAAGTGAACACCCGCTTACCAAATTCCTGCAATCTCACCAGTTTGAAATTCATAAAGAACTTACCGTCCTTACTGAGAAGAGTAGGGATATATTAACACATATTGCAAACTTGGAAAGTATTAATTCCAGCAATTATGAAGTAAGTGTAAAAGACGACAAGACGTTCGAGAAAGAGACTGAAACAAATCAGGAATTAGATGAAGCAAAAGAAATTTCTTTTGATGGAGAACTCAGCGAACTGTTGGATGCTGAAAAAGAGACCGGTGAAGAACATGGTTCTGACTTGGAGCCGATACACGGTCCTGCTGATTCGAAAGAAAGTAATATTGAAATTGACTTTGGACTTCTTCCTGAAGACAAGGAAAAAGAATACAGGGGAGTACTGGAGACAGTTGTAAAGAAGGTTCAGTTTTCTCTGGGTATGTATGCTTCAAGTTTTATGTTTTGTTGGCTTTCTCTAGGTCGCCACTGTAGCAGACGAGTTACTCGACTGTCATCGCTATTGGCTGCTGCAACCACCGTTGTTGTTTTGATTGGGGTTTTTTTGCGATTTATCTCCTGTTAATGTTTTGTTTCTCCGTATTGTTTTTTTGTCTTGTTATTCCGTTACTGCTATTGATGACAAACATCGTGATGTTGTTTGTTCATTTCGTTTTTGCCCTAAGTCCTTCGTTCTTGATGTTGCTTTTGTCAACCGTAGGTTGCAATTGTAGTCACCTCGGTGGTGGTGCTGTTGTTTTTTAGGTGTAGCGATGGTGCCGCTTTTGTGATTCTGGTGGTGGAAGTGTTGCCACCGCTGTTGCTGGTGGCAATTGTCGAGTTTGTTCTGGTGGTAGGCTAGCGGTGGTTGTTACATGTTTCATCTTGTTCTTTACATTGCCTTGCTTTATATTCCCTTCATGAAATAGTTCACAGAATGCTTTCTCGTTTCCTAGAAATACTGCACTCGCTGTTTCTCCTCGTGTACGAACCATTTTCAAGTCCAGCTGGTCAAGATCTTTGTCTTGCGTCAGTCGAGTACGCATTTTTCAGACCTCTTTGGCCTCTGCTGCTTAATCTCTACAGGTACTGTGACTCGAGGAGCACGGATTATTGAACTGAATTCATTTTTATCGTTCGATATGACACAGTGCAGGAACGAAGTACGATGTTTCTTTGCAGGGTTGTAAATTATAGAAAAGAAGCAAAATTGGCGATAGTGTTCCTGAAAAACAATTCCTGTACACCAAAATCTTTAAGTGTCCCGGAAAGACTGTGTCTCGATGATCAAGTACGTGAAACCTTTGGCAGTGCAGATTAAGTTAGTACTTTGAAAAACTGACGTTTTTTGTGGTAAACCACAAGTTTTTGATTGGTTGTTCTCTTCTTACTAGAGTTCAGACGGTGAAAATTCAACCTATCCGTACCAACCCGTTGTGGATGAATTAAAGTCTTTGAAGACATTCGGCTGTCCTCTTGAAAAACTTGAATGCATTGGTTAGTAGAATTTTACTGATGCTAAGAGGAGAGTGGTCTATGTTCTCCTCATTTTCGATGCACTTATTTAACTGGACAACCACCAGCAGGGATGTCCCGATAACATGTAATCATGTGTCTCGATATATATTACCAGAAACCTAAGGGAAAGCTGAAGTGTTTCTTCTTACTTGGTATAATTTTGTTTAGTCCGCGCAAATAGAGTCATCGTCGAGTGTGTCGAAGAATATTACGAGACGAAGGGAAGTTCCAGGAATTCGCCTGAAGCAGTCATGTAAGTAGAGCAGTGGCTGGTATTTCTCAGGCGGGTCGAGCTATTAGCTCTCTTCGGTACAAGAATGCTAGTCTAACAATTTCTCTCTTTACATCTTCGAATTCGTAAAAGTTTTGCTTGTAACATTAACGACAGCCTTTGTAGTTTTACCAATGACTGATGTAAGGAATTCTGCTTCTTGGTGTGAGACGACAGTTTTCGGCAGGAAATGCGAGAATAATTGCTTGTCTCTATGTTCAAGAAGTATGTTCGCTGTTAATCTAAAGTCAATATTGACCCCTTTTCTATTGTTTATTCTTGATATCAAAGAGGTTGTGACGATCTGCTACCCATACTTAGTTATGTTATCATTCGATGTGGCTTACCTCAGCTGGTTTCGGAATGTCATGCAATGGAAGACTTTATTAGCACAGAGTAAGTGTGATAAAATGTTACGTATAGTTCTGAGGCATTGTGTTCACTTTCGCGTGTGTGTAATCGCATGAGTACGTATCTTTGGTTGTGTGTATGGGAGTAGTGCGTATGCGATAGTTCACATCCATATGCACTGAAACGCCGTTGGTAAGAGAATAAGAATACCGACAGTTTGGATTTTAAAAATCATCTCATGAAAATGTATATTTTGAAATGGGGCTTCTTTGTTTCTAGTTATTTGATGGGCGAAGAAGGATATTCTCTTACCACGTTTCAAACCGCATTAGCTTACTTGGAGACTTTGGAAGACAGTTAACAACACCGAAAGACAGTGACAGATAACTAAGGAACGACTCTCCATGGACATGTTCTCAAATGGTCGTTCGAAATTCCAGGAACATGCCTATCCAAACAACGAGGATGCTCCATTCGGAGATATCACATCACGGACACCCACAAAGACAATTATCTTATGTTCCATCATGGACAATGAACAGATTGCATAAAAACTAAAGATCAATCCGACTTAAGCTTTACAGAGTAAAATCCAACCAATGAACTTCTAACTAGTCCAGAATTCATATCGGTTAAAATTATGTTCACGTATATTTCCAATAATCTGGGAGCAAGGACCTACAGTCAGACAGTATCTATTTGAGGACGTTTGAGGATACGCTTTCCATATGCCAAAGTGCCCCTAGTGTATAGTTGGGCAACTGAAATAGAGTAAAGGATGAAACACAGACCGAAAAATGTCATCTTGAGACTTGATATTCAAGTTGAAATAAGAAACAGGCAAGTTGAGTACGGTAATACTTCGGCTCTATTTCACAGTCATCATCAGACCAAATGATTTACAAAAGCTCGCTACGTTGTAAATCATTTGATCTGATGATTACTCTGAAATAGAGCCGAAATATTACCGTTTCCAACTAGTTTGTTTCTTGTTTTAACTTGAATATCAAGTCTCAAGATGACATTTTTCGGTCTGTGTTTTATCCTATAGTTTTTTTGACATAAAGTCTTCATGTTAATAAAGTAGCTTTTAGGATGAAAACTTGAGAAAGTAATGAGACGGGTCTTTCAAGAAAACAATTTTCGCTGGCCTTCAACAAGTGTACTGTTTACTTCATAGAACCTTTTGGTTCGAATTCTCTTTCCAGTTCTTGCAAGTCATATAATGCTTAGCTAAAAATACAAAACAGTTGAGTGTTCAATATGGTACAATCACTTTTTATTTCCCATCTGTCTTATCGACGTGTCGTAAAACTGTTCTTGTCAATGTTTGCAATTAAAAAGCTGCTTTATAACTGTAAACCTACAAACGTTGCATCTCATGTCCCCGCTCCATGCACCACGGAGATTTCAGTCAAGCGAGCACGTCACACAATTAACACTTGGTTTTACCTTTTTCGCTTTTCCAGAGGGCAAATTCTAGTTACGTGCATACATTTCTATCGAGACTTAATGATGCAAAATGTCTTAAGCAATCGAAGTAATAAAATGTCATTTAGTTGCCAAGCTGGCAACCTTTCTGAATACGTGCTCACTATTTGTTTTTGTCATTCGTCTGGTGTAGCTTTTGAAGAATTCCCTTTCTTACTTGAAGTCTTTCCTGTTCCTTTTTCCTCCACTTCTCCTTCATTTCTTCATATAGTTGTTCCTCTTTCGATAGTTCCTCCATGTGTTTGGATGTTAGCCACATATCAAAAACTAGCTTGGCATCTTCTGGGAATTTCGTTTTAGAATTCAGCAACGTAGGCTGATCAGGCGTATTTCTAGATTGTACAAGATGTATCAAGTTCTGAACGCGTTTTTCTTCTAACCATTCGTCGAACGTCTTAACACGTGGATTCAGTCGACGTTGCTCTTCTAAGGACGCCTCCTTCTGTAGCTTTTCAGTTTCTAAAGTTTCTCGTAAAGCTAAGTCTTTTTGTTTTTGTTTTCTTTTGTCTTTCAGCCATTCCCTGAATGATTTCCCTGAACGCGATCCAGTTTTTCTGTTGTTGAAGTTCACCAGTGAATTTCCGCTTTGCAGCACTTTCCGTTTCTCGGAAAGCCATTCGGTAAATGTTTTCCCGCCAAAATTAGTCACTTTCGGTCTCGGATCACGTTTCTCGGTAGTGATCTCTTGGAGACCGGAACTTCCTGAAATGCTTTCACCTCGTTGCCGCTTTTGGCTCAGCCACATCTCAAAACTAACTCCTGAACTTGACTTACTTCTTTCAAGAGCCGACGACGAATCTGATTGTCTACGTCGTCTGAACTTTTTCTTATCCTTTAGCCATTTTTGGAAGGCCTCGTCGCTCATTTCCCGTCCAACTTTTGTCCTTGTAGTTGTGGCACTTTTCGGCCTCTCGTTCACTGTGTGCTTTTCGCTTTCTCTCTTCTTTTCCAACCATTCGCTGTAGCTAAGAGACGACCGAACTCCGCGATGTAATATCTCAGAGTGAGATTTGTCCGAAAACTCTTGTTCCCCAAGGCCAAACGTTTTCAACAGTTCGCATTCGTGCGTCTCGGGTTGTTCTTCTTGGTTATTGTTTTCTTCAGCTTTCAGAAGAAATCCAAGGATTCTTCTGTTTTTTAACAGATCTTCGTTTCTAACAATGCACGAAGGAAGATTAATTGGAAAGGTGTACTGTAGGTGTAAATACACAATAGAAGTCATAATTAGAAATTAGAAACGGTTTTGCATATGAATTCTTAAATCACCTTGGAGGAGTTTCGGTAATACCTTGACTGCCGTCACCGTCTGTAGGCTGCTCCTTTCTAACATCACTAAACATTTGTTGAGCGGCATCTTGGCTGGGTAGCGAAAGCCTCAGAGTGGTCACGTTCACATCTGCTACACTTTCTGGAACACATCCCGAGAAATTTTCTTAGAAAACTTCTAAGTTGGCAATTTCAAAGGTATTTTTTAGTCGCTCTTACCTTCAACATTGTGATATTCCCCCACAGTGTCATCTTGGGATGTTCTGAATATCTCTTCGAGACCTGTAATCCCTTTCGGAATATTACTGTGGGGACTACGGCTGTGTTTTGCTTCAGCTGTTGATGAGGTGAAAGAACGAAGGTCGGGAAACGTATAAGAACCTTTGTCGACCGCTGACTCAGTGGTTTTGGGATGTTCAGTTATTTTCACCATGGGTAAACCGCATGACGTCCGTAAACCTAAGGGATCGGGCGCTGTCGATGACTGACCTTTGGAAATGCTTGGAAAATTCAACATGGGGCCCTCAAAAAATTAAAATAACATCAAGTAATAGAAAATAGCAAATAGCGAACTGCTAAAAATATGTATTACTTCATGTCAATGTTTAAATTGACCCATCCGGATTAATTCTACTGATGCAATAGGCAATCGTGAAACTGTGTCACGAGCCTTGGGACAATTTGGACCGCAGAGGAAAGGTAACGCGACAGAACGCGGTACACTTTGATACTGACGATACACAGACTCATGTTCACATGACAGTCATAAATTGGATCTTGTCTCAAAGTTGAGGATAACGATAATTCGAAAATGGTCTATTTGGCGAGACAAGGCTTTCGTACAACGAGCATTACTTACCTCCGCTGGCGTTGACGAGCCTAGTGTTGTGCTGCACATTTTATCGTTTGGCGTTTTATGAGTTAGTTCAGGGTTATTCATGACTTTCTGAGATTTGACACTTCGCTTTGGAGTAGTAGCAAGAGCACTAAAGAAGCAACGACATATTTAACTGAGAATTTGGCAAGTGTTTAAAATTTTAAATATTTAACATTTGAGCTACCTGAAAACTGTAAAACAATACAGGTATTTCTGAGCACGGTAACCCTAAACTTTAGCTCACGGGCCTGAAAAATTATGACTTGATACGGTCAGTTTCGATGGTGCAAAAACTGTCATGTAAATGAAAAAATTAAGTTTGCGCGTCACTCTTTTTTTGGGTTAACAATGTTTTGGTCTAAAAGCATTTTGTGTGGAACCCACTCTTCTTTTTCATTATTTTTGACGCATCTCTCCATTATTTTCTACACGTTTTCGAGCTGCTATAACGTGTTCGGGGGTATTCTTTAGATTTGTGAGATACTTTCTAGCAATTGTAACATACTTTCTAAGAATATGAGGCATCGAAATGTTTAAGAACTAGAACGGCAAACAAAAGAAATTATAAGGTACAATCGAGGATACCTGAAGGCATGTGTTGGACGGAAATAGCTGTGTTATCACAAACAATCGTCAAAACTAATGAAAATATGTATCGTTTGTGAGCTTATTAGCTTCCTTCGGATAACAGCCAGTCTGCGTCAATAAGTCATAATTGATAAGATTAAAAAATAGGCGGAGTGTTTCTCACACGGAATATTGATAATGAATTAATGTTGTTAGATCGAAAATAACAGTGAACAATCACATGCTTTTATAAACGGATAAAATTTCTTAGGTGTGCAGTTGTCTGTCGGAAAATGGAAGACAGAACTGCTTAACACTGTAAGTGCTTGCAGTTACAGTTTTAATGCACGAATATTGTTAGTTAAATATTAGGTGAGAACCAAGATAAACAAGAAATTCAGGAGAAGGCATTAATATTCGCACTAATAAAGTTTCTCAAAACTAAGTTGTACCTGAGTTCTGTTCCATCTTTACTCTTTTTGAGACTTTTTGACATCTTGTGTCTTGATGTCTGGTGTAGGTACAATCGTTTCTGGCAATAAATGTGTCGGTTCACATGGGCTAATTGCAAAGGCGTTTTACCAAAAACGTCTGTCGAGTCAGACAATGCTCCTTCGGACAATAAAAGCGAAACACATCCAACAAAGCCTTGAAATGCAGCCATGTGTAAACTTGTCCTTCCAAAGACAGTGGAACCATTGATATCAGCTGCACTTAAATTTAACAGCTCAAGCATAAGTGATATGTAACCGCGATGGGTTGCCATGAACAAGGCGAATGTTGCCCTTCTAACGACGAGTTTGTTCCATAGCTCCAAGTCGGATTCTGGGCAGTGCAAATCCATATCCATTTTCTGGACGCCATTGTTAAAAACTTCATATGAATCGCCTTTCCAACAAGATAGAAATAGTCCTATCCACGTTTTATGTAAACGAACCCGCAAAATACAACCGTGTTTTAGCTTGTATTCGTGCAACTTTCTGTCATCCAGAAGTTCTTTATTCATGAAGAACAAGTGAATCAAGTCTCCAGGAATTCCAACTCTGAGTTCGACTTTTGACTTAAGTTGGTGGACCAACATGCCTGTGTTGATATCACGTAAACCACAGACATCTTCGGTAGGTAAACTAACGAAGACATGCAGAATGTTTTCAGTTTTAGACTGACCTCCGTTATCTTTCATAGCGTTTCCAACATAGATGAGAGGATGAAGATTACCATAAACGCTAGAAATCCGTGTATTCTGTGCATTTATCAAATCATTCTTACCGTCAGTTTTGATGCATGTTCTCCTAGACAACTAATTACTTTTATGCGAATTAGAATAACAAAGGAATACGTCTACTTGCATATCTCGCGTGATTGACTGTCGAAATCTCGGTAAACATTTTGTTAGCGCAGATGTTCTCTGAACAAGAACTATACAAGAAATATCAAGGGTCTCTTCACGTCAATAAGATTAACCCTTTCACGATCAGATGTCTCCTTTATAAGAAAAATCCTCAGGGTTACCCAGAGTAAAAATAGTGTGATGTTAACTAAAGAAAAATAACGGAATTCTTATCTTGTTGGCAAAGAGTTAACTCCGACATTTTTTTTGTTCCCGATGACAAATTGTTTATAGAGGCTGGTTACATAGGTGACTTTCAGGCAAGTTAATCGGGCTGGGAATACGATAGCTCTATCCGGGCTGAAACGTTCGTCGTGTATCGCGAGATCATTTCAAAAGACAACACTTCGTGAGCACAAGCTGAAATTCTAACCTAATAAGCCCTTCGGTCTAAATACTATTACTCGGGTTTCCAATTCATTGGATGTTTATAAATTGTTTCAGGCTATTTTTTTTTTAGCTTTGTCGAGTGATGGATACACGTGGGAAGTTGAAACATTTCATGAACACCCAATGAATCGGAAATCCCAGTAACAGGGTTCAGCCTGGCATTAAGAAAGAACTAGAGTTGATCCCGGCAACAGCTCAGCGTCTGGGTTACGCTCAGAGCAATGAAACGTGAGTTCAATGTGAACAAGTCGATATCACCCCATGCCATCTCATTTGATGTTGTATGTATGTACGTAAGTATATAAGTATGTATATTCTCTGTTTCATGTATGTATGTATGTATGTATGTATGTATGTATGTATGTATGTACGTACGTACGTACGCACGTACGTGCGTGCGTGTGTATATACGTATGTATGAACATAAGCATGAACATTCTCGATTTTTACGTTCAGTGTGACCGTGTTGTCCTGGTCCACACTGAATAGCGAAGAGTAACAGGCGATACGGTTTAACATGAAGCGAAACTACTGCGAAAGGAATCCAAGACCGAGAATTTATTCACGTATGCACAATGCTGCATGAACCAAAGCCACATTCACATGCACGCAGAAAGCAAAAGTTTCCTGGCCATCAATGCCAGCAAGTTCTTCATGAAGAACTCAGATTGGCGTGTCAACTGGTTCACAGCTGAATTGCCCAAACTGAAAACAGATAGTCCTAGAGCAAATGGTGCATTTCACTCACTAACGAAGACCTATCGCTCGATTCTGTTTTCAGTTTCGCCAGTTGTTCAACCTCAAGTTTTTCCACCTATACAACCTTTACATGTCGTTTTAAAGATCCACAGAGAAATCCGCTTTTGAATTTACTGTCTGCAGCCCTCAAAAAAAAAAAATCCTAGGCATTTTGTCACGGACGTTAGTTGCTCGGAAAATACATCTCGGTCAACTCACATCATTGCATTCGTTTGGTTTTAAGTCGTGATTAAGACGATATATTGACTAATCTGGAATATCCCGACAAGGAACTTCGACGCTTATTTGCTGCCTCCTACGAGATGAAGCGATAATTATTCGATTTTGGGGTAGTATATCCAGTAAGGTAAATAAAACAAATTGTGCTACGAATTTTATACTTGTCCACGACCTTGTCCCCTTCAATGGCCATTCTACAGTAATTGTATCAAAATCCATAGGAAACTTCTGTCAGACAGTAAAAAAATCGCATTGTCTGGCAGATTAGCTATTCTGAAGCGTTTGTGCGATGCATTTATGCTCCGTTTGCCTTGAACGAAACCCAAATGAGAAGTGAAAGGCTCTCATCTAATTGACTGCTAACTGAAACAAAAAAAAACAAAACAAGAACGTCTCCAAAGAAACAACATGCAGATATCCCGAAGTGTTTTTGAGAAACAATCAGGTAGCTGGTGTCCAAATTATGCTACTTTATGAATACGATCTACTGGACCATCGAGTCACAACAAAAATAACCTATCACCACCGCAAGCGGGCTACGGCATTTTATTAACAGTGGGTATATAAGCAAATAAAATGACAAGGAAACATTGATACAGGTTCAATTTCGCTGGTTGTTTGCATACATATACTTTTGTGAAGTAAGTTTAATTACATACTGAATTCTGTTGAAATATTTAGCACTTAATTAGAAAAACAATGGCTTGAATTTTCATCTTCGAGTATTGAATGTTAATCGATTCATGAATAAAGATAAATTGTTAAAATGTCATTCTTGGTCTGTATGTGCATATACCTCCTGCTGTTTGGCCTGTGTTCCTTGCGACCTCGAACTACACGTCTTCTACACTTCTGGTATGCAGTAATGATTTCAAATTCGAGACAGAAATTGGCCACTTAGTATTAAACTGGTAAGTCTATTCAAAAATACATGATCGGGTCACCGCCAGAAATGTTTCGAAACATGTCGTGTGTCGCATTTGAAAACGTTTCACATGTCGATAAAAACGAAGCAAAAGCTGAGTGCACGGTTCATCCTTAGATATTTGCCTTTCTTGCGTCTCTATTTCAGTTGAAAAAATGCTTTAGAAGATGAGCGACTTGTCGTGGCCGGAGCCAGGTCCTGACTGGCCCGAAGCAAAGAACACTTGGGGAATCGCATGGGAGCTTCACGTTTATACATTTGGTGGTGTTTGGGCAATTGCTACGGTCTATTATCTTTTCTTCTTCGTGCAGTCTATTCATTCTTTAAGCGACGGTCGCAGAAGGAACCCGTTCATCATGCTAAGCCTTCAACTGTTGATCCACGCTCTCTGTCGATGCCTGGTATTGTTTATAAATCCATATGGTTCAAACTCTAGCTCTCAACTCACAATGGTGGTTTGCATCACAACATGGTCCTTTGGCACAGCGGGCTTAATATCGGCCTTTGGAGTTCTTTTATTAATTCTTCTCGATACCACGAAAATCAACATAGCTCCACCGAAATTCCAGAATCTAACCGTGTTAATAGTCATAACTTCAGGTAACTTTTTATTCGTTCTGCTGGGCGACATTATCGTCGCAATTTACTCATCCGCAGAGCTCGTGCTTCTTCTTTGTCAATCGACGTTCAGTGTGTGGGGAATGACTATTACGGTTGGATATTTCGTGGTGGCGTACCGAACGAGACGGAACTTGAAAGCCACGTTTGAAGCGTCCGAGCAACAAGCTAGATACGAGTCGGCAGATCAAAGAGAGTTCAAGAAACTCCGAAGACTCGTAATCAAATGTTACTTGTCTTCATTTCTGGGCTTAGTAACCTTTGGTTTAAGTTTGTATGCTATTACGTTGGGAAGCAGTAGTGTGCTGTCTGACGCAAAGTTCGTAAACAGCTGGAGTTGGTGGGCGTTTCAGACCACCTTTAGAGTTCTGGAACTTCTCATGAACCTGCTTATAATTGCAATCGCATTTGGGACAACCCATGCAACGGAATAACATCGGACGTAAATAAAAAGATGTCAAAACACTGGAAACCTTCGAGATGTGGTGTTGAAGAAATTCTTCAAAATCTCCTAAAGAGAGCATATCAGCAGCGAATAATTTCAAGCCTGATCTACGCGATTCGATTGTCACGAAATATTGTTCGGCCTAATATATACGATAAAGGAAGAAGCGTCTTTAGGAGAAAATCCAATGCAAAGCTAGCAGACAACTTCAAAAAGTAAAGGATAAACGATATTTCGACGTTACTTCGATTTATCATAAGTAAAGTCGAAATATCTTCGTAATTATTCCTGCGTTTGTTGCATAAAAAAAACCCGTTTTCGACGGCTTGCTCGGAAACCGTCGTTAACCACGGATCGGATCTCAAACTACGGCAAACTGGGCGTAAAGATAGAAATGGTTCTACTTTTATATTTTAGTCAACGACACAACAGATGCTAACTGATTGAGATCGTTTGGGGTTGGGACATCGCTAAGTAAATGAATTTGTTTGCGTGCAAAACACTTATAATCATATAATGAACAGCCAAATTTTGAACAGTAAATTCCTAGATGTGAAATTCCTCTTACTCAAACTTAGGGCTTTGCACGCCAAAGACGTTCATCATTGTTAAAACAGTTGAACAAAGAAAATAATTTCCCTTTTTCAAATAAAAAAAATCCCATTGAACGTGTATAGTATTGCCTGGTGCAACTGCGATCGGAAAAACTGTTCCTTTTAAATACCTGTCCGCCATATGAAATTGCAAGTTCTACAATGAATTCGAAGTGTATGAAGGCCGAATACAAACGAAGATAATGCACCAAAATTAAACGAGCCTTACAAGCTGACGTAAGTTTCAATGGGATATTGGTATTTGCAAAACATGAACAGGTGGAAAGTGAACTCGTGTAATGAATACAATTGCCCAGCGAATGGCTTGAAGCAAAATCACAAATAAAGGATCAATAGTTTAGATATATTTATGCCGACATATCCTTGTAATTATTCACGCTGATGATGTTATGCGATACGTAATGAAAATGATAGTCCTTAGACTAGACAGAATGAGTCATATGCCTAACAGTAATTTCCTACCAATCCTAATGATCCCTCTCTACATCCACATTGAAGCCTACCAAGTCAATCATATGCACACAGCTCACCTCACTCCTAAATGGTTCCGGATCACTAATACTAAAATCCCGATGAAAACATCAACTTGCACGGCAGTATACTGTAAGAGAAAGCAAATTCCGAAAACCAAGGCCATCTTTCAACTTAAGATTTAAGTTAACAAAAGATGAAAACTGTGAAATGGTGATATTTCGATTTTATTGCAAAATCATCTTCAGACCAAGTGAACTAGGTTCTTTTATGTTAGTTCACTTGGTCTGAAGATGATTTTGCAATAAAATCGAAATATCACCATTTCACAGTTTTCATCTTTTGTTAACTTAAATCTTAAGTTGAAAGATGGCCTTGGTTTTCGGAATTTGCTTTCTCTTATATTTCTTGAAGTTGTCGACTGGTCAAGGTTTTTAGTATACTGTAATAACAGAATTTTAAGTAACAAAAGCAGTCTACCTTTGGTGGAGCAGAGCGTAAATGTTTGTGATTAAAGGCTCAGTTTTATTTGTCATTTACTTTAATAAGTTAGATTCAGGTCCCTCATTGATAACAGCTATTATTTAGCTGACGAGGTATACCTGCATAAATAAGAATATATTATTATTATTATTATTATTATTATTAGTTACTAGGATTAACAGCTGCAAGCTCTTAGCCAAAACAAATAATTAACAAAGTCATTTTCCTATATTAGACAGCTTTTTGGGGGGATACAGTGTCTCATGTGCGCCCACATTATAGATCCAATCATTGTAAACGCTCTGGATTATCTAAAGATCATCATGCGAAGACCTGAGGTCCGTCTGGGCACCCTTGACGGCATTTTCCAAACGCAAATCAAGTATTGCTGTCTAAGACAGAATGGTTGGAGGGTCATTCATTTCACAAGTCACTTATCTATCATGACAACTGGGCTCATCCCGCACCGTTTGTTCACCTGGTCCCGAACAGAACACATATCAGGCTGGGATGCTGTCAACACGGACGTAAATCACGGATGAAATTAAAAATAAGTAACACGAAGAAACCACGCGACAGTTTTCCTTGTTAATATTAGCTTGTCATTTTGTTCAGTACTGGTAAGTACTACGTAGCCTGCTTTATGTTCGATGCGTCCTTGTTGTCTAGCTACATGACTAAAAAAGGACAAGGAGCTTTTGGCTCGATTTTACAACGAGTTGTAACCCTAACTACCAACTCAACCTTAAAATCTCCATGCAGGTATTCCCATGTATTTTTTCAGTGTTGTGAATGTTCTGACGGTCTCGAATTTTTATACTTCTGGCCCGTTAACCAGTAAAACAAACGAAGTACGAAAGGGCCGTTGAAAGATTTTGTTTGAAGTATACGAGTAACAGATGTAAAACTTTATCAATTTACGAAACTCTCGATCTGGTTCTCAAAACTCGATAAAAACAGGGAAAAAAACAAAAAAAGAAAACAAGTAGACAGTCACTCAACAAACACTTTTAGCCACTCACGCAGCATGTGGGCCACTTCACACATGCAAACAGCGGGTAGAAGTGGAGGAACAAAGAAGGATGCATTAGCGACTCATTTTTATGGGTCAGAGAAGGCAGTTAAATATATTCTTGTGAAAACCTGGTTTTAAAATTTGGGTTTTGTATTATTAATTGCAAAAATAACGATCTGAATTTAAACTTTTCAGAATAGAGTATTGATCGACTCATAAATAAAAATCATGAATTTAAAAAATCATTCGAGACCTGGACGTGCATGTGCAGGACACCTGCTCAACTACACACCTCTGCCTTGCCTAGTTACGCTTTCTAGTTCATGTCAGAGTATTTTGGCGTCTCAATATTTACCCGGTAACTTAATTTCAAAACAACTAGTTTTGCTCATTAGTCATTACATTATTGCTGTCGTCTTTTGTGTTTCGCAACCTTTCGTTCCTACATTTTGATGTCCCAGAACGAGCTTCATTAATATTTTTGTAGACCTTAACAAGGTTCAGGTGTCGAAAAAAAAATTTCTTTGCTACTGTTCCATTGCACCTTTATTTCAGGTTCAACCAACGCTCCAGAGTATGGACGACTTATCGTGGCCCGAACCAGGTCCTAACTGGCCGGAAGCAAAGAACACTTGGGGACTCGCATGGGAGATACATGTTTACACACTTGGTGGTAGTTGGGCGTTGGCAGGGCTATACTATCTTCTCTTCTTCGTACAGGCTATCTTTAGGATAAGCAGTGGTCGCAAAAAACGCCCATTTATAATGCTAAGCTTTCAACTGTTGATCCACGCTCTCTGTCGATGTCTAGTGCTGTTCATCAACCCATACGGTTCAAACTCTAGCTCTCAAGTCACAATGGTCGTTAGCATCGTAACATGGTCCTTTGGTACAGCGGGCTTAACATCGGCCTTCGGTGTTCTTCTATTAATTCTTCTCGATACCACGAAAGTCAACATAGCTCCACCGAAATTCCAGAACATTACCGTGTTAGTCGTCTTAACTTCAATTAACTTTTCATTCGTTTTGCTGACCGACATTATCGTCGCAATTTACGCGTCGGTAGAACTTCTTCTCCTTGTTTGCCAACTGATCTTCAGTGTGTGGGGAATGGTTATTACGGTTGGATATTTCTTGGTGGCGTACCGAACGAGACGGAACTTGAAAGCCACGTTTGAAGCGTCCGAGCAACAAGCTAGATACGAGTCGACAGACCAAAGAGAGTTCAAGAAACTCCGAAGACTCGTAATCAAATGTTACTTGTCTTCATTTCTGGGCTTAGTAACCTTTGGTTTAAGTTTGTATGCTATTACGTTGGGAGGCAGTAGTGTGCTGTCTGATGCAAAGTTCGTGAACAGCTGGACCTGGTGGGCGTTTCAGACAACGTTCAGGGTTTTGGAACTTCTCATGAACCTGCTAATAATTGTAATCGCGTTGGGGACATCCCGTGGAAGGTAACAATACCTGATGACAAAAAGCAGGGTATACATATATACATATATATGTATATATGTATACTCTTCTAATACATACAAACATATATATATATATATATATATATACACACACATATATTCAAATTTGAATGTGATCAAATACAGGTACTTTGTATAAAATAAAATTGCAATACCAAGTGAACTTTATATTCTGATTGTATATATTTATTTCTGCAACGCGTTTCACCACTTTTTATCGTGGCTCGTCAGACTATTTACAATCGTAATGTGTTTATGACGTCATTAATCAATTATTATTGTTTTAATTTGAATTCAAAGCAGGTTTAAACTTTTTAATAAAATATTCTTAACACATTACGATTTTAAATAGCCTGACGAGCCACGATAAAAACTGGTGAAATGCGTTGCAGAAATAAATATATACAATCAGACTATAAAGTCCACTTGGTATTGCAATTATATTTTATATATATATATATATATATAGTTGTATTTGAAGATTAATAACAAAACAAAACAATTAAAATTTATTTTTCACCGTTACTCAAGTTTCAAGTAGCAGGATCATCAGCTACGTGAAACTGGAATAACAGTAAAAAGAAAATTTTAATTTTTAGTTTCGTTCATGTTCTTCAAATATAACTATACCGCTCCCGATAACAAGCATCGAGCACTATATGTCCCAAGTTTCACAGTATTATTGATCTATCTAAATATAAATGTATAACTAAAGTACGGCACTGTATCTTGTTTCATCATTCTAGTTCCAGGCATGAAGCTTTGACGACAGCTAGGAATGTTTGTAGGAAATCTTCAAAGCCACACAAATTTCCAACGTTTAGTTACCAATATTCTGCCCGGTTTTTTTTTGGTCTTCTTTGGTCAAACTCAGCACTACAGCAGTTGCTTTTCTCGTATTAAAATTCGTTCTTTCCCTTTGCTATATGGTCTCACTAGTCCTATGCTTAAAGACGACATGAATCTGACAATCAAGAATTCAGTCCTTTAATGGTGGATCTTGAACCTCTTGGTTTGTGAGTAACTGATGCTTCACAAGTTTTGCGTATGTTTCCCCTTTTGCCATCAGTTCGGCATGGTTCCCAACTTCAACGATCTCACCTTTGTTGATGACAATCACTCGATTAGCTTTTTCAATGGTACTCAGTCTGTGAGCCACAATAATCACCGTTCGACCTTTCAGATTATAATATATCGCTTCCTGTATTTTGTGCTCATTTTCAGCATCTAGAGCACTCGTTGCTTCGTCAAAAAGAAGTACACAAGGTTTCCGTATCAAAGCCCTTGCGATTGCGATTCGTTGTTTCTGTCCTCCAGAAAGCTGCTGACCCTTTTCCCCTACTTGTGTCCCGTAACCTCGGGTCATCTCCTCTATAAAGTCATGAGCATTTGACACTCGAGCTGCGTTTCTCACACGATCTTCAAACTCTGGATTCGAGGTATACTGCAGACCGTAAGCAATGTTTTTCTTTATTGTTCTGGCGAACAGCACAGGCTCTTGACCGACAAGCGCCACTTTGTTGTGTAGGTAACGGTGATCGAAATCTTTCACGGAAATGCCATCGATCAAAACCTCGCCGTGGGTCGCTTCGTAGAAATGTTCCAGGAGGTTAACGCACGTGCTTTTGCCACCGCCACTGGAACCCACGAGGGCAACCACTTCACCGGGTTCGACCGAAAACGACACGTTTTTCAACACGAAGGAGTCTGGCCTGGTGGGGTACGCAAATGAAACGTCCTTGAATTCTACCCTTCCCGAAAAATCAGCTGGTGCTAAAGAACCATCGTTTGAAATCTCCGGCTTACGGTCAATGTACTGGAACACCTTTTCCGCAGCGCCAACTGCATCTACTAGCCCCGTATAGACATCTCCGATCTCTTCTATGGCTTTTCCCAAACTTAACTGGTAAAGGATAAAGGACACGAGGCGGCCACCACTCAGTTCGCCTCTCATGACGAGGTGACCTCCGTAGTACAGTGTGATGGCATCCATAACTAGTTCCAGCACTTGGTTGCACCATGAATAGCCACCATACGCCACGGCTTCTTTCACTTTCAACGAGTAGGTGTCGCCCAGTTTCCTCGCGTACTCCATTTCCGCGCCGTCTTCGTTAGCAAAGCTCCGCACAGTGCGCATGGCAGAAATCACCTCCTCCGCCACCTCGTTAGCTTTGGCAATTGATGTCTGTACCTTCTCGGAAAGCCGTTGGAAATACTTCCCGTAAAGGTCTGATATACTTGCCACGACAGGGATGCTAATTAAATTGAGTACCGTCAGTTTCCAAGAAAGATGGAACATAAATACGCACACTCCCACCGCGGTTACACAGTTTCTCAGAAAGACGTTGATATTAAGACCAACTTGGTCACCCATCTTACTGGTGTCAGAGGTCAAGCGAGATACAATGTCGCCCGTTCTCGTTTGATCAAAAAACCCTATCTCCTGACGAACGATTGAACCAAATAACAGTTTATTGACTCTGATATAAAATCTGCCAATAACGAGGGTAAAAATCCCGCCCCGAAGGCCTGAACATACAGCGGTCATAAAGGAAACTGCTACCATGATAACGATCGACCTGCGGAACTTGGCTTTATCTTTCTCTATCGCTATGCTGTCGATGACTTGGCCAGTATAATAAGGAATAAACATCTCCCCGACTGAAGCCGAGACAAGGAAGATAAACGCCACGGAGATATAAGGCAGATCAGATTTAGAGAGCGAAAGTAATCGTCCCATTGTCACCTTGCCTTGGGTGATTTCAGGTTCGCTGTCAACGACACGTATGATAGGTTTACAAGTTTATATTGTTATATGGCCAAGCTCTTTGTTTTATCTGTACAGACCGGTAAGTTATGGCGGAAAAATGTCCGAGTTGTTTTAAAGGCAAAGAAACTAGGTTTAGTTACGTTTTATGAAAAATTTATGACTACAACCTGTTTACAGCTAAGTTAAATCTCTTCTACGCTGATTTCAAGCAGAAAACAAGATGAACAGAAAAAAAAAGTTATGAAATCTTAAGTGAAAACAAGCAAATACACCTATACTGCTATCTCACAGAACAACTAAAGTCAAAAATCTCAGGCAAACATTTTTCCATGCAAATCTCACAATTGGTTAATAAATAATCATTCCAAGGGTACTTTGAGTGGAATAAATAGGCAAAAAGCCACACAGGAAAGTTTAAATATGCTGTGCTCTATCAATAAGGCCAGCTGGAATGGAGTAGGAATACCTATACATAATACCATTCTATTGTTCCAAACATTAGACCAGAAATCAGCAGTCGAAATATTCAATTAACCTTGGCAAATAACTGTGCATGAAAATATCCATAACTGTGGTTAGGGAAAGGGTAAGTTCATGAAGAAAAAGCACTCAAGGAAGGTTTGACGTCCCCGGTAGCATTAGTTCCCAGTTCCCCTTTCAGCTTGGACATGTACCAGTGACAACATTACCCTTAAGTCATGTTTTGATGTAACCCACATTGAACAGATTACTAGTCAAAGTAATCTTGGAAACTATACATGTATACTTGTATTTCTTTTTCCTACAATCAATGCAACATCATTAAACATGGTTATTGTGTTGCTCATACTGGTGATTGTGTATTCTTATCAACTGGCATGGTGGAAGTGGTGGGGTTCACAAAAGCTCAACCATATTGATAATCCTCATATTATCCTCAATACTGACACTGGCCCTAATGTGGGTATGGCAAAGTGTAAAGTACCCCAGTGTATAGCTGCACCAATGAACCCTAAGAAGACTGGAACGATACCTGCAAACTATATTTTGAAGCCAACATGGAGGCTGACATGTGGGTCAATTTGCAGGTCATCCCAGTCCCCTATGCAATAAAACATGCAACCTATTGAAAAAAACTTAATCTAAATTTTGGAGTTTTTGACAATTTTCTTCTTTATCCTATGTAAGTGGGGGGGGGGGGGGAATATCCATAAGACTGCATATTTGTCAGAATTAACCATCCATGAAAAATAAAAGTTCAATACAACTTTTCCACACACATATTTTTGACCTACATGGCTGCCCCTATTTAGGCTTCATTCAATAGTGAGGCCTGGTATATCGTTCAAGTCTTTTTAGGATTCAATGAGCTGCAGTGAGTGCCAGTTGGTCATAGTTTTAGGCCTCGTTCTGGCAATAAGGAAATAACAAGTAACTGCAACCAACCTGTTCTCTGAACCATCACTTGAACTGTTACTGGATTCTGAATCCATATCCGAGGACCACTGTGTCTCCCTTTCCAAGACTGGGCCTACTTCCTCATCACTGTTAATCACAAGTACTGGATGTCGAAATGTCCCTTTTCCAAGAACCCACCAGCTCCACGAAAGACCAAGACTGAAGAGAACCGACTGTCCAAGAAACGACCACAGCCAAACGGTTGAGACTTTTGAACGAGCACATTCTGTACTGGACAGAAACTTTACTATGACATAAACTATAATCCCAAAAGTAAGAAAGAAAATAGGTCTTCGGAATAATTTCAAACGAGACAATCCATCTTGAATGTTTTTTTGTAAGCCCAGCACGGCCCCGACTGTCAAAGTAAACCGCATCCAACTCAGCAACCATAAGTCCAAAGTAGATGTACAAAATTCAAAGTTGGATGTTGCGGATATCCACGAATGTTTCGTCCACTTAAAGTTCAAAAAAAGAACAGTGGAGGTGACTGAGTCAAGAAGACTAATAAACACTGCTACGGTTATTGCAATGGTGGTCGCCATGATATTCCCGCCCCAGTCTTCCTGGCGGGCCAACGTGACTTCACAAGACAATGTACACAGTGCCAATTTAATTTGGTTGCATTTTAATACAATGCGCACTCTTCATTGGAGAAACTACTTCACGATAAATTGTTTTAGCAATCAACATTTCCCTGTTTTGTTTTTAGTCTTTAATCGCCGGTCATTATTTTGAGAATCGAAATCGTCTTCGCCCATTGTCGGAACTTCTCGTACAGCAATCGGACCGAAATTCACGTCTGATCTTGCTAAGGGTTTACTCGACCAGCTGACAGTTCCTGTTGAGTTTTACCCATAGATTTACTAAATCGAAGTTTGTTGTTGATCGATCATGGTATGTAGTTACGGACATGACGTTTTTCTTGTCGTGAGGCCTCTCGTTTAATAACTCTGTAATTTCCACAGGCTCCGCCAACCCATCTCTCGTCGCAAGACGAGCAAGAAAAGCTTTTGGACGAAGCGCTCCAAGTTGTGAAATCCCAATCTTTTCAAATGAAAAGATGCCTGGTAAGACGCCCCATGCAATTTGTAGTAATTCCATTCGTAGCTCACTGTCCAAGAGGCACGAGGTTTTTTCGGGATGAATTTAGATTCATATTGTCGAATGCTACAGCATCTACCGTACTTACACCATATGGCTTGAAAGTCTGTGTAATCGAGGTATATCATTCTGTCTTTATGAATCCTGTCGATACAACCGTGTTAAAGAAAGCGTAAATATAATCCTTGATTAGACGAAACGTCTCAACTTTGTTATCTTCCGTACAATATCAATCGTTCCAGCTGACGTCATACGAAGGAAAATGTACCTTTTCTATGAAAGCAAATCAACACAAATATTTCCCCTTCGGGATTTCAAATGTTGGAGAATCCGCGCTGCTTAAGACAAGCGCCAGTGCAGAACAATACGTTTAAACTGCGAGATCTGACTGACTGGGAATAGGTCGTTGATATTAAAGACTAGGTTCTTAATAAACCCGCAATTTGCAATTAGGGTTGACAAAGATAGTATAGATGCACTCGCTGGAGTTTAACAACCACTCTCGCTTCTATGTCGAGAAGTAAATTAATACAAAGTGTTCTGAAATTGTGGCAAACAGATCCATTCAATAAGTCTGACAGGCACTGTGAAGATAACACAAAAATTTCCAATAAAATATAAAATGTTCAATATTGTTGATTTGATATTTGTAGTGTTCTAAATCAAATGCTGACCTGTTACTTTTAGGACAAAGGCAAACTTATGGATGGCTTGAAGCATGCATCAAATATGCTAAGTGAGCTGCGAACATCTCTTTTGTCCCCGAAAAGTTATTATGAGCTTTGTATCCTTGGTACTAAAACAATATTATGAAAACATTAAGGATATTCTTAATGTCTGTATAATATCACCTCTTTAGATAAACTTCATGTATATGTAATCACATGTTATATAAAAACTAAACTGGTAAAATCCAGTCTTACTGGTCAATATATCCAACTGGCCTTGAGGACCTTATTTTATGCCCAGTGTAGGTCTGGCTTTTGAATGCCATAATGGTAAAATTTTTAAGGTGTTTGGTCTTAACAGCTTCTGTGATCAGATATGGCTATATCTGATGAATTACGCCATTTGGAGCTCCATTTGGTGGATGAGTTTCAGAAAGGCAGAAAAGTCTCTGATCTTTATGAATTAGTGCAATATGCAGGAAATATTGTGCCAAGACTGTATGTATCATTGCACGTTTATTGCATTTTCTGTGTAATATTATTACTTGACAAAGCAGATAAATGTGTAAAACTGGATAACAGTTACCACCCTGATCCTGAAGATGGTGTTTGCTATTCATTTTGCTTTTGTTACTTTAAGATATTTGCTGATTACTGTTGGTGTAGTCTACATCAAGGCAAAAGAAACATCTAGAAAGGACATCTTGAAAGATCTTGTTGAAATGTGCCGAGGAGTTCAACATCCTTTACGAGGGTTGTTCTTACGAAACTACCTGCTTCAGTGTACCAGAAACTTGTTACCGGATATGGAGGATGAAGCCAGGTAGCCCTGTATGTTCATTACCATGCTGTATATATATATATATATATATATATGTGTATGTATATGTATGTATATGTATATATATGTATGTATATGTATATATATGTATATATATGGACATATATGCATATAAATACACACACACACAATTTATAACGCTTTTAAAAAAATTGTTTACTAAAAAAACAGAAAATACATATTACATTTTGGGGCACTGCCCCTTCATCAGAAATGAAATGAGTTCAGAGCCATGTCTATAAATACTGTAGCTATCCTAGCCACATAAATTAACTTTCCTCCTTAACATTTAATCCCATAGGTACATAACTTTAATTTTTCAATCCAAAAACTCTCCCTTTTCATACGTACATGCATACACACATACACACATACACACATACACACATACACACATACATACATACATACATACATACATACATACATACATACATATCTACATACATATATACACATATACACACTAACTGTTTAGACTGTTTTAGTTAAGACTGGTACACAGAGATCACAATATATTATTCCCCAATTAGTTTTTTCAAACTAAATATCAATGACACTTTAATAAAGTCTTTCATTCATTCATTCATTTTTCTGAGCAGCAATCAGTTATCCTAAACATGGTTGGTGTGTTGATAGATATTCTACCCAGGTGATTTTTTGAGCAGTCAAGCAATAATATGAGTGTATGCCCAATTTAAGTGAAGGACAAAAATTTGGGACCTCAGAAATTTGACTTATTGTCAGAGAAATATGGTCAGAAGCATCCAACATTACTTGATATTTTGTAATTTGCCACTGTTGGTAATAGTGTATTCATTATTTTTATGAAGGATATTCTTTTAACTGTTTGCAGTAAGGCTGAACAAGATGGTACTGTACAAGATTCAATTAATTTCATCTTGTTGAACTTTTCTGAAATGAACAAGTTGTGGGTTCGCATGCAGCATCAAGGCCACACACGAGAAAAAGAGAGGAGAGAAAGAGAACGTCAGGAGCTCCGGATCTTGGTGGGAACTAATCTCGTTCGATTGAGTCAGCTGGAAGGAGTAGATGCAGCAATGTACCAGTCAGTAAGTTGGTATTTCTAAAATCATGTTATTGATTCACAGATATTTATTTTAAATGTACATTTTGTAATTATATCACTACTGAAAAACTGATATGTGTGTTCCATTTTTGGAGGCAGAGGAAGGAAGAGGTGGAGAAAGAGATGTAGGGAAGGAGTGTGGAAGAGTGTGAGTAGATGGATGAGTGAAAAGGGAGAAGTAAAATAGATGATGGATGAGAGAAAAGGAAGTAGGAATAAATCAACAAGTGAATGAATAAATGGAGAAATCAATAAAAACATAACTGCATCAAAACTTAAATTGTGGTTTAACTGTTGCAATTAATTTTGAAAATAGACAATGTTTTTCCTTAGCAGTTGAAATTTTGAATTTAAACAAGGGACATATAATCATACTTTTATTTTTAAATTTTTGACAGTCACATTATGAATGATTTTAGGTGGTTTTGAAAGGCATCATTGAGCAAGTTGTAAGCTGCAGGGATCCCATTGCTCAAGAATACCTGATGGAATGTATAATTCAGGTTTGTAAAAAAATGTTCATAACAATGCTTCATCTACAATTCTTATGTGATGTTTCACCAATAGTATAGCAGTGAGATCCAATAATGTCAAAAGTAATTTGAAATACCTCTATGTGAACCACACACTGTGAGATATTACTGACCATTACTATTTTGTTTTAGTGTCCACATAACCATTCAAATGCTACTTTAAATAAGACTTACAGTATGTTTACATACTGTACACAATATTAATACCTTAAAAAATCAAATACCTTTGAAATGAAGATTTTTGTTGCACATTTTGCTGTTAACATCCCTATTTTCTGGCTCAGAATTGAGTTTCTCCAGTAGCACCTGAGAAGACAAAGAACACAGAGCAATCATTCAGGATAATGTTTGATCGTCTTTATTTTATTCTCATGTTTTGTTAGGTGTTTCCAGATGAGTTCCACTTGCAAACACTGAATGCTTTTCTTCAAGCATGTGCAAACCTTCATCCAAACGTGAATGTCAAGAACATCATCATTTCCCTGATTGACAGACTTGCATTGTTTGCCAACAAAGATGATGGTGAAGGAATTCCCCAGGACGTTAAATTGTTTGATATTTTTTCGCAACAAGTATCCGCAGTTGTGCAGGTAAATAAAAGGCTTCTTATGTGGGAAAAAAAAAGTCAGATGGATTTGAGAGAGCTTGCCTGAAGTAGTGTCGTCACATAGGTCCTAGAGAAAACTCTGATGAAATGAAGTTCGCAAAGAAACGTTAAATAACTATTAGTTGTGTGCTGAATTCTTATTCAGTTACAGTGAATAAGTGCTTGAGATAAAACTCGTTTCTCCAAAGCAGACCGTTGATGCATTTCGACCCTCGATGCATTTTGATCCTCGGTGCATTTTGACCCTCGATGCTTCGGTAGCCCTAAACGAGCAGCTAGATCCTCATATGAGGTTGTAAAAGAACTGAAAAACGTCGAACGACTCGTCAGTGGTGGGGTTTCTCACTATGATGTTGTGCCTGAAAATTACGAGCGCTGTTGTGTAAAAATAGCCTGTTGAAACAGCACCGTTAGTAACTCTAGAAGAGGGCATGAATTTCTCCCTACTGTGATATCTTTTTGGTTTACATTCCACAGGCCCGAGCGGACATGCCAGTTGAAGATGTAATTGCTCTCCAGGTTTCTCTCATCAATTTGGCCTTAAATTGTTACCACGACCGTCACGACTACGTCGACAAGGTCCTGGAGTACACGGTGGAAATATTCAGTAAACGAAACTTGACTCAGTAAGTGTCACTTGGTGATGTACCGCAAAATTGGATTCTTTTAGTCCAATTTACCACAGCCAGCCGACAACTTCAAGAAATATAAAACAAAACAGATTCCGAAAAATAACATCTAGTTATTTTTACTTTATTAGACTGTAATATTTCGACTTTATTGCAGAATGATGATCATTCTGTCTGATGATGACTTTGCGATAAAGTCGAAATATTACCTTCTCACTTTCGTCTTGCTCTAACTCGAATTTTGAGTTCACAAGATGTTATTTTTCAGAGTCTGTCTTGTTTTAGTCCAATTTTCGACCAAGATCTGCTGGCGTTCGTTTTGTTGGGTGAAAACGGAGCGTAAAGTTCAAAGAAACGTGTAGCCGCGGACCGCGGTTGCAAATGGTTTCTTTTACCACATTGAAAATGGTTTGCGCAAGTGATCGCTTCAATTTAATGCAACTGTGATATGAATATTTCCTGGGTGTTGGCAAAGTCACAGAATATTCTGTGGGCGATGGTAGCCGGGGAACAAGGTGTTGTATGTAAATTCGATTTCTACACCGGCATATTGTGGTATAAGAAAGCAATGTTCTGGTGAGACTGGTAGATTTTCCGTGACAAAGTAGAACTGTCTGCCCTTAAAAACTATTGAAATCAACTAGCAACATCAGCCAGTTTTGCCTAAGATGAAACTAAAATGCAAGTGTGAACATCAAGTTATTCATGCCTAAATTAGGTTTGTTAATGGAAAACGGTTGTTGAGAAATTCGCGTATCTCAAATATAGCTGTTGCACTTTACGACCTAATGTACCACAGACCTTGGAACTACGATCTATCAAAAATTTTTATCTATGTTCGAACGCAAAATTTGAACTAAAACTTTGTTTATTTACTCGTACAGTATTGAGAAGAACAACGCTGTGTCTCGTGAATTGACCCGTTTGTTGAAGATTCCCGTGGATTCCTACAACGACGTACTAACTCTACTGAAATTACAGCACTTTGCGCCTCTTTTCGACTATTTCGATTACGCGGCGAGAAAGGACATGGCCATTTACGTGGTAACAAATGCCGTGGAAAATGAGACCATAGTACCCACACAAGACCTTGTGGACAGCATTTTACAGGTTGTTTCGCCTCTTGTCGTTGATCAAGAAGATCAACCATCGGAACCAGTAAGTGTTTAAGTAAAAACTGGCGCTCACCCAGTCGTAAAGAACTAAACAGTTCAGAGAGTAGTTACCGATGATGTTATCTTAGTATCGTACCAGGGGCGCCACTATAGCGGGGTTAGGGAGTCGCAACCCTTGGCCTTTTTATGGGTGGTCTTATGCGTGCTCTCTTGGCGACAATTTTTTTTGCCCTCATTCCCCAAAGCCACGTAGATCTACTACACTCGTAATTATCAAAATCACCACTACGGTGCCTGGATATCGACGACGACTTCTCTTGGAGATTCCTGGTTGCACCCTTGCGTACAATCCAGCTTGCAAGGCCCTCATTTATAAGCCCCAAGCCTTTGGCCCACTTGCTTGTTAATTGAAAATACCTTCAAAATATAAGCCCATCTTCTCATTATCACCGTATGTATTAAATAAAAATTTGAGTAATAAATCACCCACGCGCTTTCACCAAATGAAATTTCATCGCGATCCTGAACACAGTGGCGTAGCGAAAGGAGAGTAGAGGTTCAACCCCCTCGTTTGCTCCCATAAACGTCAAAAACCAGAAAGCCGTAACTGCCACTAGTAATTTGTGCTTGACGCGACTCCAGACTCGTGGATAATATAAAACTCCGCAACTGCGGCTTCATGCCTTTTGATCCGACGTTCTATCCGCACTGGGCTCCAAGGCCACTCCAGGAGCTGGCCGAGGAGAGGTGATTAAAAATACTTCGTCACATAACCGAGTCAGTTGTCCTTCATCTCCAGGCGCACCACCGATTTCTGTTCCAAATTTTTCTTCGTTTTAAAGGACGATGCCGACGACTTTGCTGAGGAACAAAGCTTGATGGGACGCTTCATTACTCTGTTCCGTTCCGAAAGCCTGGACCAACAGTATTTGGTAAGTTCGATCGTACATTAAGTGGAATACCGCCACATGACCAGGTAAAGAACGGAAAATCGATTTGTGAATAGTAGTTAGTATAGTTTTATTTGTATTTATAAGGTATCACGCCCCTCCTGTAAATCAGCTTAGTTCAAAAAAAGTTGTGAGAGGCTAGCGTGTATAAATAAAAGCGATGTCTATGTCTATGTCTAAAGGGCCTATATACGACACAACGAGGACTAGTTACAAAAGATGCAACGTGGAGGTTTCGGCAAGAATCGAACGCGTGATATCGGATATCAAGCCCAATGTTCTATCGTCTGAGCTATGTAAGTTATCCCCGAGGGATGACCACAAGCTCATCAAATGTGATGTTGAGTTGTAAGACCGACCTCGAAAATTTGAGATAGTATCACTAGTGTTATGGAATTTACCACTTTTGAGACTTGTTTAAGAACTGTTATGAGACATACAATTTCAGGCTTCAGACCGTAATTGAAGCAACGACCCCGGGACGTAAACCAACACTCTAATCAGTCCAAGAGTCCCGTCCAGTGAATTTAAGATCAAATTCTTTGGGACCTTGAAACGGTCTTAGTAGCTACTTAGCTAAATTCATTACAATTCTTAGTCGACAACCCTTGTGTTTCTCGTAATATGCCATAGTGGTTAGAAATGTGTAGACCAAACGATGTTCTATCGTTTTTTTGTATAGATCTTGAACACAGCTCGTAAGCATTTTGGCAGCGGTGGAGAAAAAAGGATAAAGTTTACCCTCCCTCCAATTACATTTGCTGCATACCAACTGGCATTTGAATATTCTGACCTTCAAGACAGGGTGAGCTTGGTAGCAACTTGAAAACCAGTAGAAAAGGAATTGAAAAAAAGACCCTTAAGAAGCTTGGTTAAGAAGGAGAGAAATGGAAAGCAGAAGAAGGGAAAATGAAGTAAAGCCAAAGAATAGGATAGGACGAGAAAGGAAAGAAAGGAAAACGAAGGCGAAAGAAATTCAGTGAAAGAGTTGGATAAAAATTACAACAAAAAAGAGATTGAGTATGGGCAGAGAAGGTTGGGAGGGAAGCGAAGTGTCAGAAATGGTAGGAAGAGGAAAAGGGCAAAATGAATTAATATTTGGAGAAGAGCATGAAAATGAGAGGAGAAAAAGAAGTCAGAATGATTTGTGGCATTATTTGTTGACGGGAGTTTCATAAAACTTTCAGGACGAGAAATGGGACAAGAAATGTCAAAAAATCTTTCAGTTTTGTCATCAGACCATTGGAGCGCTAGCAAAATCCGACTATGCGGAGCTCTCCTTGAGGCTGTACTTACAGGGCGCCCTGACAGCCGATAAACATGGCTTTTCCAATGCTGAAACTGTTGCGTATGAATTCATGAGTCAGGTAACATGTTGAAACGAGACATGTTTGTGGAAGTTGATCGTCCATGTTAGTGTAGTCTTGAGAAAGACTGTTGGTGGTCTTTCTCAAGACTACACTAACCTGGACGATCAACATCCACAAACATGTCACGATTCTCCCAGGTTCAAACCATTTACTTTATGTTGAGACGAATTCGCTGGTTTTATGGGACAAGCCTGTGGGAAGTCGTTTTTTGGTGTTACAGATTTTGTTTTTGTTGCTGATGTTGCTGTTGTCGTCGTATTTATTATTAGTGTTGTCGTTGTTTTTGTTATTATTGTTGCTGTTATTGTTGCGAATATGGCTGTGGCAGTGTGGCTATTCTCTGTGTTGATGTTGATGTTCTTGTTGGTGATTTTGTCATTGATGGTGTTGGATTTGGTGCTAGAGTTGGCGTTGACGTTGGTGTTGTTGCTGCAGCTATGACTGTTTCTGTCTCCGCTGTTTTGCTATCCTTGCAATTTTTGTCTGGTCCCTAGGCATTCTCGTTGTACGAAGATGAAATCAGTGATTCAAGAGCACAGTTGGCGGCGATAACTTTGATTATGGGTACATTCGAGCGTATGACATGCTTTGGTGAAGAGAACCACGAACCGCTGAGAACGCAGTGTGCCTTAGCCGCGGCCAAGTTGCTTAAGAAGCCCGATCAATGTCGTGCAGTGGGTGTTTGTTCTCACCTGTTCTGGTCAGCCAAGAGCTCAGAGGATGAAAAACAAGGGGTGAGACTGCTGGCAATTTTTGCTTCTAGCACAGGGCGATTTTGAAAATGGATAATTACTGCTACCTTTATAATTAATCACCATTACCAATTATCCATCATTATCGTCAGGTTCCCTCTGTGTACTCTGTGGCCCCAATACCCCCATTATATTTTATCAGAATTGCCTTGGATAGCAGTTATTTAAAAGGTCAGGAGGCCATTAAACGACTCAACATGCCTAAAAGTAGCATTGTGACCTCAAATGCAGCACAAAGCCCGCTCACATCTAATTAAAGGCAACCAAAATCAATGGAGGAATATTTCTGCATGGCACTTCAAGGTAGTTATAGAGCAAAGAGTAAAAAACATTTTCTTAAGGTGTGCAAGACAAAGGTCTTGCAAAATTATAATTTGGAATTGGTCAGAATAAAGTTTGCCCGTGAAAATTTTTCCTTGTCTGCCAACTGTGCTGCAATGAAGAGATATTTGTAAACAATGTTTAGCAGTTCTAACCTTTATTTGCACTACTGTCTGTTTTAGCGTGGTAACGAGAAACGAGTGATGGAGTGCCTCAAGAAAGCTCTTCGTATAGCAAATCAGTGCATGGACTCCACATTGCAAGTCCAGTTGTTCGTGGAAATTCTCAACCGCTACTTGGTTTTCCACGAAAGCGGTTGCGAATTGGTAAGCATTAGTCAGGAATATACCTTAGAAAACGCTAAAAATTAATAACTTTGAGGGAACACAGTGTCGATCTCTTCTACAATCTTTTTTTGAACAATAGTGAACTATGAATGGTCGTTGGAACTGTTGTAACTTTGGAAGAAAAGTCTGCAACGCCGTCGTATAGTCGTGTGAACCACAAAATAAACTTGGCAGCATTTTTAAGTGGTGTTCTCAAACTCATTAATAAGTCATGAATTACAATAACCAATCGATGAACGTATACCACATCATATGCCTGCACTTCTAAACCCAATGAAAACCTGTAGGAAAACCACTAGTGATCTGGATCACATTTCTTAATTTACATATACAAATCAGGGAAACTAACATCTCTTAAATTACATATCCAAACACAATAGAAACATTCATTGTGAATACCCGTTTGAGAAGCTAGATGAAACACTCAAACTTGTGTTGGAGGTATTACTTGAAAGGGTGGATTTTATGTTGCAAGCGTAGGAAAAAATGTGGATAAACACACCATTTTTGAAACGTTTTTGCTGCAGCAACACCTCTAAAACAGGCGTAAATATATTTCCTTCTTTCAAATTTACTCAAAACGTAGCTCAATTTTTGGTAAACACGACATAGAATTATAGACAGCTAAGCTTATTTTCTTTCTTAGCGAACCTATTAACATGTCGCTTTCTGTTGCTAGGTTACTTCTACGATACTAAACCAGCTGATGGATAAAATTCGCGAAGATCTGCCAGGCTTGGAGACTGGTGAAGACACAGATCAGATAAATCGACACTTTGAGAATACTGAGGAGCATATTCGATTGAAAAAAGAAAACGAATCTCTTTACGAATCCGTGAACGTGTAAAGGGAACGGTTTATCTTTCAAGAAAACGTGTTTATTGAACTGTGAGAAAGATTTAAACAGTGTCAGTTGTTACAAACTTGCAAACTAACTTTGCTCTCAATTTGGTCGACAATATCGCGAAAAAAGAAAAATAAACTACACTTGAATTTAATTAAATATGAATATTTAATACATCTGTTTCTTATCGTGTTATGACGGCAACGCACTCATCTTTATCTACACGTTATAACCGACATTTATTTTGACTTTTTTCCCTTTTTTTTTTTTAAATCATCAAAATTAATAATTCGGATCTCCCAACCACCGGTTTGTTCGAAGCCGTAGTTGAGCCATTGATTCACTTTAAAACGTAAAATGCATTCAGAATGGACACATGGTTAATTTATGTCGCGATGCACCTGTCGACACTTGTTAACTTCTTAGATTATAGTATAATTTGGCTGCGGATGTAGAAACTTAAAAAAAGTATCGAGTCAAACTGTACTGACCAAAAAAGGAGAAAGGCGAAGCTGTCGCTAAATTTTTAATTTAAACAAGGTTTTGCCCAATTTTTCGAAATTCAGTTTCTGAATATATCTTTGTAGTAATTATATAAATTACGTGTGACGTCCTTTCAAATTTCTCTTTGAACTGGACGTTAATCAGCTATATACTCTTAATGGAGGCCAACCCTTTCACCGAAGCGCCGCTTGGAAATTTACATATACGTAAGAACTTTAAGATATGAATACTGACAGAAGTTGAAGTGGTTTTATCGTCAAGGTGCAATATGCGTTGTTTTTTTCCCCTTTTTATTTTTTGACAAGGAACTGCTTTTCTTCTGTCTTTGGTCAAACATTTTTAACTTACTTCCCTTTACTTGTCGCACGAATGTGTTTAAATCTAGCACGGGAAGGATGACTGTCGCGGTTTGCTTGCCTCGCCTGATCTACCAAATAAATACAGAAACGCTAAACCGTGTAGGAGCAACCCACATAGTGCTCATACCAAGTGGTCACTGGCCAGTTATGAAGTGACGAATTTCTTGTATACGTATATAAAAACATACAGCAAGCTGCTTCCGTCATGCTTCTTGTTTAAACTACGGTATGCTCTTCAATAACGTAATAAATATGTTTACCCGTAGCAAGAATTGGACGTTCCGTAACGTTTGGCTTTGTTCATCAAGACTCAGACAAAACATAAAAACTCACGTTTTAAAACATTTAATATTACTCAAAAATTCTGGGCCGACCAAATTCGCTTCGAATTCTCTAATGCTCGTACTGTCGTTAATATGTACAGTGCGAATGGCAAATACAAAATATATACAATTTTAGGAACATTTGTACACTTTCTCATGGGTTATGGAAAAGCGCAGTGGTTCAACGACTGGTTAGTCCCTTTTTCTTCTTAATTGCTTTCCGATTTAAATTGTAGTGTGATTGAGAAAAGCAACTTGGTGAAAGGTATAAAACGTTAGTGCTGTTCCTAAAACGTTTGTAATACATATACTGAATGTGTATATATATATATATATATATATATATATATATGTATATGTATATATACATATATATCGAATCAGCTGTGTCTAGGGCCTCGACTGGAACTGAACATCACAAAAGGTTATCAGGGATTCGGATTTTGAGAATTGCCGATGCAAGGCTCCGACACCGATCTTTCTGGCGTAACATCTTGAGTCGTAAGCTTTCCAATTTTTGTTGGGTTTATCGATCTAGTTCCGGATGCTTCCTTATCGCTTACGGACGAGAGACCATAACGACTGGCTACGGAAGAATCTTTCGGCTTTACGCGATTTCGACCGAAAAACGTCTTCGATTTAAGTCTGGTTTCCAATGTTCCATGCAATTCAACAGTGTCTGCTTTCTCCCCGCTAAATTTTGTCGCAACAAAGTCTCTGAAGTTGGCCGAAGATCCCCGAAACTTCGTCGGATTTTCGAACATTTCACTAAAGCATATCGAGTTTGTCATTCCTCGAGCAACTAACTCTTGAGGACCTTGCGAAGACAACAGAGGGGACTGATCATTCGAGTAAGTTCGGATCTGGTCTTTACTTTCGTTGAGTGTGGAAGCCCGTGAAACAATTCTGTCCGTTTTCAAGTTGTCCGCACATCGAACAATTGACTTCGCTTGGTCGTTTTCATCTGAACGACCTTTTTCATTCCGGAGATACTCGACGGGATTTTCCAAGCGAGCCGCAAAATCTCGGTGAAGATCTTGTGCTTCGTCCGATTCGCCGCCGTATTGTGCCAAGTGATAAAACTTCAACTCCCCCAATTCTCGTAACATTTGAAAGGTCTCTTCGGCAACCATGTATAGAGTCGGCTGTAGGTGTAGATTTTGGTCCGATGTTGGCTGAATGATAACCGCTTGAGATGGGCCACAACCCATGGTGCTACCAGTCTACAATTACATGAACAGCCAATACTTATTAGGACTTATAAAGGCTTCCCGGATAACTTTACCTATGACGAGTTCTATTCAAAATAGGTGTGTGGGTGGTTGTTGAACTATGGCAGATGATCAACATGTCATCCCATCATGCCTTTGGCAGAACAACACTGCAGCTGGCTGCAAATTTAAAATACAGAAAAGGTTTCTTTAATGGCAGCACTCACGGATGATTGAAGATCCACGGCAAAATTTGAACTGTGTTGTTAAATCAAACTACAAAGGTTCAATTTTTGACACATACGAGTACATTTCTACGTGGCCTAATGTACTGCGTCGATGGCTAGTATAAGTAGCATATTGCGTCGTACGTTGCACGAGACGTTAGAAAAGACGGAGTAATTTTTTGGCAAACAAGGCAGATCTTGTATACCAACTTGCCCGTATTTAAATGGTTTTGGTAAATTCAATCACTGAAGAGGATAAAAAACAGTCACTTTCTTTTGCTCTAAAAGTCTCGTTCTTAAAAGCAGTTGGAAAATCATTGGCCAACTAAAGTAAATTGGAAAGTTTGTAACTGTCTGGCCAGAACTATAACTCTCGTCTTTTTTTCTCACGGGGAAATCTAATTCCACAGGTTATTGTTAACTTGGGCTAACGCCAGACCATTTTACTTGTCGAAAGGTAACATCTTACTCCGTAAAGGGTTAAGAATATCTCAATTAAACCCAAAGCGTGTGTGGTTCGGTTCGAAAATATTAGGATGGCATTGAAAGTTAATATTAGTTAATTTACAAAAATGTGCCTTGTACGTAAAAGTACCACTTAAACATGACGTCGGAAATTTCATAGAAACGCACCCATATCCGTAACACTCATTCTAACGGTGACACCCTTTCCTTTACGTAAGTTGTCAACTTCTTGCATTACTAAATTTAGTTCCACGTAACTCCCATTTGGTTCTTTTTTAAATAAAAGAAGGAAAACGAGATATCAAAGGAAAGTTCTGACCCAGAGCTCTTAAGTGTGTTTTGCGAAGCTGAATTATATAAACTCATACACAACAAGATGAGGGAATGATTTTTAATTTCCCGATACTAAAAATTTAGGCCCCTCGAGGGGTCTGAGTGCGGGAAGGTCTACCGCAAGATCTTCTTTCCGCTGCTAGACTTATGGCGGGCAGCTTGTAGATAAAAATGAATGTAATAACTTTGAATGCTGGAGTGAAATAACATAACATAAAAGCTTAGTATGAGTGAAGCAGATTATCTAAAGACGTTGATAATTTCCTTTGCTTTTACTCGTTTTCTGATTTCACTTTATTACAAATTCGGCGAATCTATCTCCTATTTTTTCTCGGCAGGAGTTAACCTACTGACTTTAGTGATTGTTTGGACTTACTTCGGTGGCACTTCAGAAATCTAAGGAAGTGTAACAGACAAATTTCCAGAGCTTTCTCTAAGTCCAATACCAATTCCGAAACAAACTCCAGATACGTTTTTTTCTTCCCACGTTTAGGTGCGAATGGTCACTAAGTGAAGACGAACGAGTTTACGTTTTTTAAACAACCCGTAAGTAAACGTAAATAGAAAAAAGAGTCGATCTTGAGGCGACAAACCTCAAATACATTTCAAAAAGGATGTTCGGAAAAGTTCGGCTTCACGAAGCTTCCCGAAATGAAACTTATGGAGGGTCAAAACCTACCAAAATGCTCCTAGCGCTATACAGATTTAAGAACCAACTGTGACAGCCTGTATGTGCTATGTGAACGTGATGTTCGATGGTTTTGATGATGTACTGTTGTGACATCATCGTGACGTTATCAAAAAAGAAAAAACCAACATTTTTTTTATATTTTGAAAGTTACATCATTTTTTGAAATGTGATCAGAATCTGGATTGTCTTTATCAAACTGTATGCATGTTTAAAAAAGGTGCCCGAGATTTCGAGTTTTTCATTCGAAAAATATGTTAAAGGTACACTAAAGTGGTGGTAATTTCGTTAAATTTTATTTTTACGGAATGGTCGCCTGAGTATACTTTCACGTAGGTTGCAAATCTGATTTAAATGCCCCATAAAAATATAGCATAATTATATCTATTGCAGGGTTCGAAATAGCAGCCGGCAGTTTTAGGACCTTGCCGGCGATTTCTAATTTCAAAATATAACTCAACTTTGGGTTATCGGCGAAATTACTTTTGCCAAGATCAAAATTAATTATGGCAATTTGTTTTTATTTCTCTGCATACGATCGTAAAAGACAATATGTAAATGATCGTAAAAGACGATAGCATCAAACTTGCTGAAGAATTTTTACATTACAAAATAAATGCATTTAATTTTGGTTTACATTACATTATATTCGTGCCTATGTCCAGAACGTAACTTTGCCGCTTAGGAAACAGCCTGCAAAAATTTTGACCAACAGAAAACAGCCTACAAGATTAGGCATATTTTCTGAACGTTATTTCGAACCCTGCATAATGATAATTACTGGGTCCTTAACGTTTTTAGATGACGTTGGTATAATGTCATCATCGCACTGTCACCAAAGGAAAGAGTATTGTCTTCATTCGCCACCCAGGAAATATCTTGATAGCTCCTTAAATCTCTAAACACTTCCTGAAATAAATGAGCTTCTTAATTTGAGCTATCCTTTAACAACTGTTGTATAGCAAGGGACTACATCCCGAATAATATAAGAATAGAATACTGCGTAGACTGTAAAAAGAAAGAACACTTTGCTTTCTTTGACGAAGGGCCTTTGCTAGAAACGTTGGATTTCTTTGAGATCAGTCACGGCAATTAACAACCTTTTACCTTATATATCCCGAATACCCTTGTACTACAAGCTTCTAGTGAGAACATGAGTTCTTCAGCCTTGAGTCTGAACCAACAAAGTAGCAGTTTTATGACGCCTTTTTTTTCCTTTTGGTAATTTCAGACTTTTACTAGTATTAGATATTTATGAATATAACACTTAAGGAGCCGAGAGCTTTTTGCACGCGTCATGTTTTATTAATAATTTTAGGAGTGTCATATAAAGAGTCTTTGTTATTCGTTTTGTCGGGACATGTTGACATTCAAGGCGAATATCTTATTTCAGCACAGTAGACCCCCAGGGCTTTTAATGAAGAAAACAATCAACTGTTCCGTGAACAGCTATTTGTTCGTTTTGTTATCAGTAAGGCGATACATTTTAACTCGGGCCAAAGTCGATTCACAAGGTAACAATGCTAAAGTCCGTTTCGAAATTGTATATAACTAAGATAAACCGGTCGTAGCATTCAGAAAATGGCGAAAATCTCTAAACAATTCAACAGCTGAACAAAACGAGTTTTCCCAGGGAAATAACGTCTTCTAATTGTTAATGTTCGTTAATACATTGAAATTGTTGTACTTCACTTAGGTTATACCATATGTTTTTCTTATGGCATTAAGAGTATAACAGTAACAGGTCACGAAGACTCTACAAATACAATTCTAGCGCAAAAAGGGATGGAAATATTTCCTTACTTTTTTTCGTACAGAATCATCCGTTTCTTCCTCAGTTTTCTTTGCCCGTTTGACATGGTCTAGTTTCTTCATAGGACAGGCAGGTGTTAGCGTGATATGAGAAGACACTCTGACAACAAGATCTTCTCAGCACTCAACTGTTGTCCCAAACACTGAATATATATGAATGAAATATGTCACCGTTTGAATCTCGTTTATTTGTTCATCTCACATCACAGGATTACGCCGACATACAGCACACACCATACGTGATCTCTCGTTGATTATATGGACCACCACATAGGTCGACTAAAAGGACCTGGAATATATAAATAACCCAACAAACACCTCCAAAATATTAGTCTTAGTTGTTCACTAGACCTGGGTGAACCTCGATCAGGTTTTCACACTTTTCAGACTTTTCGATCACACAGAGTTCAGTGCAGCTTTTCTCCCTATACCGATCAATTTACAGCCCGCTTTCATCACAGCAATGGGTCCTCCATAATTCATGTATTTTTCAACCAACGGAGATGCAGCGACTAGCCTTTCTCTTAATTGCTGAACGACACATTTGATTAACTTGTTTAACGAAAATATATTCATATCCACAATTAGAAAAAAAGTTGCTCTTTTTTAATTTGTTTACAGTAATAAGTCCGCAGTTACGTAGTTGTAGTTTTGTTCGAGTCAAAGTCAACAGTTTTTTAGAAATATCGGCGGCTTTAGAACAAAATTTTAGCATCTGAGACAGCTGCTATCCGCATCGAAGAAATAACCATCTGGTACAATACGGTTTACTTCAATGTCAAATGCCTTGATGAAACACTTTAAGGTGCATGAATCTTATTTAGCTAATACGATTTATGACACCTCGAAGTCCTGTCGTGAATGTGGTTGGCACAGTGTGCTGTTATATTTACTGTTGCCAAGAATAACCAAAAACTTGTTAAAATCAATCATGAAATCATCGCAACACTAGGCACTTTTCAAAAAGAACGTGTGACCGAAACACTTTAGGTAAAAATAAATTTGATTTAGTAAATGAAGATTTCATACGAGACATCAGTCCGGACATTATATCAGGACGAAGTAAGCTTTGTGCACTGGACCACTATTCATCACATATTTTCCTTGAGGAATAACGACATACAGACACACAGAAGCAGATAGACAGAAAGGCTGATAAATATCCACGGATTCGTTTTTATATAGCTATATACCAAGTAAACAGTTAAAGGATGGAACTACTAGAATAAATAATCACAAGATACACTGACTTTTTAACACATTTTAGCTTCCGGTCCCAATTTGAGGGTGACTACATGAGAATGGTACGAATTAAGGCCGGTACCAAAATGAATATTTCCTAAGTGTTTACTTGAGACCAGAATGAAACTAAAGCCACATTCTAGCTAACATTTTTGACCGCATTCCAAATTTTTGTTAATTCCCATCAACAATGCTTATCTTCTTCACATCAAAGATTGATCTGGAGAGATTTCTCGTTTTCATGAAGAAAATTTCGTACCGGTCCGAGTTCGAGCCGGTCTGAACTCAATCGTGTCGGCCGAAGAATCAATATTAGTGAAACCAGTCCAAGCGTTTCTTGTTTTTTTTGTTTGTTTTTTTTAATTTCCTTTTTTTTTTGGACCGTTCTCTTGCAAACCAAAACAAGGACTTGTATGGAGAGTCATCTCTGGACTTGAGACTCGGATCGTGTCGTTCTGACTTCGTACGAGTCTCGTATAATCAGCCTCTTATACAAGCGATGTATTAGTGGGCTTCGTATAATGATAACAGAAACCTTTTAACTTCTCCTCGGCAAGATCCGTCTTCAAGTGCTTCACTCTGGCCAACCCTAGACTACTTCGCAAAGGCCCACGCCAGATGAATTTATCTTTCAAGCTGAGTAATCCAGCCAAGTAAGGCTTATAACCTATTTAAATTACAATTATCTCAATTCTTTCTCAGGAGGATCAGTGTTCTATTATTTTATTATGGCCAACGCCAGACGATTTCATACGTCACGGGGAGTTATCTTACAAGGAAAAGGTTAAGCTTATCTAGGATCTACATAATACGGTTGTCTCAGACGATTGTTGTCCCGATGTATCCAATTTAATCACAAACGTCTTGAGCACGTATTGCGACATTCACGAACGAATCGCGAGCAAAAACTGCGCTGTTTATGGCTAATCACGTACGCAAGAGCGGGGAATCATATCCAACAATCCTGAAGTTCGGATGGACCTTTACACAAGCTCTGTGTTAATAATCCTGGGGTTTCTTACAGCATAAGAAACATATTTCTCTTTCAAAAAACATTAAATTCAAGTGCCGGGTGGAAGTCCTGTAAAACACCACGTAACGACGCTCGATGCAAGTCGCTTCAAAGTTTCGTCGATTGCTCGGGCTCCGTTAAGTTTTGTGATGTCAGGTAACGACTTTCCGTGGCTGGTGTAGAGGAAGGAGTCGTCAAAGCTGACGACGCTTGCTGAGTCTCATCAGAATGCGGACCATGAGCCCTTGAGATCACTGTTCGTTTTGTAGTTTGGGATCGGATACGATATCGGTTTAACAGAATGCTCTTGAATGCATTACGATACTTCTTGTTTCGAAACGAGTAAATGATCGGATTTAATGCCGAATTACACAACGCCACGGTTATAGCCAACTCGTAAACAAGACCGCTGTTCAACGACGAGTTACCACTCAAACGGAAGTAGAATAACGGAAGCCACATGACGGTGAAACAAACGATGACTAGGATCATGGTCATGGTAATTTTCCTCTCGGTTCTTCGTTGCTTTTTTTCATTTAACGTGATAGCGACCGGCTTCTTGGCTTGAATGTGTAGGTTTACGAGTATAACGGCATAGCAGGATACCATCCAAACATAACCCACGGCGAATAACGCCCCGGAGAAATACGAAGTTCCTTTTCTGCTTGTGGTTGTCCGCAGTACGGCATAACCGAAGGGAATGAGCCAAATGGCGAACATGACGAAGATAAAACGTTTAGACTTGGTATTTTTGTACGTGCTGAACGGTCGTAGTATCGCTAAAAGACGTTCGAGGCTGATAAAACAAAGGTTAAGGAAGGACGCGGCACACGAAAAGTTGCCAATGGTTCGATAGACTTTGTCCAGCGTGCTACTGCACTCTAGATCCCCGGTAGCCTTTCCAACGATGACTGCGATCATGAGTGGCTGCACGATCACTGTTACTATCAAGTCCGCGATGGCCAAGCTAACCATATGATAATTGATCGTCGTACGCAACGAAGCGGTTTTCCAGACGGCAATACAAACCAAAGAGTTGCCAATCGCGCCAACCATTGTCGAAAGTAAATTCGCGACTATCATGACCGAGGCCCAAGTCCAAGGAGTTTCACACGACGCACTCTCGTTGGAAAAAAGTGACCTGTTATTCGTAGGAAACATACTCGTATGTGGCAGCCTTGCGCAACCTTTCAATCTTCCAAGTTGATATCGACGACACTGTATATTCAGTTTAACTCTTATCTGTGAAGATCGCAGTTTGCTTTATTTACTTATATAGGTCGTCTTAGACTTCCTTTCTCCCTTTCATTACCTGGAGCCTCGGTGGGGGTGCTAACGACGCACATCCGTAGAATCGGAGCATCCGGTAATGCAGTCCGGCAGAAAAACGATGCGAGTTATGCTGGGGTGACATTGGAATGCAATTTCTGCGACTGCGCCGCCTTTGCAGCGATGACAAAGATTTTGAGACAAAATCTTCGGAGATGAGATCTTTTTTTGTCCAGCGTGGCTACCCTACCCATCTTTTGGACACTGCTGTTCAAAGAGCTTCTAGTATTCCCCGTTCCGATACATTCAAACAACGTTTGGAATCAGTTTCTGAAGATAAAATCCCATTAGTGCTCACATTTCATCCCTTCAACTACAAAGTCAGGGATATCATTCGCCGTAATTTTCATATTCTAAAGAATGATCCTGAAACGTCTTCTATTTTCTCCGACAACCCTTTAATCTTTTTTCGACGCAATAAAAACATTCGGGATAGTTTAGTCCATAGCGCCCTTAGACAAAATCTTTCGGCGCCAGCGGGTACTTTTCCTTGTTCTCGGACCCGCTGCAACACTTGCTCTTTCCTTAACGCCTCTACATGCATTTCGGGACCTAAATCTAATTTTGTCATTCGACATTGTTTCACATGTGTCTCCTCCAATCTCATTTACTGCATTTCGTGCAGCAGATGTGGTCTGCTCTACGTTGGAGAAACGGGAAGACGTTTATCGGACAGATTTGCCGAACATCTTCGCTCCGTAAGGAATGGAGACGTCGACAAACCTGTCGCCCGACATTTTAATAGTGCCAATCATTCTCTTTCGGACATGAAAGTTTGCGCCATCTCCCAAATTTTTGGCGGTTATAATAGTCGCAAAAGACAGGAAAAGCGTCTTATCTTTAAAATTGGAACCATTCACCCTCACGGACTCAACGAACGTTTTTCATTTACTTAATCACTTTGTGGCTAATGTTTTTGCTTTATACGGATGGGCGTAACAATAGCTACTTAGCTCTTTTGTGTTCAGCTTTCACTCACTCATATTACACAACATTCACGACGTCATTTCAGGATTGATCACGTTGAGGCTAAGGCGTTTAGGCAGCACATACGCCCACCAGTCGACTCCAGCAAACATTTGCTCTTCATTATTGTTATGGTAGCTCATTGGTTAGAGCGTCTCACCGACCATTAGAAGTTGCGGATTCGACCCCCATCTGGGGCTCAGAGAAATTTTCTGAAGATTTAAGCTTGATAAATATTCACATGCTATCGGTGATAACTTCAAACTAACACGAGCGTAACATGCACAACATTCGTGAAGTAAACGCAGTTTATGGGCAAATTCAGTGGGTAAAGTTTGTACCCCGCAATTTTGTAAAGCCCTAGTGCTTTGCAACAGATTTTGAAGCAGGTTGACGTCAGTCGACAAGCTCATAGTGGCACAACGGAACCGTTCGGTAAACCATTGTAAAAAACGAAGAAGTAGCCGAAGTATGCTGCTTAGACCAAAGGTTTTGGGTTAAATCTTGACATGGAAAGTTAAAATCTTTAAAAATTATCGAACCAGACCTTTCCTCTAAAAATCTGTATACATTCATTCTATATTGTTCACTTTTAATGCAGTTCACCGCTTTCAAACTTTATTGAGTGAAAGCGAAGTTTGAAGTGAAACCCTTGACTAAAGTAAAGCGTCTAGTGAGTCTTCAAAGAAGGGTTTTGTTTGAAATGGCATTCTCTTATGTCGCAAGTTGATGAATACTTGCATATCTACTGCCCACGCAATTCTATTTTCACATATACTACCCAGCACACATGTCGCCAGATGTGCTAATTACTTTGTTCAGCCAGTTAGTCAATTCAATATCGTCCTATTTGCCAGGAAACAAAGTATGGTTTAAGTTCAGTTTTTAACACACAGAGGATATATACACAGTATTGTTCTGCTGCTGACCTTTAGTTCGTTGCTAGGTACATGTAGTATGTAGAAATGATAATTTGTGAGCCCTTTCCCTTCCAGACGTCTTCTGCTAAAACAAAAACACCTCGCGTAAGCCAGAACAAAATTCTGTAGACGTCTCTCCGACAACGCTCATTTGTAATTTACTTCAAAACAACATTGGTAATCGAGCAAGAAGCACTCACTGACGTGCATGCATGCGTGTCATCACCGCGTCTGCATGTAAAAGACAACATGGCGTCGGAAATTTGGCAAAATTTGATGATCTTTATTTTAATACGCTAACCATTGTCAACATAAATTGATTTCCACATGGGGCGTGAACAATAACAAAATTACAATTTCGAACTTCGGCGCGCAATATCTCCTTAACTAAATGAAATTAGCCAGAGAACTTTTGCCGATGGCCTAATGTTGGTAAGATCTTTCATATGAATCCAACTTGTATTTTGAGTGGAGTTCCTCTTTAAAACATTTCTCAGTCCTTTATGCAGTACACGTAGACTTATTATTATTATTATTATTATTGTTATTATTATTATTACTTAATGTTATTTAAACACAGTAGCCTTTCAGATAGTCTGCTTTTCAAAGGGCCGTGTAAATTTCTACTTACAAACATTAAGCTAATATATTACATATCTGTATTTCAAGCTATATATAACTATTTACAAAATAAAATAAGTGAACTATTCACTGGTTGGCTAACAGATTTTTGAATGTTTTCAAGGTCTTTGTATTAATATTGTTTACCATATGTTCATCTAACCTGTTCCAACACACAGCTCCTCTATAGGAAAAACTTCTCTTGAGGAAGTCAGTTTTTGGCTTATTTAATATAAGTTTGGTGTTATTACTCCGTAAGTTATAATAGTGGTTATCACATGTGTTGAACAATTGTGACAAATAGTTTGGTGCTAAACCCTTAAGTATTTTGTACATCATTATCGATTCACGTTGATTCAACGTGTTGATGACGGGAGACCATTTTAAGTTATTAAGGATTTCGACAGACCGAATTTCATAGGTAGATCCAGTAATAATCCTAGCTGCGCGCTTCTGCAGTTTAAATAGTTTATCTATATTAGAATTGTTACCATCATGCCATACAGTTGAACAATAATTGAACTGGGGCAACATCAGTGCATTATACATGGTGATTAAAGTATCTTGAGGTACAAACTGTTTGGCTTTTTTTAACAAGCTAAGATTTCTAGATATAGTTTTGCATTGCCCTTCATTGTGTTTGTCCCATTTCAGCTGTTCATCGATGATTACACCTAACACGTTTTTATTTGATACTCGTTTAATCGTCTCCTCCCCAATCGTTAAGACAGGATCATTATCTGAGAATGCTTGTAATCTTTGTCGTGATCCGATAATCATGTACTCAGTCTTTTCATTATTCAAAGTTAACTTGTTTGACAACAACCATTTATGAACATTTTCAAGATCTGAGTTAAGTTTTTCTTCGATTTGTAAAGAGTTACTTCCCTCGCACGATAAGTTAGTGTCATCGGCGAATAAGGCTGCATTTGTTTTTTAAGACAGTTTGGCAAATCATTGATATATAGTAAAAACAGTAGCGGTCCAAGGTTAGACCCTTGTGGTACACTGCAGCTTACAGTCTTCGTTCCCGTCATTGCTTGATTCACTTTACAAATTTGCTTACGGTTGTGAAAGTATGACTGAAACCACCGGAGGGCAGTTCCGTGCACACCGTACATTTTGAGTTTGGATATAAGTATGTTATGGTGAACGGTGTCGAACGCCTTTTTTAAATCAAAAAATGGGACACCGTTGACGAGACCATTATCCATATTGACTAGCCACTGGTTTGTGGAATGAAGAAGTGCGGTCTCTGTCGAGTGTTTTTTCTGAAAGCCTGATTGCCGAGATACAATGATTTTGTTAGTTTCTAGGAAAGAGGAATTGTTGTCAGTAGTTCGTTGGGTATGACCATTATACTGGCCACTTCAACATTCTTGCCTTAATTGCTTGTTTGTGAAACATTGTGCTCTAATTTTACAGGTGAAGAACAACTCTGTGAATTCCCAATGAACAAAGTCGTATTATAACGATTATTTATCATTATTTAATACTATTATTATTTGTTATGTACTCTTGTTATCTAGAAAAACTAAATAGTATCTTTGCTGTTAAATGTCACTGAATGGAGTTTGATCTCAACCAGAATATATGAGGATTAAAGTTTGTATGCAGACATGATCGAACAAGCAGGGATCGGAAGTTGTTTTGAAGAGGAAGATACAGTAAGTTCACGTTGTTTCAACGATCAAGCTCTTAGAAACGGCCTTCAATGTACATGCACATTGTCTTATCATGGATGACGCTATATTGTGAGCTTCATATTCTTGTCAAAAGAAAAATAGAAATTAAATGTCAAAAATTGTTTGCGTGTGAATAGAAGTCTACACTGATGACCCACAGTCTTTTTTGTTAAACTGTGTTCACCGATATGTCGTTTTAATGAACACTGAAAAACCATATTGGTATTAAAAACTACCAGACAAGACCCCAAATTTATCTTCTCCAAGTTACCTTTTTATTTACCTATTGGTTTGACATGACCCCACTCTGGCCCATGATAGTCTGTCCGATGATACCCGACTTGATTCTTAAATCTCGATCTTCGTCAATCGATTGTCAGTTTACCGACGAATCTTCGACAGTTTACCGACGACGCTTTCCGCTGTCGACGGACGTGATGCCAACCGGAATACTTTAAATTGGGAGGGGTGTCCTACTTCCCATCACACCCGTGACTTTGTGTGAATTTATCTCTTGACTTTGAACCCTTCTCACGAAGCGCTGGTTATTTTAATACTCTCCCTCCTCGTATATCCTTCTACACGTTGCCTAGACCGGAACGTTGCGATTTTTTGTCAGCTGGCAAAAACCATATGTGGGTCAGCAGGTGTGGATCTCTTGTATTATTGGTTTGAGCTTGTTGCCTCTGGCACATCTTTTATGCGTATCTTGTGTTGGTGTCTTTTTGCTGGGGGTGGTTCTCATGCGATGGTTTCGGTTGAGTTTAGAATGGCAGATGTGTAAATATTGTACGTTTTACCTTTAAATGTTCATTGGCGATTATGATTGACTTTTCATATCTTCAGGCACCCAGACGTTGCCCGTTTCTGAACGTAAAGAAAATCAAAGAGCCCTTGAAAGCAACTACCCACGGGTGCAACATGGATAAAATTTACTGACTAGTAAGGCTGTGTTGTGATTGAGAAACTTCTTACGCAGCGGTTGAATCTGTTAAGTCGAAGTTTGCTGAGTGTAGTGTGTTAGTCGCTATTAGCAGCAACAGAAACAAAGTTTTCTGCAACTCATGTGAAACCACCGGCGTCATGATTGCTTTAAATGCGCAGTTTTTTTGACGAGGAGTCAAATCATCGTGAGACAGTTTACGCGATGGATGTGACACCGTGTTACAGCTAAAAACGCGTTGCAGTTCTATTGGGCGTGAAGTTGATCTGAACGTCGAAGTTTCCCGCAACTTGTGTGCTACGAATCACTGCGTGTAACATGCCATTTGTAAACGGTATTAAACAGTTTGTAATGGCAACATTTTGGGTCAAAAGTCATCGTAGTCAACAAATGCTCGTGGCAACAGCAAAGCAGCCCGGTCCTCTGTTCACTCGCGACGCAGCTCGGTAATTTTTGTTAACGCCATAAGAATGTTTGAAATGTGTGCGAGTTCCCGCAAAGACCCAAAAATACTGCCATGCAGCATCCGTAAGTCAAAGATGAGGACTAAAATAAAGGTAATTTGGTGGTCCAAATGAACGGACCGAGAAGTATGATTGAACTAAGCAGAAACATGGATGGACCGACTACGATTGAAGGTTGTTTGGGTGACAAATTATGTGACCGTGTAGGACTTGATGATAGATACTAATTTGAGGCTTCAACCTCGAGTCCCGGTCTAAATTATACCTTTCATCAAAACAAAAACTGTGTTTACAAGAGTTACTATAATTATCGCTAAGTCAATATCACATGTTCCGTCATGATGGTCATCCCTCAGAATTTGTGCAATAATACGAGGTCTTTTCAAATCCCATTAAAGCCCACTGAAAATTAGCGATTTCATCCTAATACCCGATGACGTTATTTTGCTTTTTGTACAATAAACAAATATCCAGTATATCTCCCTCGAGAATCGTTTTTGTTTGTGGTACGTGTTCAAATCTAGCGCTTCTTTCACCATAGTGGCTACTGTTCAAAACTAGCGCTTCTTTCATCATCTTGGTTCCTCTTAACGCCAAAACTTCGTTTTGGCACAGTTCACTAAGCCGTCGGAAACTTCTAGCAGGAAAAATTAGTAGCAGAAGTCGCTTCAGATACTTTCCTCGACATTGAGATTATTGTCGTTGTTTGACCGGTGAGAAACAAACAGTTCGTCATACGGTGTATTTTAGAACACAGGTATTTTTTTCAGTGGCGTAAACAAACCATGGCCGATGGGGGGCTTCACGGATTCCCACAGTGGTGCACGGGCGGGCGACATTTTGGAACGAATTTGTTGTATTTTTCGACTCAAAAATACATCGTCTAAAATTTCTCCACGCACTGAGGAAAAGTCTAATTAATTGCAGCTTAATATTTTCAACTCAAGAAATTTTAATTAAAACATAAACAATCACCAGTTCCCGGTTTGTCCCCTCACCCGCCCTTCGTCCCTCAGGACCGGCGATTTGTCACCATCAGCAGACTCTCCAAGCCGGCCTCCACCCCTCAGCGGCATTGCACCATAGGTCCTGAAATTGGTGTGCACGAATTCCTTTTTAACCCTTTAATGCCCGATTTTTTCTTTTGTTCTCTGCTCTCTCTTTGTTTTTTCTTTGTTCTCTCACTGGTTCTTTTGCTCCAAGATGTCCGATACGCCGGACGCTGGGTGCTAAAGGGTTAAGCATGTGATTAATGACACTTCAGACACTGTTTTCAACTTTTGGTCAAGTCATGGCAAGTGCCATGTCAGCAGTATCATTTGTCGATTTACGTCAATAACACTGCACTATAACACAAAAATACAGACTTTGTGCATACTGCTTTAGTTTGAATATTATATAACAATTGCATCAACTGTGATTGCCTTGCTAATCGTAATACTGCCATATTGGAAACTTCAGAAATAAGGATTCGCGTCTCCGCTGGCGACTAAAAGTTGACGGAGTTGTCATCTTCATTTAGATCCTTTTATTTTGTTACGTGAGCAAGACAGCTGCACTCCAAGCATCCGTTTCTTTTCCGTTAATCATGCGCCCCAGTATGGGGATCGAATCGTCCGGGCGCACCACGGAGGTTTCGCTCATTGTGAAACAGTTGATCCAATATCTTTGAAATCCACGTTGGTGTAGTAAGACTGACTTGCCGCATCTCGAATGATTCGGCCTTTTTCTCATCCAACGTACAGGTCTCGGAGAAGCCAGGCTGACGAAATTGTTCGACTTAACGTTCAAGGTGTATGAGGAGGGGGGAATCCGTGCTGGTGTTTCAATCCTGTTGGTTCAAAGTAGTTTGACGGTCAGACCGGATTGGGGAGCTAAAGGAAACTTATTTCAGTGGCATCGTGACAAAAGCTTCGAAAAGACGGAATTGTTTCATGACGAGGTTGAACTCTGGCCTCATTCGATTTTCTTCAAGATTGCCAGTTTGAGATTTTGCGAGTTGTTTTTTGTTTTTGTTTTAGGATATGGTATGAGGGGAGGCGGTGTGTGAACATCAAATCGTTATCTGCAGTGGATGCACTGTGTGAGAGCGACACCTTCAGTATCCCTCCAGGGTAAATCAGTGGGAATCGGGAGACAAGCCAAAGCGGTAGGATGGCACTGAAACTGAGATACTGAACAGCGTAGGTTGCTCGTACCTTCGTGAATAAAGCTGTTTCCAATGAAAGTCGTCCGGATGATCGTCTTTCAAACTTTGGTCAGAGTTGCAGCTTCATATTGTGACACTGTCCTGGACAACATGGTGACTCCTACACCAAACGAGACTATTTTGTCTCAATGCTACCTGCCGTCGAGTTCTGCAGCTTCTGCTATCACCATGATGGGCATCAATGGCGTTTTCTCGTTGATCGGCTGCATTGGTAACACCCTCGTGTGTCTTTCCGTATGGAAGGTAAAATCACTGCAAACCAACCCCAACTTCTTGCTGACAAATCTTGCACTGGCAGACGGAATGGTCTGTATGCTTGCTCAGCCTTTACTGGTCGCCCTTCTGTACAAACAGTGGCATAGCGAGTGTGCACACTTGCTTGAGAAGGCGTACGAGTTTTTTGGAAACTTCTCCGCAAGTGCGTCAATTTTGTGCTTGTGTGCGCTCAGCACGGACCGTCTTCGAGCTGTGACGAGACCATGGGAATATAGACCTAAAGGCAGAAGCCTGAATCTCTTAGTAGGAATCCCTGTAAGCTGGGGAATACCAACAGTGTACGTGGCTACAAGGTTTGCCATTGGTAGAGTAACCTCAGCGTACCTTTCAGTTATTCTACTGACCATCTGCTATGTCCTTATGGTTGTTTGTTACATCGTTATTTTTGTGACGATAAAGTACCGGAGATGGCAAGGTGTCACAAATCAAGCACGCAGATCTAGAAGGGAACAAAAGCTGGCCGGAACATTGGCCCTGGTCATCGGTGTTTTCACCCTGATGTGGACACCGTTGGGTTATTTCCGCCTAGGAAGACCGCGTGAAAGCAGCGGCCTGGGCTATAGCTGGGCATGTACAATAGCCCTGTGCAATTCGGCCATAAACCCAGGAATCTACGCACTGAGAAATAAACATTTCAGAAGGAGTTTTAAACAACTGTTGCAAGGTTGGCTTTGGAATTGCTCTAAGAACATGGAACAGAGTGAGGCAGAAAACATGTGATGTCCACAAAAGCTTGCGACAATGATGAAATTGGACTTTCCAAAAATTCTTGTTTTAAATTTTTTCTGCGGGAATCCTATTATGAATAAGGAATCGACAAAGATGGAGGGAGAAGAAAAATATGATAAATTTAGTAGGGACGAGAAATTTCGTAGCCGTTAAGTTAAATAACCTTAGTATGAATTAAATCTTTTAACGACAAAGTGTGAATTATATATACTAGACTTAATATACATTCAATATTTAAACTGACCATGTATGTATATATCTGTATCTACATTTATATCTATATGTACGGCCATTGTCAGGCTCTTGACGATTTGGTTCTTCGCCTCGTTCCGGACCAAATTAGCTTTGAGAAGAATTCTCAGGATTCGAGCTGATTTCAGCCCCATGAAGACACCTCATTCGTGGTTTGAGGTATAAAAGCAAGACTTTCTCGAAAAAACTCGATGACTAATTTCTTGCATTTAGTGACATGTTTTATAGCCTCAACAGTAAATTTATAAATGTTGTCTCGTAGATTCTGCAAGTTATTGTCGCAATCCGTAGCAGTACTTTCTATTGAATAACCATCATTCACGTATTTCCATCGGCCAGCCCGTCAATAAATAAAACACGAAGTACCTTCACTGCAGACTTCTATCTTGTTTTGTGAAAAGGAGGAGTGAACTGGCCAGCTGAGCCCTGGTGTTTTATCATTGTCTCATTTGCCAATTAAATTAGTCCTGCTCTACGTTTCATTACTTAAGAGACCAAAGAGTTCTTCAATATACACCAAAACACAATCAGTAAGCTTCTCAATCAGTAAAAATATGATCACAAAACATGATGTTCACAGAACGCCCGTAAACTGTTGCTCACAGAACGTCGATTTAAGGTTTTTCTCATATATTATCTCAAGAACAGATGTTTCAATGAACTAAGCCACAAAGAAGGCGAAACTGTGAACCTGTTTTCTATATTAAAGCTGACTTTGAGCAACACTATAAATGCCAAAATTGGCTTTTGTTTCTTTGACTTGTGGTGGAGAAACATGATCGCAAAATAACGTACGTAATAGCTTCGACTTGTGGTGGTGAGAAATGATCGCACAGCAGAGACCAGAACAAAACATAGATACCTTGCGCGTCATCAATGAACTTCTTTTAGGTTAACCATGCACAGACAACGACCACCCACTGACGTTCCTGATGGTAACAGAGACGGCCATTACTCCAACATGCGATACAGCAATCTCAGAGTCAGATCATACAAATATTTGACAGATTGGTGTAATCGCGCTGATGTGTATCAATTGGAAGCCGCATGAAAGAGCATCCAGCACTGAAGCGGCTGAATGTTTGTGTTCTTGTGTTTGGAAAAGTAACCGAGCCAAGTCTAAAGAAAGGTTGTCGAAATTCAGCTGAAAAAGAGAGCTCACGCACCCCAGTTAGCAACTCGAACGACAAGATGTTTTGCAGTAAGTACTTCCATGTGGAAGAAGGTAGAGTAACTAAGTGCTCCTATGACCTCGGCATCAGAAAATAAAATAAATGATTCAGTAACAAGATGATCTAAGCAACTGATTTCTCTGCAAGGATGAGACGTCAGGAATGTACGTCGCGCAGCAAAAGCTATCTTAGCATAGTTATTGCCATGATGTATGAAAGAATGCTTTTTAAAGAATGGGCGAACATTGTCGATATCGCCAATAAAAGGACGGCAGCAATTTGAACCAAATCTACTAAGAACAATCCACACCTTCAATCTTTTTCTCTCCAGAGAATCCACAAACCTCCAATCATATTAGCTCTACACTCTGGCGTCGTTTCTTGAATTTAGTTGCAGCCTCCTTAATCTATAAAAGAAAATACAAATACAATGCTTAACTCGTGTTTAACAGAGCTAAAATGATAAAAGTCGTATGAGGACCGGAAAGAATTGACACAGTCTTAAGTCTTTCCTGTCCGAGACGTCTCCCTCTTTCGCGGGAACAAATTTTCGCGAATTTGGATTTCAAATTTTACCGTTGAGAGATAATTTTCACGGGCAAGTTCCCGTCCGATGTTTCTCGTATGGTACTTGTACATAACAAACACGGGATTTAATGTTGTTTGTTTATTATACTAATTTACGATAGTAATGTCACGAATTGAATGATATAGGTGAACGATTGCCAAGCTCTTACCTCATAAAAACGATTTCTGAGCCCCAGGCGGGGATCGAACCCGCAACCTTCTGATGACAGGTGAGACGCTTGCGGGTTCGGACCCCGTCTGGGGCTCAGAAATCGTTTTTCTGTGATTAAGAGCTTGACGATCGTTCATCTATCATTCAAGGTATCTCCAAGCTCCCACTTTTCCAACATATATGTCGCAATGTTGCGAGTCCTCCATTGCACCTCAAGGATACGGCATGAACAGTTTTTTTATGTTGTAGTTATAAAGCAGATGATCTTAATGCTCTTTGAAGGTACTTGAGTTAAAATTCAGTTAATCTAAGTAAATAGAGTAAATTTTCGCTGACTTTTTTTCTCTCTAGACTTTATTTCACCAGGATCTTCTTTTCGCGGATCGTAGAAAGATCCGCAAATTCGCGAAAATTAGATCCCACGTAATTTTCATACCACATGGTTACCTGACGTTAGCCAGAGTAAAATAATAGAAGTCAGATGCAAATGGAAAAGAGTTAAGTTTGTCAGTTTTACCAAATGTCAGCTATGATACAGAATGTGTACATACTTGATTCAGATGTTCTACTTTACTGATGTTTTTCTTTGCAATAAGGTGTTGTTGTTTCTCCAACTTAAAAGCAAACATAAAAACTCAGCTTAAAGAGTTTAGATGTAATAAAGCAAGATATCCACAAATTCTCATGCTAACCTTCACGCAAGTCTTGACTTCTTCAATGAATTTCGCCCACAAACCAAAAAACTCTTGCAGTGTTTCCTAAGAAAGAGACCACCCCGAATACACTTAATGATTCCTGACACTCTTTTGACACCATTATTGTGCGACCAATTAAAGACAATCCCAGATCTCACTGTCTGCCTACCTGACTACCTGTTTATATCTCTCTCTCCGTCTCTCCGTCCGTCCGTCTTTCTCGACCTGTTTGCTTGTCCCCTAGTTGGTCTGTCAGTCTACCAGTTTGTCCGTCTACCTGTCTGCCGTCAGTCTGTCAACTAATCAGTTAAATCAGTCTGTCTGTCTGTCTGTCTGCCAGACAGACGAAGGGCCTTTGCTCGAAACGTCGAGGATAGAATATTTTTATCTGTTTCAGATTGTGGCAAGCGAGAATCCCTCCCTTGGTGTTGTGTCTGCCAGACAGTCTGTCTGCCATCAGTCTGTCAACTAGTCAATCACTCAGTCTGTCTGTCTGCCAGGCAGTCTGCCATCAGTCCGTCAACTAGTCAGGCAGTCAGTCTGTCTGTCTGTCTGCCAGTCAATCTGTCTGTCTGTCTGTCTGCCATCAGTCTGTCAACCAGTCAGCCAGTCTGTCTGCCAATCAATCTGTCTGTCTGTCTACCAGTTTATCTGTGTCTGCCTGTCCGCCAGTCTGTCAGTCTACCAGTTTATCTGTATGTCTGTTTGCCCGTTCGTCTGCCTGTCTGCCAGTCAGTATGTCAGTCTACCAGTTTGTTCCGGCATTCTCCTTGTTTGTCCCTCCGCTTGTCCGTCTGTCTGCCAGTTTGTCAGTCCACCTTCTAATTTATCTGTCTGTCCTTCGGTCCGTCCGTGCGCCTGCCTGCCTGCCAGTCTGCGAGTTCGTCTATTTGTTAATAAATAAAACGTATCAAATACCACAAATGAAAATCTAGTAATTCAGCATACACGTGCGTGGCAGACAAGAGATGTAACAACCAAAATATTCCAAGCTTCGTTTGCGATATCGTTTTTCATTCCTTGATGATTCGAAGGGTTCAGGATAAAATTGATTACAGAAAATAGGTGCACAACAAAATTAAACGGATGTATTTCTACCGGACTGACCTTTTTCCCTTCTGGTTCCCATTGAAAATATTCAACTGTTTCCCGGAAAGCTTGCTGGGCTTTCTCCATTTTCACGTTTTCTTCCGATATATTTTGTTGAGCTTTCGAAAAATTAAAAGGAAATCAAAGAGAAGCCAATCAACTCATTTCCAAGTTCCACAACACTGCTCACATCTCTTAGATTTGCATCAACGCAAGTCTGGTTCCAACCAAGATTTCTAAGAGAAGCAGCCTTCAGGGAAAATTTTTTAATTTAAGAGACCCGAAGACTCTTAAGACGTACATTTCCTTTCCTGAATATGGTAAAATAGACTTTACTTTCTTGAAAAATTATGCAACATTTAACTAGGACAAACAATCTAACCCACCAATGTCGGAGGGGCAATTTTCCCCATTGCCCCCGCCCTGGTTGCGCCCCTGTGGCAAGTGTTTCTTGGAAATATACAAAATTGAAAAGTCTTGGGGTCAAAACACTTGAACAACCCAATTGTTGGTGTGGGAATAGTTTGCAAAATAGCTAAGAATGAATAAATTAATGAACGAACGAATGAATGAAAACTTACCCATCGCCTGAAAGAGGCGCATTTGTTCCTCGAACGGATTTCGTTCAGCAGGTGAACATTCATCAAGGATTTTCTTAACCTGAGGGTAAAATATGAATTAGACCGTGAAAGCGATTATACGTTGAACAATTTACTTATTTTTCGATAAATTAGTTTTACCTGAAGTTCTGTCTCCTTGAGCAAAAGCGATACTTTGTTAAGTTCTGTGAGAGACAAATAAAAGTATTCAGGCATGTTTACTGATGTAAGTACTTAGATGTAATTAATTAGGAATCTTGCACTAGAGTAAACGTTAGGGTAGCACTTATATAAAAAAAAACTTGTGATGTCAGGCAGACCTTTACAACGGAGACTTCTTCTAACATAGGCACGAGCCTTGAATCCGAACAATACAACGGTGTACAAAGACGCTTTCAGGCAGTCGACTTATAGCCGAGAAAGACGACGACTGGATGGTGAACAGGTCGAGGGTAAGTTTCAAACATAGCTGGCTACTGAGCAGCCGCCAGTGTTCTGAAGTGTAAAAATGCACAGCTTGATCACGGTTGTTCACAGGCATGAAAGGTGCCGTTCTACCCACCGTCGGAAACGCTTTTAACAATATGGCTCAACCATATTGGGAATATTGCAACGGTATTGTTCAGCTGTTACAACCGCCAAATAACAACTGGTGAACAAGCGCTGGGAAACGTGAAATACTAGGGAAATTTTTTCCCTATTTCGATACCTGGGGTCGAGTGGCATGTTCTTCCGATCTTTCTACGCCATTCGTAGAAGAGAACCTTAGTTGAAACGTTCACCATGGATTTACCAGGCGGATATCGCACACAAAAAATAAAAATGAAAGCCCAGCTCTACGCCATTCGTAGAAGAGAACCTTAGTTGAAACGTTCACCATTGATTTAACAGGCGGAAAACAAAAATGAGAGCCACAGATCAACATTCGAGGATGTATAGTCATCACGTTTGGGAGTTAATAGTCAAGAGACAGAAAACAAACGGATATAGTTTGATCTAGCGTTCCGACACCAACGCGGAACTAAAATAACAAGTTAATGATAAGCTGTGGAAGTATTAGACTATGAATAAAAGATTGATAGAAGTATTTCGGAATTACAAGGAATAAATTAACAATGCTTGCATTTCTATCTCACGGATTTACGTACACATACCTTCTCTGAGTTTATCAAATGAAACCTATAAAATTTCAACACACGATCAATCAATATCGGAGATACGAGAAAATAGTAAGTTCAGACAATGCCTAACATGAAATTTCTTTCACATGACTGCAGCATCGCAAGAAAAGTATATACATGACATAAACTTGAATAATATTTTCAACGGGAAGAAGACATTGGCCGCAGACTGGTGACTGAAAGCTCAAAATAATAATAATAATAATAATAATAATATACGCATCGGGGAGTACTTTCAGGGACTTTAGAGGGCTGTATATCCCTTATTCCTTCCTGACTGGATAAGTTGGGCGAGTAAGGGCTGGCCCCGTGGGTGTTTCCTAAAATCCATTTTAATGGTAAAATTTCCTTTCCCCACAAGTTCCCTGAAATGTGCAATGTCTGTTGCGGCCTTACCTGGTGGGATGCTGGGAGCCCGTAGCAGGCTTAGACCCCTTCCACTGTCCTTAGTTGGGTGGTGTGCGAGTTGTAATAATAATAAAACGTACTTAGAAACAACCAAAGACTGGATGCTACGGTGTGTATACCAACACGAGGTTAGTAAAAAACTGTATTCAGTGGTTAAAGAAAGCTCCAAGTATAGATATGAAATAGATATACATGAGACAGAAACACCAACAGATGCAGAGTTTCCAACAGTAGCTGCTCAAAACATCAAAATTAGAGCCAAAAAAGCAGCTTTGGAGGGACTCAAAACAAGCTGGCAAGAGAAACCTTTACATGGCCAATACCTGACTCACACTAATCAAGCTGATGTGAACAAAAAACACACCCATCAGTGGCTGCGCAGTGCAGGATTAAAGGCCGAAACGGAAGGTTTCATTCTAGCTGCCCAAGATCAGTGCCTCCCAACAAAAAATTACAAGACAAAAATAATAAAAAATAGCGATGACCCAGTGTGCAGATTTTGTAACGCTAAACATGAAACTGTCGACCATCTGATCTCGTGATGCACAGTTTTGGCCCCAACTGAGTTCAAACAGCGACATGATAGAGTTGGACAATATATTCAATGTTCATTGGAAAATATGCCATCACTACGGAAAAGAAGTGTCCAAAAACTGGTACGAGCACCACCCTGACCCTGTAACAGAAATAGGAAATACAACTATCCTATGGGATTTCACCATACAGACAGACAGGACTATCAAAGCGAATAGACCAGACAAAGTGGTAAAAGACAAAAATGGTAAACTTTGCTTATTGATAGATACGGCCGTACCAGCTGACTGCAACGTATCTCCACAATATAAAAAAACTCTCAAAATACAAAGACTTAGAAATAGAGATCCAAAAAATGTGGAGTATGAATGTGACCATGATTCCAGTAGTGATAGGCACACTTGGTGTGATAAACAAAGGCACTGAAGAATTCAAAAATAGAATACCTGGACAACCATGCCTAAGAGAAATTCAAAAAATTGTGTTGACAAGCAGCGCCCATATTCTTCGAAGGACTCTGTCTATGTAATCAATAACGCATGTCTGGCTGATGTTTTTAGATGTAAACATATAAATTCAATCAATATTTTTTTTTTTTTTAACGGGTCTTTTAGCTGCTGGATGAAATCCAACATGACAACTGTCTCCAGCCTTAGGTCTCTGGGTGAGATCCGGTTGGATGATACGTAAACACAGACATCAAAGGAAATAAAAACAATAATAATAATAATAAGCAACCAACAGTAGAAGAAGATCAACTTAAACCAACAGCTGCTGCCAAAACGCTGAAAGAACGGGCAAAAAAGGCTGGTCTAAATGCTCTTAAGGAAACATGGAGAAATAAAACTACTGCACGGCAAATACCTACGAAGACTAGAAGAAGCTGATGTTGACAGTAAATCCACACATCGTTGGCTTCAAGGGTCAGGTCTCAAAGCGGAAACCGAAGGTCTTTTGATCTCAGCCCAAGATCAGAGCCTTCCGACAAACGTCTATAGACCTAAGATAGTTAACGACGGTACAGACCCTCTTTGCCGCATCTGCAAAAAGTCAGATGAGTCAGTAGATCATCTCATAGCTGGCTGTCCTATATTAGCATCTAAAGAATATAAGGCTCGCCATGATCGTTTAGGCCAATACATCCACTGGAATGTGTGCAAGCATTACAACATCCAAGTCCCTGAGAAATGGTACGAACATCATCCCGCAGAGATCACCAATGGAAAAGATGTGACAATTCTTTGGGACTTCACAGTTCACAAAGACCGTACCACCACGGCCAATAAACCAGACATTGTTATCAAAGACTTCAAAGCAAGGACATATCAAATTATTGACATGGCAGTTCCCTGTGATAGCAACATTTCGACTAAAGAATATGATAAACTTCAGAAATATAAGGACCTGGAAATTGAGATCACCAGGATGTGGCATCTAAACGTAACAACGATACCAGTCATCATGGGTGCACCAGGAATGATCCGAAAGGGAACTAGTAGGAATGTCGAGAGAATTCCGGGAAATAGCAAACTTCAAGAACTGCAGAAGATTACTCTCATTGGTACTGCACATATACTTAGAAAAACATTATCTATAAGAACATGAAAATTAGTCCAACTGGAGACTAGACTTCTAGAGCCCTCTCACTCTTGGACCCCGGTGGGGACCCGGTGTTTGGACAAGTATACATACAGTCAAATATATGAACAATAATAATAATAATAATAATAATAATAGACCCCTTCCACTGTCCTTAGTTGGGTGGTGTGCGAGTTGTAATAATACTACTACCACTAATAATAATAATAATAATAATAAAATCCGTACAGCACTTAGTTATTACTGTAATAAGCGCTTTACAAAAATAATTGCCAACTTCTAGTTAAAAACTACAAATTAAACATAAAATGAAACATAACTAAAATTAAGACATAAGTTACAAGTTGTAAGCTGCCTTAAAAAAAACGACTTTTTAACCTGGATTTAAAAATGTTAATACTACTACTTGATCTAATGTCTCTAGGCAGATCGTTCCATAACCCAGGGGCAACAATATAAAAGCAGCAATATAAAATATCTTTCATCAGAGAACGCCGTTTCCTTGTTCAGACATATGTACTGTCGCTTCTTTTTTCAAAGTCATCCTCAGACAGAATGATATTACCAAAGCTCCTGTATGTGGACTCTGGCTTGTTATTGTATAATATTAATTTATAGTATTAATTATTATTGTATAACATTAACTCTGGCTTGTCATTGTAATATCTGGCTTGTTATTGTATAATGTTAATTTATAATATTAATTATTGTTGTATAATGTTAACTCTGGCTTGTTATTGTATAATATAAATTTATAATATTAATTATTATTGTACAACATTAACTCTGGCTTGTTGTTGACTCATATCTTGAGTTTTCAAGATAACGTTTTTCTTCGAAACATGTTTTATCTTATACTTTTCGAAGTTGTTGGCTGGTCATGGTTATTAATTACTTTGCACCATCACAAAATTGGAAACAAGCATCGATAACTTTTTTTTCTTTTTAAAATTTGCTATGCATAAAACCAGGAAATGGAATCGAAAATTCATCTTTTAAATTTCTTTTTTTACCTGAGCGGCATTTGATAAGGAGACAGAACTCGGCAGCTTGAAATCACTCCTCCCTTTTTCGGTACCACGCTCGTGCTGTTTCATGTAATGTTTCACAATGTACTGCAGCAAATTCAAATCAGACTCCTGTTGCATGCAAAAGAAGATGACTTATCAGGCAAGAATACAACACCCCACTTTAAGGCAAAAAAACGCAGATTTGAACGATCACATACTCAGAACCACTTTTACCGCCGTTATAAACCGAGGATCTGGCACGCGAGGATACAAAGGGAGGCGTGGAATCCTAATCACGCGGCCTTGGCTTGCACACAAGGGAAGGATATAGTCTCACTAAAAACGTATCCGGTTTCTACATGATATTAAGCTCCTGCACAGTAGGTTTTAGCGAGAAAACACCCTACAGACACACTTTATTATCCCCAAAAATTTATTATCAAAGAAATTGCTTAAGAGAAAAGATTTCTCGTCATTAAATGTCAACCCTAATGAGTGGTCACCGACACCACCGAAATACTGAATATAACCTACTCCAGACCTTGAAATTTTAAAGCTTCCTGGAGTAGAATGACAGCATGCTCCCCAGATCCCGATAAACTACACTTAATAAAGAAGTCCCCTATGAACAAATTTTTTGGCAATTCACTGATCTTCGAGAGATAGACCAAAAACGAACTGTTTATCACTTAATATGTCTATGAATTCCAAGTAGTCTCACTGTGGAGTAACAATTTAAAATATGTATTAGTTCTCGTGATCACTTACCTTATTCTTAATATCTCGTAACTTAAGAAGAACACCCAGTTGAAATCCGTCAGCTTGTCCTCTTATCGTATTGCCATTCATGTAGTTTCCATAAGCTAAGACGAGGGAGAGGACAGCAGCCACCTCGGCACTTTGGAAGGAAAATAAACATGTGACAACCTAGACTTTTTTAAAGTTACTTTTATTGTTTGTATTATTTTAGTAGTGTTTTTCCACTTTCGAAATCCTCTTTTCATGCCTTCAGGACATTAAAAGTCTAAAAATAAGTTCTTACTTGGTGGTGACAGCAGTACAGCTCTCTGTAACGCACGCCAAACTTCGATCTGTAAAGTAAAAATGCACGTTAAGCAGCAACTAGCATCACAAACGTCAAAGTTGTCGTCGTCGTCATCATCATCATCACAATCATTATCATCATCACCATCGTAATCACAATCACCATCCTCATCATCACCACCACCATCATCATCATCATCACCATCCTTATCACCACCATCATCATCATCACCACCATCATCATCATCACCACCATCATCATCATCACCATCATTATCATCATCACCATCACCATCATCATCACCACCATCCTCTTCATCATCATCAATCACCATCATTATCATCATCACCACCATCCTCATCATCATCATTATCACCATCATTATCATCACCGCCATCATCATCATCATCACCACCATCCTCATCATCATCATCATCATCATCACCATTATCATCATCGTCACCATTATCATCAACATCATCATCATTATCATCATTACCATAATCATCATCACCATCATCACCATTATCAATACCACTACCACTGCCATTATCTCCATCATCATCGTCATTACCATTACTATAACCTACAACAGCAATAACTATAAGAGCAGCTGCAGAAAAAAGAAACAGTGACAGCAACCGCAGACACAGGACCAAAAGCGACAGCAACAACACTTCAACCATCACTATCACAATAATCGTCATCATTTTCACCGCAACCATCACCACCACACCACCACAAATAACGACAGCAGCAGCAACAAAAACAAGGATAACGACGAAGTTGACAAAATGACTCGAATTTCAAACATATTCCGGCAAACACCAAACAATTCTTTCCGGAAATTCCGTCCCTACCTACCTACCTACCTATGCCGAAAATACTTTCAGAGAATTTATCTTGGAACAACCAACATTCCAGGCGTTCCTTGATATGTTTCATCTTTGTTAGCTGATACATGAATTCTTCGGGTTTGTCCAGCGGTACTAAAGGTGAAAGTAATGTTCGCTGATAAGTAAAATATGCCATATACTACGCATACCTAATACCTACATGTCAGGGCACAGTGATAGCATTATCAGAGTATCCAAATTTGGAAAATTCTTGCCAAAAGTGTAAAGAAGTTGGTGTTGTACTATAAGTCATATTTCATAAAAGAAATACCGGTACGTAATGGGTTTTTTTGTGCGTTTGAATGCTGTGATTCATGAAACACTTGGTACGTTGTTTGACTTTCGAACAGTTAAAAACCACTCGTTTTTTTTTTGTTTCTTTCAGCACCTTGAAGTAGCTTGACTTTGTTGACCAGGTTCAATCTTCTTAAGACAGTCTCTGATGGTAGTTAATGATTTTTGGGAGAATTGGTCATGTCATAATTTTGTTGACAAACAATGTCTACAAATTTATCTGTTGTTATTTCATGAAAAATAAGCCAAATGGATTTCCACGTTTGAATACTTTGATCCAAACACTTGGGATGCTGATTGACTTTCGAGAATCTAAAATCACTCGCCTAGCGGCACGTATTTTTTTACGCTATTCTCAAGTCTAGCAACAACCCGCATGTTTGAATCACCGTATCCAAAAACGGAAATCCATTTCGGTATTTCTTGAACAGTAAATATAAGTAACCTTTGCTCCCATCTAAAAACTACAAACTGTTACTGTATTTATCAATATAGCACACAAGCCATCGTTGACGACGACGCTTACAGAATTACCTGACGGTAGCTTCCGAACGTGTTCCTGAATTAACTGAATTTCTTCTTCTTTGGGATAGATATCGTAGATAAACTGAAGACTGAGGGAAAACACTGTGTCAGTAGTGCTATATATCAGAGTTCGACTGCTTAAAAAGAAAAAAGCTAGGGGATAAAACATTTAATCTTTAATACTTCTTTATCAACAATCAATGTGAGTACGTAATTATTAATAACATGACAACAATATGACTAAATCACTAGAGAAAACTTATAAATGTCATGAGAAATGAAAGATATTTACGTCTGTTCCTACATGAAGTTCCTTCCGAGTTCACATTGCTTCGATTTTCAAACCCTTATTGTAAAACTATAGCTTTCCTAAACACGCACTGAATACCAAGTGTCAGTGATCACGATTCAAAGTAATGTGACTTTTATTGTGTGTTAGTTCAAAATAACTGGGCTCAACGATTCTTCGCATGATAAACTTTCTCAAAGGTTCGAAGCACGCTTTTATAAAGTATAGTAATTTACCTTTCCATGTCCACCACACTAGTGTCCATGTTATAGACAGCGTTTCTAATGTCCTCCAGTTGACAATTAAGGCTGCTCATCTTGATACCAATCGCTCGAGATCTATCGGCATTGAGCAATTTTGCAACCTGAAAGAAAACAAAACAATGCAGTTTAATCCATAACCTATATCGAAACACACTTTCCTTCGTAAATCAAAGTCATTTTACCTACATTAACGCAAATGAATACTGAGGAACTTTATAATGCCGAAGACCAAAATGGTCATACGAAGTGGGAGATATACCCATAAAAGCAACCCCATCTGCCAATGACATTAGATGTCATTTGTCACTGACATTAACATTTGAACTCACACTGACACTGACATGGGACTTACACTGGCTCTTGAAATGACTCTTAAAACTGACGTCGACAGAAAACAGAGAAAGACAAAGACACTGACATTTACCTCTGACAAGGACACGAATACTGTCACAAACAATGACACTGAAAATAACACAGGCAGTGGTACTGGCACTGAAACTGGCACTTTCATTGACATTGGCATTAACAACGCCACGAACATTGATACTTGTACCACCACTGTCTCAATCATTAACACAGACAAAGACAGGGAAAGACACCGATGAAGAGTCAGACGCACACGCATACCCAGACACTTGTCCTTCCACAGACACCGATACTAAAGTGTTCCTATCAGAGCCAAAGCCAAAACCACAGCCAGAGACACAACAACGGATGCACCGACAGCCAGACACTCGGACTAAGTCACAACCAGGGATAAGGAGAAAGACACAGCTAGAGATGCGCAGATGAAGACAAAGTGAGCAAAATAGCCTTGGCCACAAGTCCGGCCATAAACAATGAATGTAACCCTGTCCATAGCATGGATAGTAAAACTATCCATGCTACCATGATACCATGGATAGTTTTATTATCCATGGTATCATGAGCATACTATACTATCTCTAGCATTCTTCTCACCTTCTTTCCTTTGATATGTGCAAAATGTTTGTCGTCGCGCAAAGACTTGGTTCTCTTAAGTTTGCGATCGGTCGTTTTTTTACTAAAGAATCTGGAATGAAATAGAATGCTGTGCTAATAAATTCAAAAGTTAAAAAGTTTCACCATTTCTTAAAAAAATGAGACAATCATTACCTTTCAAATTCCAAGGCATCGATAGTTGGTTCTTTGATGGTTTTCCACACACTCTTTCCTCTTCTGTCTGAATCTTGAAATTTGAAAATAAAGAATTACTGAACGATCCATTAGAATACAATCTCTCAACTTCAACAGAAGGCACAAAAAACGGCAGATATATAAGCTGATATTTTGAACCTCAATAAAAGTTATATAAACCTTACAGTTTCTTATGATCCTATTATTTCTAAAATTCTTTCCTCCAATTCATTCATTAACAATTTCCGAGAGACAATTGCCTTAAACTAAAGACTTGCAAGCCTGTCTTACCATGGGTACTCCACATGCTGAGGTGGGATGGACTGGGCTCTACTGTTGTAAAGACTACCCGTGACGTATCAAGCGAAAGCAAATGAAATAATGACTTTGAGTCGCATGACTGTCAAGTAAGACGATTTTGTTTCTTGCGATTGTCATCTTGGTGTATGTGTTAAACTCGCGAGAGCATTGAGGACGAACCCAAACGAATCATGGGCAGATATCTTGTCACGTAGACTATCGTGAATACATTGCATACACTAAAATGACAATTGCAAGGCTCAAAATAGAACGTGTAAATTGCACGCCTCAGATTTACGACGGCAACCCGATGGCGGCGTCAAAGAGAAAATTGGAACAGAAATATTAGCGTCGATTGATGACTTTTATGTGGTAGAAGGTGAATGGTGGGGGCAAAGCATCAGCAAAACACGCCTAAAACTCCCCATAATCAAGCAAACTTGCGCAAATGACTTCGGAAGAAACTGATGAGCAATCACATACATTAGAACGGACAATCGCGCACGAGCCTTAGTAATAAATGACTGGATAAGACTGACTTGTAGCACATCTACATTTAAGCTGGTGATTTGTCATCTCCCGTCATAACCACACAAGACCTATTTCCATTAACGTACAACTATTGTAATTAGGAATAAGTAAAGTTTGATTATTTAATCCCGACGACTCACCGTTTGAAGTAATGATCCTGTTCCAAAACAATGGCTTCATATCGGTCCGCGGGTTAACAACAGGTTTTGTCGGTTTCACGTGACTTCCATTTGCTGTCGGGAGTGAAGGCACTGATGGCGGAGCGGGAGGTGGCGGCGGTGGAGATCTGGGTGAGAAAGCAACGTATTCGTCGGGGGTAGATTCCCTCGGAGTAACGCAAGGTGTCGGTGACGGTGAGGTCACATTGGAGTTGCCAGGGGACACTACGGGCGTTGAAAACGAGGAGTACAGTGACGTCAGATCTGAAATGGAGGCAGAACTTTCGAGAAAGTTTCCGTTAACGTCAATCTGCCCGCTCTTTTGCCGGCGGAGGAAATCGATTTGCAGCTGAAGTTCTGTTATTTTGTTTTCGTACGTTCGCTTGCTCTCCTCCAAGTCTTTGCGACTTTTCTCAAGTTCTTTGCGTAGTTGTGATGGCGAAACAGCATCGCTCGCAATAGGTGAGGATTTAGAAGTCGGGGATATACCCAACGAATGGGGTTGAGAAGGTAGACCCGTCCTACTGGCAACAGTCGGCATGCTCACGGAATTATAAGAACTGTCTGGTTTGTGATTTAAGCGAGGTACCGTGTAATCCATCGATGAACTTTCTGGCGAATTTCCTTGACTCATTAAAGGTTTATTTCCTGGAATTCGAATACTAACAGAAACATCGTCAACCGTTCTCTTCTTCGCATTACCAGAAAAGTCACGGCCTGTATTTTTTTCTTCTGCGATCGCCTTGCTTCTCTGAGAAGATGATATATCATCTTCAATAACACTGGGTTTAGAGAGAGGCGAATTGGAAGGCAATTTTTCAGTGCAGCCTTCATTGTCGTGTGCTGTGTCTTTTTCTACCTCTTCATGATCGTTCTTTAAACGATAAATTACTTTGTTGTAGGAGACGTCATCCACTTTTCCGTCCGACGTACTTTGTGGCAGTTCCACGTTACTTTGTGCTCCGTTTTTGGGACAGGTGACGACCAGAGAGACACCAGAGCGTGGTCCTGTTTTCTTCAGTTCTTTCAACTTGTTTTTGAAGACGTTACAATCGTCGTTTTCAGAACCCTCCTCTTTCTTTTCAGGGGAAGTACCATCCCTTGCCAAAAGAACAGCTAGTGTTTTTGGTATCGTATGTCCGTCAACCTGAACAAGGTCTTCTTGAATCGAAGAATCCAACGTTTTGTCACAAGGCGGACGTTCTGGTATACAGTTGCTACCTTTTTCTTGGGCGAGATTCTTCGTACCTGACGTGGTTTGGTTAATTTTTCGCGCTGCATTGTCGACAATTCGAGTTTCAGAATCACCTCTCAAACTGAACGAAGATACCCTTTGTCTTGTGTCTGAATCATCTTTAGTAGAACTTGAACTGTTTTCAAAAGTTCCATCCTCGACTGCTGAATTCTTGGGATCTGCTGTCAAACTGAATGAAGTGATTCTTTGATTGGTATCGGAATGTTGTTTACCAATACTCACTTCTTTATCAGAAAGTGATTTCTTGTTGCTGTCCCCTTTGTCTACCACTACAGCCAACGAATCACTTCCCAAACTAAACGAGGTGAAGTTCTCTGTGGTATTTAAGCCTTTATCAAGATGCAAATTATTCACAGCACCCACTTCCTCAAACACTACATTCTTTGAACCATCTCTCGAACTGAACGAATGAATTGTCTCCCTACCAGTGGAATCTTCTTTTCCAAGAGTTGATTTCATTTCGGTATTCTTCTCCTCGGGTTTCTCAGATTCCTTTAGACCTAGAAACGATCTCGTTCTTGCAGTTATGGAAGGCGTCAATACCTCATTTTGGACACCAACTTTTTTCTTAGAGTTCCGCTTATCTTCATAATTTTCATCATTTGAAGTAGGTTCATGTTTCCCAGGCGATAACTTCCCTTCCAATTTATCCTTTTCTAAGTCGGCACTTGAGATTCCTCGAAAAGATATTTTCTCATTCTCTTCGTGTTTACTGGCGAATGTCCCCTCGTGTCGGCCACGCGCGTCACTACCAAGTAACCGTTTGTCCGTACTCTTTAGAATTTTATTCTGAAGTTTCAATTCAAAAGCGTCCCAGCTGTTCAAAGGTTCATCCTTCTTTGTGCAAGCAACTCCTAAAACAGGAGCACTAGAATCTTCGCTAACTTTCCCACAAGTTTCTCGCTTCCCAACTTCATTTTTGCTGTACGTTTGACTATTCTTAGCGTCCCTTTCGATTAGAGCCGCCAAAGCAGGAGAAAGTGTCCTGTGAAGTCTCTGTTTACTTTCCATAGAAGCACTATCATTATCGGAGCACGGACGTTTTGAATCGTTTGAGGTTTTGCTGTCAAACAAGCAACTTTGCCTACCGTCTCCAACGTCGCCAGTGCGACTTGACAACGGCAAATGTCCGTTTTCTTCAACCTTGAGTGAGAAGGCTTCAACAGGACGCGAAGTCACGCTCTTCGATGCATGAGTAGTAGTATAAGGCAATCCTTGTGCCTTCTGTTCAGAATTTAACGTACTAGGAATTGCGTTGATCTTTTCCGTAACCAGATTCTCATCTTTACGAACTTCGGGCTGTTTATCTTTTAATACCACGCTAACGCTACCAAGTCCCATCTTGACAGTCGAGTTCTCGGATAAGGCCATGTTGGTGCCGCTCGGTGCCACTTTTCCCTGCGTTTCGTCCTTTTTCAACAATCGCAGGAGGTGTGGAGAACTTCTTAAGCCACTTGGTCCGCCATTCAGACCCTCTTCCTTGCCGGCAATGGACTTGTCTTGTTGATGGCCATTAAACAGGTTTGTCCTCTGAATGAAAGTTTAAAATTAAAAGAAAAATTACTATTATTAATATTTATGTAAACAACAATCAGAACAAAGTAAAGGTATATTTGGCCTTAAGAATACGATCAAGCTGTTCTCAGTCGAAGAGCACCCACTTTTAGTCGGTATCGAACTCACAATACAATCTAACTTCGCATTATACAATGCCTTACCACAAAAATACGGAAGACAGAGCAAGTTCCTGTTGTGATAAAACAAATACCATCTGGTATACGGTAATTTGAATTCTGACGCTCGGTGTTAAGCCGCTAATGAAGTGCACGCGAACACGAGGTTACAGCTTGGGCTATACCTCGCTCGGCTTCCAGTAGCAATATTGTTCATGAAAATATGGCCGGCTTTATCCTTTTCGCGATTGAGAAAGTTTTTTTTTTGTTTTTCTTTTCCTGTAAGTAACATATACATGCACGAAGAGCAAAATTCGTGATTAACGGAGGGCGAAAGTCAACCGACAAATGTGTTGGCTCGAGCGGTATCTGAACTCGTACCTTCGGCTAACCGGAACACTGCACAGCCAGCTGTTGAACCATCGAGTCAAATGAGAACAGTATAGAACAAAACATATTCCGGGAAAAAAAAAGGGCATCCTGAACTCAAGATATGAGTTAAGAAAAAGATAAGACGATTGCAATGTTGTAATATTTTGATTTTATTTCAAAGTCATTTTCATTCTCATCATGATTTTGAAATAGACGATTTTGAAAGAAAGTCGAAATATTACAACTTCGCCATTGTCTTATCCTGTTCTTCACTCAAATCTTGGGTTTTAGGATGTCCACTTTTTTTTCGGAATATGTTTTACTCCACACTTTTTAAAATGAGGATGTTTGAGTTCAATGCACGTTACGTGAACGAGAAATTCTCGCTAACCCTCGAAGTTTACCCGAAATGCAGTGTTTCAAGCACGATTTCAAATCCTCCTGGGTCAACACAGCTAAGATAATTGAGAGGTTTTCTCTTCATGGGATCCATAGAATGATTCCGAAATAGACTATCATGACATGTTCTAAGCAAAGTTGCATATGCATGTGGAGCTAAATAAACATTTGTCAAATGATCACGAAGTAATGAAAAGCTCTTGAATGACATGTCATTTTTTTTTATTGCACTCGCTCCATCTGGCGCACGACAACGAAGAGTTTTCTTAAGAGATTATAACAAGAAAACGCTGGGCATTAACTCTCGTTGTCCGTAAATGAAAAGCTATAGAACTTGTATTTTTGTTGAATGTCCAGGATAGAAAGCCCTCTTTAAGACATTACCGAGACCTATTCCAAAAAATGCAACATTTATTGAGATAATTGTAATTAAGATGGTTTTAACTGAGATAGTTATGATCCGCTCCAGGCAGGATATCTCCATTTAGAAAGTTAAATCATTTGGCACTAGCCAGAGTAAAATAAAAGAAGACTCCCGCGACCTGAGATAGTTATTAAGCCTTTCGGTGGAAATCGAACCCACGACCTTGGGAAGCCGACTGAGCTACGAAGCCATTGCTGGTAGACTGGTCAAAAATTCTGTCTTCATGATGGTAATACCACTAAAGTTTATTGGAACAGTCCTCGTAGCTGAGTCAGTAGACCGCTGGACTCATTTCCTACGATCTTCCTTTCGATCCCTGTCTAAACCTTTGATGTTGCATTTTTCTTAACAGGCCTTGGCTGGGTCTTAAATAAGATTTTCGCTCCTTAATTTAGGTGGTTTTAACCCTTTTCTGTTCACGATGTCTCCCCTTGACGAGTAAGATCGTCCAACGTTAGCCAGAGTAAAATTATCTGGCATTAACTAGAGTAAAATCGTCTAACGTTAAGCAGAGTAAAATGAAAATGTCGGGTACGGACCGGAAAGAGTTCAAAACAACTCTTCTGGATTTTTAAGGGTTGAAAAGTTCTTGCAATATCATAGAATCTTTCAGTTATTGGATGTAAAACCTTTGTCTTCGAAGGGACGGAGATGCGTTAGATTATATTCCTCAAGGTATATTTCCACTTGGTGCAAAATGTCAAGCGCGCGACAGCTGCATTGTTAAAACTGAATAGATTTGTTCTTGGCTCTATTCGAGAGCTCCTAAAACAAAAGAACAAAGTCGCGCGGGCGAAATTTTGCACCAAATGGAAATCCACCTTTAGAATGAGCTTCTTTAGACAGACTCCAGTTTCACTGAAGTCACGGAAGTCTTCATGAGGATGACGAAAGGATATGAAAGAACATATGGGCAAGGGGGATATAAAGGTAATGGGAAGATTAACGGAGGTGTTTGTGTTTGGAATGGATGAAAATGACGGTGAAGGAAGAGGGAGAAAGTGAGGGTAAAGGTAGCGGTGAAGGCATGGTTAGGGTTAGAGTAAAAATAATAGAAAGGGTGATAGTGCAGGTGAGCAAGCGAATGAAGGGTAAAGGTAAGGGTAAGAGCAAATTAAGGGAGAGGTATCGGTGGGAGTGATGGCGTGGGTTACGACGACTTTTGGGGTTACGGTACGGGAACGGTTTAGAGTTTGGTTCGGGGTAAGAATTATAGGATGGTCTATAACAAAACGAATTTCCAAATTTAGTTGTTCAATACATCGACAAATATAAGCAGGGCTGTAAATTCCATAAAATATCTGACCTCTGGACTGTTTTGTTTTGAAACTGTCTCCTTTTGCGTCGCTGTCTTGGTACTTGGACTCTTCTTTGCTACTTTCCCCAAGAATACACGGTCATTTTTTCCCAGCACACTCTGACTAACGCTATATAATCGGTCTCCGTCCTCAAACGTCCGTCTTTTTGTAATGCAGGTAATCGCCTGGGTGTCCAGCAATTCTTGGCCATACTGAAGAGCCTCTCCTCGGGATGGGTACTTTAATGGGTCTTTCAACAGAACATTCAGAAGGGTTTCTCCCTTGAAAACGTTATTGTAGGTTTGCCCACACCACGTTCTGGATCCAAGCTGTAAAGGAAGGAAAATGCAAATAAAACAGGTTAAGAAGGATCGTGCAAACCGTTCAACACATTTCCAACGAAAGATAAACTTATACATGAAAACCTCACTCGAAATCTTCAGCAAAATTGCATGATCACTGCGCAAAACGACAACGTTCACGGGACTTTCTTTTGGCAAGACATGAGGGTGCTAGTCATTGTCGATCCCATGACGCCTCGGAAAACTCGAAATCGGAGGCCCTTCTAAAAGACAATGAACACGTCCAAGATTTTGGGACATTCGTGCGGCACTTCAAGCTTACCCAACGCAATGCTGATACTCTCTTCGAAGTCGTTATTAAAGTGACGGTCGTTATCACAGTGAAGCCAGGTTCTCATATGAACACAAAGATCGTGCGGTGGTCGCACGATGTAAGTTTTCTTTAATTGTGCAATTATCATGCGATTATGAGAACATAACAGTCCCCGTTATCGTGGAGATCATGGCAGTCGTGGAACGTGAGTCGTGGAAATAGGTTTGGAGTCTACTTTCAAGAGTGGTTTTCATATAATCACAACGATCGTGCGACTATCGCCTGATGTTTACGATTATATGAGAACCAGGCTTAAGCTACCGCGACGTAAATTTCCAAACAGGACGAAGGGCATGTTAGACCTTGGTGAGCTCTCACTGATAAAACGAGATGAATGTTATACCCATATCTCTAACATTCACCTCGTCCGATATAATATCATATCGTAGCTGCCGCATGTGTACCACAAATGTCGAACATCCACCTGAACATGTCCCCACAGAGGCAACGATTTACATGCAATTTTAGAGTGTTAGTTCGTCATCTGAGTCTCTGTAGCTCTGTAGCTCAATCGTTAAAGCGTCTCACCGGTAATCAGGTGAACTAAAATTGTTGTATCTTCAGCACTGACAGTAAACATGACAGTTTTGCACATGCATTTGTGTCATAAGTATAGTTTACAGAGTTCCAATCCGCTTGGTATCGGACCTACAATCAATCGCTTTGGGCTCAGGTTTGTGCATCCAGTACAACACATATCAGGCGTCTCAATATACACACACCAAATACGCCAATGGCAATTTTTAGCTCGAGATTTTTAAGTAAAAATGACTTGGGACGCATACAATATAGCAAACTCGTCGAGTTATAGTAAGACAACAAAGTTCTCGAGTTGCTATTCTGTCATGACTGAAACTGTCCAGTTCCATGCAAGTATTAAATTTCAGTATACTTGGTTCGATGAATTTCTTAAAAGTTGTTAAATAAAACATGGCATTTCAACAACAGGTACGCTTATTAATCTAATAATTCTTTTAAAGACAGAAATGTCTGTAATTAGAGACCTATTTGACTAATTGAGAGCATCTAAGTATAGAAGTTGTATAAAGCCATCTTTATTTACCATATCATATGCCAAAATGGATCAGGAAATAGAATTTTTACAGCCAATCACACAATCATAAGCCAACGATTTACGATTATGTGAATGCTCAATTCTCAATTCTCAGTTCTCGATTATGTCAATGCCCGCAGTGAATGCTCAATGCTTAGTGATCGGCTATTTTTAATCGACTATTTAAGCTTTGTAATATGATTAATTTTGACATATTATGTACGAAATAAATTTCTGTCCCCTGACGATATTACAGCAATCGATATCAAAGATATAATATAGATATCAAACTATGCTGTGAAAACAAGTTTACCCAAACTGTACGTACACATTCTATTTAGATACCTTGTACGTATAAATATTTCTGCTATCTTTATTATATATTTTCAAACAAATCATATTCAGTTTGAGGACACTAATGAGAAACAGGTTGCATCTAATCAGAGTCATCTTTTCCGAATACTTAATAGTATATTGGAAGGATTGATAAGTTCTGAAGTAATGAATACTTTTAATGTTTCAAAACCTCCCTCATTTTCCCGATTCTCTGACACAACCTCCACCACAACAATTTAAAATAAAAAGAAAACATATTTTTTTTCCTTCTCTGACACACAAAGGAGTTGGCTGACTGTTCGTGTTAAGAAAAGTTGCTACGTCATTTTTGAATGATTACGGTCAGCCTGAAGTCGGTACACAGGTACTTATTTACGATTCTGCCTACCCATTTAGGTAGGCTCGTCGACAGGTGATCTTCCAGGTTTATTCCAGAGATAATGCAGCAAAAATCAAACGCAATGTGTCGGTTTATGTTCACTACATCTGTTGATCAGGCGCAGACTGAAGTTCACAAACCCTCTCTTTCTTTCTCTCAGTGAGTACTTAGTTATCTGGATAAAAATCCGACAGCTCAATTTCGCCCGTAGGAAACTGGGTTAGCAGACATGATAAGCGAAGTTGATATGCAGAGCCGCCATGTATATTGGGGCCATATACAAAAACGTGCCGAAAGCGTCCGCTGTTCACCCATCATGTGTTACTGACCCAGCTGCACAACTTGACAACTCGCGTAGGTTTCGAAATACCACGGGTCCGTTAGATAATACAGCCCAAACAGTCAAGTCTTTTATCTCCGAAACATTTTAACTGGGTTCTCGAAAATTGGTAGAGGTTTGAAATGGCGAGTTAAGAGCTCGTGTTCACAGCGAACGGCGTCAGATAGAGGGCAATATCGCACGTGAATAAAAATACAACTTTTCATGTCGCTTCGGTGTCCACACTTATTTCGCTCTGAAGTGACGATTCGCTTTTCTTAGCCCGGAAAAATGCTTGGTGAAAAGTACGTTATGACAGCAGTGACTCTAAAGTTAAGTCAGCAGTGATCGTTATCACGAAAGAAGCTAGGCTGTATCGATGACGATGCAGTAATTAACACTAATTTATATGTGTATATGTTTGTTCGTAAGATGTTTAGTAGCAAACGTGCTGGTGTGAAGAAGAGAACGAGGACATTTATCAGAACTTCAAGATTTTCCGACCCAGTGAACGTCGGGACCGGGGAGAAGACAATAACGATTAATGAACACTGCACATCAATACCTCGTCATCATATAGCAGTCGGAGACAGGTGAAAAATTATTGCAAGGGAAATATTCATGTCTACTGGGAAAAACTCCCCACCTAGTCAGTAACTGATGGCAACATACGTACTGAAATAAAGCAATAGAAGTGTTTAATTCAAAAACAATATTTTTCATTCAGCTTGAAGCGAGTGTGACAATCTTCATCCCTATTGATGTACGATTTTCAGTCGGTCGTATTGTTTGGTTACTTTAACTTACTACTAAATGACGCAAGTTTTCGCTTGAGTGTATCTTTTCTGTCGAAAATAAAATTATTGTCCAAACAAGCGACAAATTTCACCCATTCAATCCCTTCATCAACTACAGCAAGAATGAGTTTGAGTAGTAAACCCCTCTTGATTAAACTGTCGCCAGAATATGAGACATAGCCACCTGCTCGAAAAGAATTTATCGTGTTCTCGGGTAGCTTCGGTGAGAAAATCTGATCCGCGACGCTGGATATTTACCGGGCAAGATTATGCAGTACGTCCTTTCTTCTCTCCCAATGGGAGACAAATTTACACAACCAAACAAGGCGAAACTTTTAAAAGATAATAACGAGTAGCAAAGTCACGAAATTAGCAAGGCCACTCTTCCAGCAATGATACAAATGTCATTATAACATAGTTTACCTGACAAACCGCAAGCGTTTTATCGAAATGTGGAAGGACATTTTCTCGTACTAAGCTTGGCTAATTGTTGGAGGGGACACGAAACAAAAACTGTATTCGAAATTAATTTTCTCGCGTGAAATTGAACTCAGCCATGAAATTTCTCCCTCTTTGCTGGCGACAATGTGGCTACGTGTAGTACAAGAGACACTTTCTATGTATAAAATGCTACCAAGAACTACAAAATCTGAAACCTTTCTACAAGGTCTACGAGTCTGGCGAACATATAAGTATATATTTATCAACACTTACATTTGAAACGGCCACTGCTTCGTCCAAAACAGCTCTCAGTTCAGCGGACGTCGCCATCCTGAAAACTAAATGAAAAATCTTTCCAACGAATTATCTGTTCTCATCATTCGGTCGAGCTAAAATTGTACTCCGCGATTTGCAACACAACTGAGCTCTGTATATGCAAATCAACTTTATTTTTACCACTACAGGAAATCCAACAAGCAGGTTATTTGCAAATATGAAGTAAAAACAATTTAGTGATAGGCGCTGTCGTCAATTTAACGGATTATTTGCATAATAAGGCTAACAAATTGCGACAAGCCATACGGTGCAGGTCTAAGAGAGTCGAGTTAAAGGAGAGATGAGAGGTTTCCAAGGAAACGCTTAAAACAATTTTAAGGGAATATTGAACTTACTTCCATGGGAAAACAGAGCGCTTAGACAAAAGCGTTATTGAAATGTTTGGCTGTTCAGTAGGCCACCACGGTGACGTTTTCATCAGTTGCGACGTCCCACGGTTTGCGAATTCTAAATGACCTAAGTCAAGATATATTATCAATCCAGAATGGAAGAAAAACAAAATTTCCGGCGAACGCGAGTTACGACGCAAGCAAACAGAGATAAAAATGAACAGCGAGAACGAAATCCACGAACCCTGGTATTTAACTAAATGGAGACGCACATTTTCGTGGAGAATTTGGCTCAAGCTGCTTTTTGTTCTGAGGGTTTGTTTAACGCCCACGTCTGCCATATGCTACCGGATGATACCGCGAGATTTCTCAAGAAACTCAACAAAACTTTGTGCCTTCTCGATTTCAGAGTACTCCTAAGCCAATCTACGAGCGTAACTAACTCGCCTAACTCGGAATCTTAACCGATGCCCTCCTTACAACTGATGTGGGCTAACAGCTACCAATAAACGGGCCTAAAGTGCTTTTCGGCAGCAGACTTAAAAAAATTAATAACCAATATTCATAATTCGTTGCATCAGGGCTTCAAGATCAACCGACAAGAACGGCATTCCATTGAAACTCAGAGTATGCGGCTTATTATGTGACCCAGAAGACCCCGGCCAACCGGGCTGAACGGGGTCATGAAATGTTTTCCATGGCCTTAAAAAGACAATTTGAAATAACTTTGGGTTGTTCCTATGGCCAAACCAGACTGATTAGACCTAGTTTATATGCTGTGCCGTGCCCAGCCGTATCAACGCTGGCACGGACTCGGCTCAGCTTATAAACTGAGTAGTTTAGCCAAAGGCGGCGTGGCCCACCGGGACATTTCCTGGTGAGCCCCAAGAATTTGTAGCTTGTGGGTCCCAATGCTTTGTAGGCAGAAGGCCCTAAAGTAAAGCGTTATGTTGGGCGCAAAAACAGCAAAAACGTGACGTTCTGGGTAGAGTTATAAAATTTAAAGCACCTGTAGGCCCTGCATGGGGTCACTTTTAAGTACATTTTATTATCGACCAGAGTCATTATAGACCCATTTTATGATATCAGTTGTTTCTTCCAAATTGTTATCTCAACGAATTTAACGTTTTCACATCTTCAATTCACGACGTATTTTTATTGGCACCAGTCTCCTCACCCTCACCTTACACCCCACTGATAAAAGTGGGCCCTTAGCATATCATTTCGAGGACCCTATCTGAGAGCCACGCCGCCACTGAGTTTAGCCGTGCCGAGCCGTGCCAAGCCGAGCCGAGCCGCACGCATTTCAAGGCTGTGCTGCACAGTTCAGCACAGCTGAAGTTCGGCTTATAAACCGAGTTGAGGTGAGCTGTGCCGTGCCGACTCAAACGCTGCTCTGCCAGCCGAGGAACACAGCTTTGGCGTTCTTCCTTGTACTTTTGATACACGATAATCGTTATAACGATTACGATACGACTAATTGTATAGTAAAACGTTTAAAGGCAAGAACCTAGTAGCTTTTCCAACTTGCACCACAGCAATGAAACAGAAATTGCAAGTTGTGGGAAACGTAACAACACCTTCACACGAGAAACTAAAGTTTACAAATACGGATAGGCGAATCCATGTTTTCTGGTGCAAACGTCGCCAAAACAATTAGCAGACACGCTGGGAAAATGTTTTGAAGACGTTCACACATGGTTTGCCGACCTGCGTTTGTAAGCTATGCTGACTTATGGCGCCTTTACACGCACCATTTTGTCCTCCAACTTGCAATTTACTTATAAGTTGCGCTGGGGAAAAAAAAGTTAAAAAAATAGGTTATGATAATACAAACCTGACCACATTTCTTGCACCTTGTGACGTTGCACAAAAAACGATAAAACTGCCCACTGCAATATTGCTGTTAGACGCAGCAGTTCCCTGTAAAACTTGCACTGTTGAAAGACGTTTGGTTAACTGCAAGAAAAATTGCTGCATACGGAAATATTTTGTGCAGTATTCCATAGCCCTTATTCAAGACCTCTATTATCGTACGGTGACTCACAGAATAAAAGTTTAAACAATGTATTCACCAATACACACCTACCTTGAAAAATTAAAAGAAATTTATGGGGCTTTTGGAGGGTGTCCTTGCTTCTTTCTCGCTCTTGTTTTTATCGGGGAATTTTCACTTATTTGCACGTTTCCTTAGTTAGATTACAGACGGATGAACCATGACGCAAACCTGAAAAAGACATGGAATATGTAGAACTTTAACAAAAACAAGTCAAAAATGACTTTGCTTATTTCTACGTATTTCTATCAATTGCGTTTTGGACAGTGTGCCTTGACCAGGTCAGATGAGCTGGTGTAGTTTATAAGGTTAATCTGACAAAGGGTAAATGTTTTGAAAAACACTTATAGAAATATGTAAAGTTGACGACTTATTTGACTTATTTAATGCATACCTTTTACGTCTCCCGGAATTTGGCCACTCCTCCCGATTCACCGAGAGCAGGCTTCAATTTCCCAGAATTAATATCACGCCAGAGATAATTTATGAAGACACTGTTGGTTATCCCCCATTGAAATGCAGCTTCGGCTTTTTCAACGGTGAAAAAGATCTGCACAGGTCAAAGATCATTGCTGGATGAATTGTTCCTGAGAATCAAGATCAAACTGGAGGAACGCTGGACTGAATACAAGCCAGATGAACACTTGTTGAAAATGGCAGAAAAGGCAAGAAAAGCTTACAAAGATTCACTGAGGAATGAGAGCTCGTAAAGAACTTAAATTTAACATCAAATGTACAGTGAAAAGAAACATAAATAAATGTCCCACAGCGCAGTTTTTGAAAATGTCATTTACCAAGTTCAAGTCTCCAATTATCCATTATCATAGAGGTTGTGGCCAAACTGTGTACAAAATCTTCCCGATAGCTATTTAGAAAACTTGACAGGTATGTTACTGTCGTTCTGGCATGTTCCTTATCTTTTGTAACGTACTTCAAAAACTCAATGATACATGAGGAAAATACAAACGAAAATCATAACCACAGCGGTCTTTAAATATCATTCTCAAACTCATTAATAATTCATAAAGCAAAAACAAAAGAAATACATAATCAGTATTTAGAAATCGGAGGAAGATTACAGCTGAATTTTTCCAACTTTCGGCTGGATTTTCGCCTAAAATACTGGTTCGTTTGTGAAGCAATTTCAAACACTCGTTTAGTGTTCTCCCTCCGATTTCTAGATACCTCGAAACTCGTTAAAAAAAAACTCGGTTTCGCCTCGTTTTTCAACTCGTTTCTCGGTATCTAGAAATTGGAGGAAGTACACCAACTCGCGTTTGAAATATTACTAAAAACACGCTTACTTTTCTCCTCAATTTCTGCGGCTCAGAACATAACAATTATTAAACTTTCGTCGCAAATTAACATAGAAAGGAGTTCGTTCTTGAAGTCATTTAAAAACCTCGCAGTACGTCCTTTGTCGCATCTAAAACACCCGACTATTGTTTCGTGGTTTAAATTCTATAAAGTACTCCTGCTTGTTTTTTAAATATTGCTTAAAACATTGTAAAACTTTTTCTGGTTTCCATAGGACTTTAGAACGATAGGTGGAAGCTTTGGAGAACGACAAATGACGTGAAAACACCAGCCGGAATGGCGGGCTGTTTTCACCGAATTTAAAGTTGTTCCAGTATTCCTAAAGTACCGCATATCCGTAACTCTATGGAAACCCTCGGTAGAATATTCTCGGTTTCTTTCTCAAGATAACCTGTAAACAAGTGCAACAAACAAGCAATATTTGAATGAACATAATACGTGAATTACGAGTTTTCTTCTGTCAAACAGTTGAAGAGAACTGTCCAATCGACTCCTAAATCCTCAGTAACACATCAAAAACAGACAATAAAAGCATGTCTTGTCCTTCACTGGAAACCCAGCAAGGAAGAAAGAATGGATTACAAGTCACTTACGCAGACTTTTGCCGCCAAACACTCGGTCGGGATCATCAAATACTTAACAGGCATATTTAGGCACCCGACACGGCGACATGGCGACGATGAAAATTCCTGAAGTTCTTGCATCAAACGAAACTGCTTTTAACTTACAATGCAATGAACTCTTGATTTCATTTTTCAACACCTGAAAATTTTGAACCACTCTTGTCAAAAGTTTCACATTAAGAAAAAGACCCGTAAAAATGTTCTTTGTGTCGTCGCGTGCAGAACCACCACAACATAGAACACTCAAAGAACTATTCATTTGCTCATATTCGCTCAAAAGTTTGAGAACGTAGTCCTCTGTGAGATGTGCTGTTTATGAAACAGTGTGATCTGTCCGAGAGTTTTTCATTAAAAAATACTGACAAAAAAACAACAATCGCTGTAGAGTTTGAGATGGATGTTTTGTTGGTATGTTTAAATTTCTGCAAAAGATTCGTCGTAAAGGTCAGACAGTTACCATGTAACCTACATCTCATCGCTCAAAGAAGCATGAGAAGAAGTTTGGAAGGACGAGAAATGGCGTGGCTTGGAAGTATAACCTGGAAAAGTGAGTATTTTCAATTTTATTTCAAGTACTTCGAACATTCCAAAAAACTTTTTCCAAGTGCCCAGTCAACATCGAGTTCGAGTGATCGTCCACGGTATCAAAACACGAGAGAGTTTAAGAATCTCTAGTGGTGTTGCCCCGAGAGATTTATTGCTTTCGAGTGTTTCATTATCGTGGGTAAACACGCAAACCGAGCGACTGAAACGTCTTCTCAAACGATCACGATTTTAATAAGATTTGAAAACTTTCTTTAAAAAATTGAACTCGTGAGACAACGGCCACAAAGTGTGAAAAATTTGTTCGTCCCAACATTGTTTGACTCTCTGGAGGGAAAAGTGAACCCGTACGTGACTTCACCATCTTTTAAATAATTTAAGGTCAAAATTACGATCGAAATTTTACGGGATACACACTCAAACACGGACGCCCCGTGACAAGAAATATGTTTATAGTGGTCAGTATAAAGTGGTTCACCATTTGTAGCACAACGTTGTTCACTGTGTGTAGCTCAGCGTTCGCCACAACATTGTTCACTCTGAGCAACACAGAATTGTTCGCAGATTATAGCTCATTTATTACTGTGTACAATACATAACGTCATTCACTATGTGTAGCAAAGCGTTTTTCACTGTGTGGAGGATAACAATGTTCACTCTGAGCAACAGAGAATTACTCAACCAGTATAACACGTGGTTTACTAAGTGTACAGCATAACATTGTTCACTGTGCCTACCACAACAACGTTTGTTCACTGTGCGTAGTACAGCACTTGTCTATTAACGTCACATAATCTGTGATGTAGTCGAGGTTACATGTGTTCACGTGAGCGGAGACTGTCCTGAAAGGGCCGGAATCTCCCAATTCCAGCAGAATCATTGAAATTGGAAAATTTGTTGAAAGAGAAGTTGCAAACCAGTAACTTCACTCACTCTAGACTTGGCCGCAAAAGGGTCCAACTGCTAATATCGTCAGACTACGTCCCTGGCTTACACACGCATGAACATGCACTCAGTACCAGGACTAATATCAGGTCTGTTTAGAAAATTCTAGCCAACGGTGATGACAGCATGATGGCCAAGGAGTGCATCAGAGTTAATGTATCAGCAGTGGATCCCAAGCCCTAACCTAGTGCTAGCTTTTTAACTATCCCTAGTCCTACCTACAAGCCCTTAGAGTCCTAAATCCTTGCCCTAACCCCAGCTCCAACCACAACCCTAGCCCTAACCATAACCCTAAATCCCAGGACCTAAAGCCCTAGCCCTCAGGCCTAATCCAAAAGTCTATCTCTCATGCCCTAGCCCTGTAGCCCCACCCTTGAAGCCCTAGCGTAAAACTCTGGCACTACAGCCCTGGCACTACAGCCCTGGCACTACAGCCCTGGCCCTATAGTCCGGCCCCTAAAGCGCTATCCCCAAAGCCTATTCTTAAAGCCCTAGCCTTACACCCTACACTTCAAAGCCCTGGCCCTAAAAACGCAGCCCTCATTTTCACCTTAATCTTCCCCTCGTCGAAACTCTTACCCAAGCCTTAACGTTAACATTAACCTTAAAATAAACGACAATCACATAATTTCAGTGCACATATTAAAAATGGTACGAAAAGCTTTAAAGCCAACACGTAATGACGTAACACGGCTTACTATATCCCTTGTACTTGGACGTTGTAATAACGTTTTTAATAGTACTAGCTTTTACTAACTAACGTGTATGATAAAATTTTTGTACATTTCGTTTATGAAGAAAATAATGCCAATCGAAAGTTTGCTCTATTAAGCACGGAAATTCCAGTTTTACACGTCTTACCGAACTGCTGAAAGTCCAAAAGGACCTCATGGTTTCAGTTCATAAGAACTTCCAGCTGAACCAGACGGGCACTTGTGTCCCCAGGCATTCGATACGGAAGAAGACCAGCGAAGGTTATCAGAGCCTTGGCTTGTTGTCGGAGATTTCTGCGAAACTACAAGGAAACAAAAACTATACTTAAGCTAAAAAATACGGAATAACTTTAATTAATATCTCAAAAAGTGCTAATTTAACCTCATGTTACATCTGGAAAGAAAACCGTTGTTGCATATTGTTCTTTGAGAACTTAGGAAAAAAACAAAAACTATGTTTAAGCTAAGAAATATGGAATAGCTTTAATTAATATCTCAGAAAGTCTTAATTTAACCTCACGCTACATTTGGAAAGAAACACTTTGTTAGATATGGTTCTTTGAGAATTTAGGAACCTCTTTCTTCCTACGTAGTAGACAAGGGTTTTTAGCGACAAAAACGATAGGAAGTCGAAAAACTTCAAGCTTTTGAGAAAAAAAAAATGTTAAATTTCTGAAATACAAAAATAAATTAAATATACCATTACTTGAAGTCAGAGCCAGCCGACAATTTGAAAAAATACAAGATAAAACATATTCCGAAGTGGAACATCTTGGAAATTCAGGATACGAGTCAAAATCAAGACGAAAGTTGAATTAGTAATATTTCGGTTTTATTTCAAAACCATTATCGGACCAATGGATCGTTAATTTTTTAGTAAATTAAAACTTTTACCATTTGAAGTCCACCTTCGTCACGATTTGATGGTGCAATCGGACTTTGATAGTCGGACCTAAAATGAAATAAGACCAGAACTAGCCACGAAGGACATTGAATTAAAAAAGAAACTGTGGGAGCGTGCCATTGTGGTCGTTTTCAGTTTTAACGACTTGTTTCACTCAGTTTTATACCAACAGAATAAACAGATAAGAGGAATACTTCTTTACTAAGGATTTCTAAAGAAACAGGGAGCACAAACAAGTATAAAATAAAGAATGTTTGCTGCGTTGTAGCAGAGCGAATGATCGGTGACATTCGTCCCGGGATTTGTGCAACAATATTGCTGTCCCTCCTGAAATACAGTTTATACAAATGAAGTAAACCTGTGTAAACTGGCAGTATAGGAGGTTAGGTTGTCCTAGAGTCAAGTTGCTGCTCTACTCTATCACTGAAAATGACCTTTGACGACAAAACTGCACGTTTTGCTGCTGAATTTGTTGCAGATTTTCTTTTTTGCTGTTTGCTATCGTTTCCGCGGCCACGTCTTGCTTGTCCAATCTCATTCTAATCTGATTTAAGTTTCTTCTTTTTATTATTCTTTTCTGGGTTTTTTTCCTCCCCTGTTTCCTACTAGTACCATTGGTTATTGATCAACTCTATCCCACACAATTCCTCCCTATCAAACCCGCTCCCTCCCTCACTACCCCATTCTATCCTATCCCACTCCAACTCACTTCAGTTGAATCCAACCCCTATTCACCCCTCTCCTTTCCTCCTTTCTCTTGTCAATGCTCCTTCTTCCCTTCCCTTTCCTTCTCTTTCCTTTCCTTCTCTTCCCTTTCTTTTTCTTCCCTTCTCTTCCCTTTCCTTCACTTTCCTTCCTCTTTCTTCTCCTTTCCTTCTTCTTTCCTTCCTTCTTCTTTCCTTCCTCCTTCCTTTCCTCCTTCTTTCCTTTCCTTTCCTTTCCTCCTTTCTCTCTCCTTTCCTTCCCTTTTCCTTTCCCTTTCCTTTCCCTTTCCTTCCTTTCCCTTTCCTTTTCTTCTCCTTTCCTTTTACTTTCCTTTCCTCTCCTTTCCCTTCTCTTCCCTCCCCTCCTCACAACTCTTTTAGTTTGTCCTTACCTGTTACTGCGATATTTACGGTGCAAGATTGTCATGGTAGCAATTAACACGTCCGGGAGACATCGTCTGATCTGCAAGTCAATTAAAATATCCACATTAGCATTACATTTATTTATTGAACCACAATCGCATTCAATGCGATTTGCAATCATAAGAATGCCTCGATATGTTGGGTGTGTTGGTGACACAGTGGTAGTGCACGTGTCTCTCACCACTGTGACTTGGGTTCGTCACATGTAAAAGGAGTGTTGTCTTTTTTGACTCTACCAAGCATCGCAGGTTTTCTCAGGGTCTTCCAGTTTCCTCCTGTGGTAACACTGGACCCATGAGAGGTGGCCCTAATTGGACCTCACGGGAGAACAGCTTAAGCAGCTGATGAGGTTATCCAGTATAAATAAACACACTATACTTAATTTAACTTAACTATATTACTTACCTCGTCGGTATATTGTCGGAAAGCTGAGACTTTTTGTTCAACACTTTCTCTGCTCAAGGGAATCAGTTGAAGTTTTCTTATAACCTAAAAATGACAAAACTCCAATGGTCTCTGACTAAATTGCAATAATTCATCACGCCTCGTCAATTTTACAACTCAAAATTACAAAATACGCGTATCTTGAGGAGACACTACTCTCTGAAGGGGCTAAAAAGAACCAAGTAATGCTACTCAGTAGCCACATGAAACTAAGGTGGTCAAATACATTTCTCTGACCTCAATCGGGATTAAAATGTATTTAGGGTGACTAAGTTGGCAGAGCACTGACCATTTTCAAATCACGTGAAATTTAGTTATTTTTAAATGAAGAAAAATTTCAACTTATTCCTTACCAGCCTAATGCTCTACCAACTGAGTGACGGGGCTAGTTTGAAAGAGGAAATATGATACACATGTGGGAGCTGGGTTATGACTTTCCAGATTTATCTCGACGGTCAATCAGCCTCCTCCCCGCTTCCTTGTCCTTGGCATTATAGCCGAGTCCATAAATCAATGGATGTGATAAATAAAATCCTTTCTTTCGCAATTTCTACCAAGATACTATGTTTCCTGTACGCAAAGGAATATCGTTTAATGGACAAGTTGATCTTTTTTTGGGTACGCTCAACTTACCACAAAGAAAAAAATAGTGTCTAGTATACATTTAACCACGATTCTTTACCGGGCAAAAAAAAACATTCTACTTCACAAAAAAATGGGGGTTCGGAACAACTAAATCTAGTTCTAGGGATGGTTTTATCCACTTATTCATTTTAATATACCAGACAACGATTACTGGTAATTAGAACTAATAAAGGTTCGCAAAGCACTGTGGAAAAACGTGAGTGTAGCTTACTACTTCGATACCGTGAATTAAGCAAAGGTAACTTCATTAGGATGACTACCTCAAAGGCTTCGTCCATTTGCTCTAAGTGATACAAGTCGAAGAACTGGACCAGGTCACAGAGCAAGTAAAATGTGTTGCAACGGCTGCGAGAAGCGGTATTTCCCAGACTTTTGTATCTGAAAGATAAACAACTCCAATCATAAATGGAAAAAAATTCGAGCTTTTCGTGTAAAGGAAACATGGACTTGGGAGTACAACGTCCACTATGCCACAATGGACTCAAACAGCAATTCGAAAGCCACAGGTGCATGAAAATTTAAAGTACTTTCTCAGAGAAGTCGAAAATTGAAACTCAAAACTCGGAACTAGGAACATGGAAGTCGGAACTCGCAACTCGCAACTCGGAGCTCGAAGCTCGGAACACGGAACTCGGAGCTTCGAATTTGGAAGTCCGAACTCGGAACGCGGAACTAGGAACGCAGAACTAGGAATGCGGAACTAGGAATGCGGAACTAGGAATGCGGAACTAGGAATGCGGAACATAGAACTCGGTAGTTAGCAGTCGGAATTCGGACCTCGGAACTTGGAAATAAGAACTCGGAATTTGCGAGTCGGAACGCAGAACTGGAAAGTCAGAATTCGGAACTTGGAACTAAGAACTAGGACTTCAAAGTTCTTACTTCCGACTTTCGAGTTCCGGCTTCCGAGAGCCGAGTTCCGATTTCTGACCTTCAAAGTTAAGATTTATAAGTTCCGAGTTGAAAATTCTGCGTTCCAAGTTCGGGTTCCAAGTTTTGAGTTCGGAGTTCCGACTTCCAAGCTCCGAATTTCATTTTCTGAACTCCGAGTTCGAAATTCCGACTCTCAAATTCTAACTTTTGAGTTTCGACTTCCAAGTTTCGATTTCCGACAACCAAGTTACCACTTCCTAATTTCAAGTTCCAAGTTCCGAGCTCCAAGCTCCGAAATTCGACTTGCGACATCCAAGTTCGACTTCCAACGTCAAAGTTCCAACTTCCAAGTTGTCTTTTTTACACATCGTTCAAAACTAGTGCAGCACTGCACTGTTCTATCATTAAAAAATACATTTTGTTTTTGCAGCTCAATGTAATAATAACACATTACCTTTCTGCAACTCCAAATGCTAAGGTTTTTAATCTGTCTCTGTTGGAGTGTGGAGTTGGAGCTGTCGAGACCACCTGCAAAGGTAGTATAGGATTAGTACTGACGGACAGAAACGAATGGAAAATTTATCAAGCAACTAAAATAACCCCGTTCACACGAAGAGTATGTTAAAGTGTATGCGAAGCCCAGAGAGAAACTCCCTTATTTCAATGAACTCTCTAAGTTATGGCAACTGGCTTTACAGCTGTAACAGCTCAGTTTTTTAGTACCTTAAGAACGAAGTGAGCAATGTAAGAAGTGCGAAGGCCAATGTTTTTTCATTTACATAACGAACATGTTTTAGTACCTCAAGAACAAAGTGAACCATGAAAGACCTTTTCAAACCAACGATTTTTCCATTTACATAAACGAACAAGTCACAGTACCTCAAGAACGAAGTGAGCAATGAAACAACCGCGAAGGCCAATGACTTTTTTATTTTCAGAACAAATCTTAGTATTTCAAAAACAGAGTGAGCCATGAAAGGACTATGAAGGCCAATGATTTTTCAATTTACATAACGAACTTTCCATACGCGCTTTAAGGCATCGTACAACTTTGTCATGCGCACAAAAAAACAAATGCACGTAGCCTCTCAACAACGCTAATGTGGATGTATAAGCAGTAACGTTACTTAACCTTGAAATTTCAACGAGTAAAGATTTCTGTAGGAAACGTTTTGGACACTAAGACTTAACCAAAATTGGGTAGGGTCGTATGAAACATAAAAGAACTGGTTAGAAACCTTAAATCTTGATCTTAGCCGGGTTTAACAACTTTTTGATGTTTCCCCTTACCTACTCACGCTTACCACATCGGGTTTCGCTCACAACACGTCCAAATGTTCCCACGATTCAGAGCTCGTACTTGATTGGTTGTCCATGGATTACACGATTTTATTTTTTTTGAATAGGGATCTTTTGAGCCGCAAGGAATTTGCAAGGAGTTACCATTCTGGCATTCAATTACCTTTTCATGCACTGCGTTACCTTGAAATTGCACTGGTTTCATCCAATCACGATTGAGCAATTTTATGTATATTATAATTGCAGTTAAATCGCGGACAGCGGATTTCAATTTAGTCAAACAAATACTGACCTGACTTAGAAGTTTGTTCAGTACTTCCAGCGTTTTCTCGTGGTTCTATAAAAACAACATTGTTCTGTCGAAATACGGAAGATCAACAAGAACCAATAAAAGGCAAAGCAAAAAAAAAAAAAAAAAAACAGGAAAGAAATTGATGGTCTTCTTCTGTAATAGCTCTGAGCATGCGCACTCACCTTAGCCAGATCGTAAAGTTTAGCGGCCTCTTCAAACAAACCCTTCTCTTCTGTATCCTTGGCAACAACTTCGATAATGTTTTCGACGTCTCCACGGAATTTATCGATGCACCCCAACTAATTTAAAAATCACGTTTCGACAGATACTATACACGCACTATAAACTATGGTGACAAAATTCACTAGATTATGTTTGTATCGTGCAAATTAGACAAAAGAAAAACTCAAACCGGATCAAATAAATTTGCTTCTCTGAATCTAGAAATTGGTAGGACTCTAACTCTCATTCGAAATACTATTCAATGAAGTATGAACACGTTCTTTACTGTAAAAACGGGAAATCGAGGAAGACTGGCAAATCATGTCAATTGTTGAGCGGATGTTCTAGCACAAAATAGCTCACCTGTCGACTGCCTTCAGGTTCCATATGTCCCAAAAGCATATCAAACTACAAGGTAAAAGAAGCCAAAATATGAAGCTAAACCTACTTATCTGGTAGGTATAGAAATTTAAAAATATGAGGTATAATTTTTTGCGATTATATCCGCCCAAGTACTAACGACATACGCCCACGTTTTACTATTTCTCAAAGGATTACAATTCGATTCCAGTAAGGAATTGAAAAAATTCTCTGGGGTACGAGTTTGATGAACGTCGGTAACCTGCCGTGGCAGACTGTTCATGTGGTCTGAAACGTAAAGATTGAGACACCAATGAAACACTGTTACTTTCTTCATCGACAGGGAGTGGAGTTCTTTGAAAATGCTTTGGGATATTGAGGTAATAAACGCGGGAGAATTTGCAGGGCATTTAAAATAGAAACTGTTTTGAACTATAAATGGAAATAATAGCTCCCATTAAAAGCACTAATAGAGTATTAGTAAATAAAACGATGGAATCTACCAAATCACAATGGAAGATAAAACGTAGGCAAGGAATTTACTCTATCACACCTCACGGGTCTCCAGCACAAGTTCACTGACACACTTGCTGAACAGATTTTCACCATATGGGCTTCTCAAATGTCTGAAAAGTAATGAACAGACTTTAGAAATACTTGATACATACTTATCCATGCAATCATCGCATTTGTTAAAAAGGAAACCAAAGCTGTTTTCTTTTCATTATGCTTACCTTAGGAGATAGAAATATTGCAATGCCTCCCTAGGGTCAGTAACCTCGAACTTCCTCGTGTACGATTTGATTAGGCGTGCGAAATTTAGCCTACGAATTCCGAGGTCGGAAGAATCTCTTGTGACTGAAAAAATAAATAAATAATTTTCTTTTATAGTTTTAAACCGGAATTCATCCAAAAGATAAAGGTCACATTTTCCAATTCATAAGATCGTAAAAAGTAAATTAGAGTCCAAAACGTTGTTGGGAACTGGAAATAAATACAGTAGACCTAAAAGCTCAAATAAACGGCAAAATTGGTGAAAATACAAACCACGTGAGCGGTTGACCAGACAGCGCAAATCAGACTAAGGCAAAGTCAGACAAAATCGGACAAGAATAGAATAGGATGAGATATAGTAGGAAACAATAGGATAGAATAGGATTTAACAGGACAAGATAAGATAATTGATAGGACAATATGGATCGAATATCATAGGATGGGATGATATAAGATAGGTATTGTTAGAATATGAAACGACAGGTTGGATACGATAGGACGAACTAATGAAGGACAGGATAGGATAGGATAAGATAGGATGGGATAGGATAGAATAGGATGGAATAGGATAGAATAAGATAAAGTAGGATTGTGTAGGACTGGATTACATGGGGCTACTTTATTCAACCAGGTTCGCTCATCCAGCAAACAAAGCTGCTATTCAAAGTAGGACTATGTAAGGTTAAAAACACACTTCATGTACAATGGTCGAGCAGGTTAACCCCCTCCAGGCGAGTCCTCTTCATTACTCTGGCGTGGAAGAAGTAGACTGTGAGTCAAAAAAATCGCGGGATAATCCCTTTATATCGTAAGTACGTAAAGAAGTGAGGATATAATTAATTCTTTGAACCTGTTCAACTTTGCTGGTAATGGCGAAAACATACCAACAGTTCTCAAGTAAAGTGTGTCCATATTCGCGTACCTTACCATCATGCAATTGCAGACGTACCCCAAACAACAGCAGCCTTATGACCTGCGACCGCACTGGGCTCCAGGATGGCAATCATGACCGCAGTGGTAGGGGGCCTGAGGTTACCATCGCAATTCCAAACGGTACTTTTAATTAATTGGAGAAAAATTCTTGAGATCTTTATTAAAGGTTTTGTTGTTACGGCATTAAAACTGATATGTTGACGATGTAGAAAAAGAATCAGCGGCAAAGTGGAGCCGACGATGGCTCCACTAGCTAGAAATCAGGCTGCCTCTTTTGCGGCTACCGCGTTTAGTGTGGCTAGGCCCATATTACCATGTGCACCATTCATATTAATGGCTGACAACCAGGCAGTGTACCATACATATTAAAAGCTGACAACTAGGCAGTGCACTAGACATAATGATTGACAACCAGGCAGTGTACCATACAATAGAACATTATGGCATTTACACTCGACCACTAACTGTTAAGTAGATAATTTTTTAGAAGGATGAAAATCTCGAATGTCTAGATATTTTCTAAGATCCAACCGGGACCAGTTGCGAAAAATGCAACATTGGATTCCCACCCGGATGGCCCAATGTTGCATTGTTCGCAACAGGTCCCGGTTGGGTCTCAGAAAATCTCTAGACACTCGAGATTTTCATCCTTCTAAAAAAATAGTGTACCATACATATTAATGACTGACAACCAGGCAGTGCCTCTGGCAACGTGAGTCGTGGACGTACTACTTACGTAATTGCGCTTGAACCGTTTCGGGTAGGATGAGGAATTTCCTAATGTACATAACGATGGCAAAGTGAATGGCGTGACTGCGATACGAATCGATACGTGACAGAAACTCGACGGCCTGTAAAGCAAAGGAAAAAAAACAGGTTGATAGGCATAGAAAAGAGGTCTAATTCCTGGGTTTAACTCTGCTGCAGAGTAGCAACTTGACATAGTTCTACTTGAAATGGCAGACAAAATATGGCATGTCAATTAAAAAGAAATAACATCACTTTAGAATATTCACGATTAGCACAAGTACGCTCGAATAAGCCATCGCACCAGTTTGTCAATGTTTATTCATCACCTGTCTTAGATCTGGTGATAATTATACAGAAAAATGAGCGGATACTTACTGCTTCAAATTGGGCAGATAGCATAAGAACTTGGAAGTATAACAGAGGGTTCTCGAGGGCATTGAAATACGTCTCACCTGGATAAAATATCCATTAACGTTGTGAAAAGAAATACCATTTTTAACTATACTTATTCCGACGGGTCCAGACACTCGTCAAATACGTTAACATCTTTCAAGAGTTACAGGTTTGCAAATAGTTAAAATATCCTTGAAGTATAAAGTCATAGTTCTGAGATTACTAAACACGAAAAAAGTTGCAGCATTTCCAGCATTTGCTACAGAAGGAAATCGATATCTAAAAACAAAACAACAGTTACGATTACCAGCTAAAGAATGATAGGCTGAGGTAAGCTGCACACCTTTAAGATCGCACCTTTACAGTGCTAAAATTCCAACACTGCTGCGTCACTGAAGGGCAGAAAATTGCGCAAACTTGAGAAAAACTTCAGAAAATGTGTATTTTAAATGCAACATACCGTATTCTTCCAATAATAAGTACTGCAAATGCTGCAGAGTCAAAGTATCTTGACTGTAGTCCCTTTTATCAGTAGCTGTAACAATTTGGCATAACTACGACAGAAACGAAATTAAGAAAAATCGACCAACAGATCCCAAAAACGTGTCACACGCAGTACTTTAGCTATTTATTCTGCATGAAAAAGTTTGTAGTTTTCAGGGTATCTTCTGCCGAATTGAGTGCCGCAAAACCAAATATTAAAGTATTTTCTCTCGGCACTTCAGGAAAACCCGAGCCCGCAGATGAACTAAACCGCGGCACCAACTGCATGGCCTGTATTTCCTTAAGGCATCAAGTTACACCAATGTTAACAGATTTTTTTTCGTCCAGTAATGATTTGACATCCTCGGCTCAATGCCAACGTTCGTTTTGTTCCCCTTGAAATCTGGAAATAGAACATAGCCCTGAAGCCTGGCACTCGTGCAAGATGGGGAAGAGAACTTGGTATTTTGGCAATTTGGTTGCTCGTGATTCATAACCAAGCGTCACTTTGCGTAAGCCGTCTGTAACCTACAGTTAATTTTATCTCAGTTATTTACCTTGAGCCATAGGTAATCATCTGTTTTTGTGATAACATCGGAGAGAGTTTCTTCGGCATCAGAAATGTGCCCGAGAACAGCAAAAACTGCCCTGAAACAATTTAAATGAATCTGTCATTATGGTAACACGATGAAAGTCATGGGCCCGGTTGTTCAAAAGGCGATCAGCTTTATCCAGGATTAGCGAAAATTTTGTGGAAAGCTTTCCGATTATGCTGCTGGGAAAAGCCGGAATTTTTTTTCGTAGATTTCAGGCGTAAACAAAAAGGTTTTAGCTGTGAAATCTGAGTTTGATTTTTTAAACCAAAATAAACGAAACCAAAACCTACAGATTAACTGGCAATCCTAGATTAGTGCTAATCGTGGTTTGAACAACCGGCCCCTAGTGTCGGTCGTCCACTTTGACGACTCTCTTCCAAAGATAATGTTCAATGCTTGTTTATCTGAGACCGCCAAAGTTTTGATCAGCTTTACAGCTTCGGGAAATAACGAAAATATTAGTGTAAAGTTACGTAGCATTACCTCTTGTACAGTGAAATTACAAACATTTACCTCTTAAAGGGGTCAGGACCGTTTTTCACAGACCGTCGGTACTGAAGTCGTAGTTCTTCCTCTAAACTTGGGTGCAGTCTGTAAGAAATGAAACATGAAGGTATATGGAAAAAGCAAAAGAATGATGAAATTTACCATATATAACTTTATCCTTTTTACCGTTATTAAATATTTACTTTAGTCTATACATGAGAAATGTATTAGATTTAAACCAAAGTCATTATTAAAAGTCCATCTCTAATAAGTTCATAAGAAGTTGAATATCAATAAACTATGCAAGGGCAGACTTATCGAAATGAAAATCTAAAGATTATGCTCAGAAAGTCAATTCTTCCCAATGACAACTAGCCGAACACAATGTGAATTTGTCTCCAGCAATTATAATTCGCTACACACTTTCTATAAGTTTAGTTTTGAAGAATGACAGATTTATATAGTAGGGGCCTCAGGATGGGGTAAGATTACTGATCCACCCTTTCTGAAAATGTTTAATCCGACCAACCTCTTATCCTCACTTCGAGTATAATCTTCCAAGTACTCTTTTAATTTATTGGTGTGATACCTAAACGAAAACAAAGACATTAGTGGGCACGCGAATAAAAAAGAGCAGAATGTTTTTTAAAGACGACGACGATAACGACGCCAATAGGGGCTTAGAGCCTCAGACTCCAGGCTAATATTATCTTGGTTCTTTTCTGAACTTATAAGTCAGACTGCTAGATTTAGCATTCTTCTGCGCGAACGTGCTTCCGGATGAGATCCCATACCACTACGGTAATCGGGTCTCAAGCACTCGATTACCCCCCAACTCCTACTTTACAAATTCCAGCTCCTACTTTTAAGTTCTTTTGAAACCCCTGAAAACAAGCCGTGAACACTCGGATAAATTGCCTTTTGGTGAGGTTGTTCGCCACTTTAATAAGACATAGCCTATGTAAGTCGCAAAAATGCTTCTACAAATGAACTGTCCGCCGCGTATTGCACGCCAGGCTTACATAAGCCGTGGCTTAATTTCCCACGCATAAACAAACACATTGTTCAAAGTGGCCAGCACTTCACTACAGTGGTCACGCTTGTTAACAAATGCGAGCACGTTACTGGCTTTTTTTGCAAGAGAAGCTTCGACTGTCGCCAAACTCACAACTTTGAAACCGTTCTTGAAACCGATTTCCACCTTTCAATATCGTGTACCCGTCAGCTTGTAACCCCAAAATCAGCTGAACAGTTTTGCAGCATTAGACATATACAGAAGACGTACGGTGAGGTCTCGGCGACTTGCATCGCGGCTTTGAGATCTCCACATCTTATGCAGTAGTACAGGAACGGCCATAGAGGGGCACCTTCGACTTCACCATCCTTAAAACCAGAAGAAATTAATGTCAAAATGTAAGCATATAGGATGAATGTGTAGTTAAATGCCAACCCAAAATTTTTTATTCACGAGTTTTGGACCTTTGAAGTATTATAAAATAAAGCATAGAGGTTAGAGGGAGTGAGTCATGTGATTCTTCACAACAAGAGAATAAAATCTTACAAAGTGTTCTTATTGTATAAGAAGATATCTTTTTGAAAACAGGGAACTCGAAAGATGGAATATAATAACGTTACTGTTATGACTCTTCGCAACTAATAACAAGCTTTCTCCGTCAACAGTGTATCTTTCTCCTACCCTTAATTACTGGTCAGAGTTATTCACAATGAAGTTCTTGTTCACTATATTTTCCTTTTCTTTGTTCTTTGACAGCTTATACAGTTAACATAACGTTAAAAGCCGCAACTTAAAAGCGAGGTTACAGAATTCAGTGTTGTGGCGGGAAAATCACTGTCCGTCCTGAAGCATACGATTGAGCTGCAGAAGTCTTCGGACGTATTGCAACATTCGCGAGCCAATGGTAAGCAGGAATTGTGCTCTTGAGAGACAATTCCATACACCAAGGTGAATAATCATCTGCGACAATCGTTCTATGTAGATTGACCTTCAGCCAATCAGGACGCTGATAAACTGCAAAGCCAGACCAATGAGCTCTATATGGATCGACTCTAGTCAATGACGTGCTTATCAAAAAAACAAAAACAATGGCAGACACGATAGGTTTTCTTTCTTTGACCAGGACTTTCAGGCCCCAACTCAATCATCTGGCTATAATTACAGTGAACTCCCTCTAAGGCGAACACCTTTGGGACCGCTCTTACTGTCCGTTTTAGAGAGGTGCCCGTCTTAGAGGGAGATGACGTAATCTGACACCGGTCATGAGAGTTAAAGCGATTAAGTCTTGGTCACTCAGCGCTGGTCTTTCTGGCATGAGAGAAAAGTATTGACGTTTCGAGCAAAATCCCTTCAATGCATGTCAGATTCTCAACAATACGACAAAGAATTTGATAATTTTTGGAAAAGACGTCGCCTTCGTTGCTGCGACATTCTAATTTTATCCGAATCTATCGATCAGTCATTACCTGTCCGCTCTGGGAGGTGTTTTGAATCTTTTTCAACCTGAAAAGTATCCGTTGTTCGTCTTAGGGAAGTGTCCGTCTTTGAGAGGTGTCCGGTAGGAGGGACTTCACTGCATAATCATTCGTGTTTGCGTCACGGCACAGAAACACTCGAGCAATTTTCTATTACATATATATATATATAAAGTTAAAGACTATAACATGGAGATAAAAACTTGATAAAACATAAACCTATTTACAATAAAAGTAACTCGAGTTTCACGCTCAAAGGCGATCATCAGACTAAAACTTATTACGGAGGCTTGACATTAAAAGCATAAAATTTGTTCTCGTGACGACACTTAGATAACAATTCAGATCTTTTGTTTAATAGTATGTTTTTGTCTGCATTTAGAATGCAAATTTCCTCAGCTAAGCACAACTATATACATACTATACTATATATATATCCGTGACGCAAACACGAATGGTTATGCAGTGAACTCCCTCTCACCGGACACCTCTCTAAGAGGGACACCTCCCTAAGATGGACAGTATACAAATATCGATTACTTATTAACCTCGTTTGTTCGGTCTGTACGGAAAGTATTTGCCTGAGGTTTTTGTGCAGACCGAGCGAAGAAGGAGCGAGGTCTGTGCGGAAAAACCCGAGGGCAAATACTTTCCCGTACAGACCAAACAAACGAGGTTAATAAAGAATTTATTATATGGTCTTTAGCACCTTTCTTCATCGCTTTTGACGAAGCTTTGTGTTCGTGAGTTAGCTGCTTAGGTTTACTTGCTTGTTTTTACCTATTTCTTCGCGGCTTTTTGCATTTATTCATCTAGTTTACTGCTTAAATTATCGTTGACAACGTTTAACTTCTTTTTTCGTAGTTTGTTTTTATAAATCTTCTGTAAAACGTACCTGAATCTGGCTTGTTTTTCTTCAAATCAACTCGGAAATTTTCCCGCCAAAACTAGCCGGCCTGTACGAAAAACTTATTGCACGGCTAGGCAGCCAATCAGCGTGCGTCATTTTGAGTACAGACCGGCTAGCAAGCTCAGCCATATAATAAATAAAAATGCAAATATATAAATATATATACCATACTTAAAGAGAATTCTTCATCCAGCTGCTTACCTCAAGCTGGTCTGAGATTCCAACCAATGGTCTGATCTTGAGAAAACTCTTGACAAGGAAGAAGACGCCAGGTATACCACCTAACTGAGCTTGATGAAGGTCACTGTAGACAATCCTTTCAATAAACTTTTGGTATCTTGAATGTTAAAAACAAAAGAACTTTAACGTACATCTAGTGACCAAATCATAGGGCCACCGATACCCGCTACGGACAATAGGGTGAACAAAAACGTAGCTTGGATAAAAGGTGGATCCAAGGAGTACTTAGAAGGATCACAGCCTCCACTAGTGGGCCCAGTGGTAGTGCACATGTCCCTCACCACTGTGACTAGGGTTCTATTCCGGCTCCATGCAGTTATCTGATTAAAATTACCTTTGTCACATGTGAGAAGAGTGTTATCCAGTTTGACTCCACCAAGCATCACAGGTTTTCTCCGGGTACTCCGGTTTCCTCCTGTAGTAACACTGGACCCATGAGGGGTGGCCCTTACTGGACCTCTAGGGAGAACAGCTCTGGTAGCTGATAGGGTTATCCAGAATAAATAAAGGCACTATTAACACTAAAGTTCTCAAGAAAGGGAGGTCCCAAACAGGTTTGTATAGTAGCTAGCAAAATTTAGAATACCTGCTGATTTATAGTACAAATATGGTGAAGCAGAGTTTATATTCATGACTGTTATGTTCAGAATTGAAAATATTTGATTTATAAATTTATTAAAGTTTGACATAATGGAGTATTTTTGTGGTTTTTCAATTCATTTTAATTTAATACCTACTAAATCTTTTAGATTTTACGACAATATTTTGTAAATTTTGTTCTGGTCAACAGGATGTTGGTTCCCCAAAAATGACTCTTAATCAAAAGCTGTGATCCCAGCTGTCTCTCCCTACCTTTTTTCCAGGAAAGATCTGGCTTGATGAATAAAAAATGCTTCAGAATCTGGAGAACACCTAGTTAGGCAAAGCAACACATAACTAATCTCTGTTCTAACACTCCAGTAAAATAAAAATTTACAAAAAAAGATCAAAACTACTCGAATGACTAATGTAGTATGAATGTTTAATCAATAAGTTATCAAGTAAAAAAAAAATAGTAACCTGGTTATTTCTGGTGAACCTGACAATTGGTGTGAAGGAAGGTCAGTCATTTGGTCAACAAGAGTCCAGCAATCTTTGATGTGCTGAAAAAGTATGACATTGTTTGAATGACATAAACCAGTCATGGTCCTTTTCTAATTGCATCTTGGTGGTCTAAAATACTGTAGGAGGAAAAATCCTGACTCGTACTTGATTTGAACAACAATATAAAATGTTACATATATGTTCTTTGCTTATGGATGATTCACCTCAATTTCTAGACTTTCACTGACCTGAATATTAACAATTCAGTCTCAAGTATTGGTCATAACAACTAAAATATACAGGAAATCAACACCACAGTTTTGATTGAAAACTTTATTTGCAAAATGTTTTGGAATGTGCTTATTCCTTCATCAGGCAATTTACATTTATTACAAACTTACTGTAAATTGCCTGATGAAGGAATAAGCACATTCCAAAATTGGGGGTGCTGGTGGCACAGTGGTAGTGCACAAATCTCTCACCACTGTGACTCAGGTTCTATTCCAGCTCTGTGCAGTTATCTGATTAAAGTTACCTTTGTCACATGTGAGAAGAGTGTTGTCCAGTTTGACTCTACCAAGCATCGCAGGTTTTCTCTGGGTACTGTGGTTTCCTCCTGTGGTAACAGTGGAATGACTGGACCCACGAGGAGTGGCCCTTACTGGACCTCTAGGGAGAACAGCTCAGGTAGCTGAAAGGGTTATCCAGTTTAAATAAAGACACTTAACTTTAACATGTTGCAAATAAAGTTTTCAATCAAAACTTTGGTGTTAATTATCAAAACTAAAATATAATTTGTATACCTGATCATTTAGTTTGTCAGCAGTACTATGAAAGCCTTCTACCAAATCATAGTTTATCCCTTCAATGATAGCTTCATTGTACAAGTAAATCTAAGCAGGATAAATGATTGAAAAAGTTAATGACAAAAATTATGAAGGGTGTGCACAAAAAATTGGATTCCTAAACCTTTTTTCCAACCATTGCCTCTAAATCCTGAGTCAGTTTGCTAGGTATCTTGATTTTGGAGACCTGGCCTAGTTTCTGTCAAGTTAATTTTTACCTCAAATTTATGAAAGAAACTTTCTGCCAAACTGGCCAACTTGGTCTCTTTTGCCAGGAACAGCAAATATTGGGAGTCACTTTTGGGAACAAGATGTCCTAGATGTCAACTTTAGATATTACACCTGCAAACAACACTATTAGACTAAACACCTATCATGACAAGCAACCCTGGGCAAAAAAGATCCCAATTATTCAAATAACAGATGTATATAGCCTAAACAAGCTGGCCAAGCTACCAGATAAACACATAGTAAACTTATGAGAGATAATGGCAGAGAAAGTTATCTTGGCTACCAAGACTTACTGACATGTTTCCTTAGAAATGTGTACAAAAACCATGCAGCAAGAGTGAGTTTCTAAGCATTTAAATTCATCTTCTAACCTGCCTAGCATATGCCATCTCAACAAAATCCAATGCACTCCGCTGAGACATATTAACATGACCCAAAGTGCTTTCCTACAAATAAAATGTTTTGATATTAACACCAACTACCATTGCATTTTTTGAACATTTAGCATTTACTCTCAGTTACATAAAGATATTAAGGCCTTACTGTCACATCAGCCGAGAAATCAATTGAATCTTGCCCAGATCCCAACAGAGAATTTAGAATCTTCAGTTTTTGTTGTTCCCATTCATCTACCATGGACTTCCAATGATTTCTTTCAGCTTCATCAAAAGTCTAAAATTGTAAAAATATATCTGATTTTAGTCTGAAATATTTTGTTCCTTAAACTTTGCAGTTATTAGAAACATCAAGTTCCCTTACTGGGAACAAGTATTGCAAGCAAACCACACCAACATATTGATATAGCTGGTGTCTTTTTGTCTTATATAGTGACCTGTAGTACAATTGGCACTGCATTTTAAAAATAAGTTACAGAACAGTAGTTTCTGGTGCTCACATTCTTTTTTGCTTCTTCAATTGCAGCAAGTATAGCATTTTCCCTTTCATTCCTCAGAAATCCCTAAAACCAAATTCAATAATATACTAAATAATAATAAACTAATAATAATAATAATGATAATAATAATGCATTTATGGCCATACCATTGTCTTTTTTAAAGCTGGATACAAATCAACAAATAATAATAATAATTTCCTTTCCCCACAAGTTCCCTGAAATGTGCAATGTCTGTTGCAGCCTTACCTGGTGGGATGCTGGGAGCCCGTAGCAGGCTGAGACCCCTTTTACTGTCCTTAGTTGGGTGGTATGCGAATTGTAATGAACTAGTAATAGAATAATAAAGTGAAGGGATCCCAAAAGGAAAGACACTAACAATCTAATTATTAACATACAAACACCTGTATATATTAATTTTGCTCAGTTTGGTTCTTAGTTTTAGTGGTTTGAATTATCTGTTCCCTGTTCATCTATTTTTGTTGTTTGTCTGTTTACTTGATTATTTGTTTTACCTGGATATCAGTGTCCCTGATTGGTTCTAATGGTTCAAATGTTTTGGCTGTGCTTAAATTATCTATTGTCTCTGAAAGTCTTGGAAGATCAAACCCTTTAGATCCCAAAAGAATGGAGCTATAAAATGAAATGACAAAGTTTTTTGATGGCAGAAAGGAAAAATGAAAAGTTTTAAAGGGTAGGGATGTCATCAAATATTCCTGACCATCCATGATCTGGCAGATTTTGTGTTCAAATTTGATGCACTAATCCATCAAATTTAGCATTACAGTTGTCATAAATTCATTACAGAAATTGGAACTGCTATTATGGAAATGGGTACAACCATTTGGAAAATCAGATCAACCATCTGGGACTGTCTGAGTTAATGCTTTGAGACATTATTGAAATCCTCAAAATTTGAAAAAATTCCTGATTATTTTATTGTTTTCTAAAGGTAACAATACTTCTAAAATTCATTAAGAATTCATGAGGAAAATAGAAACAACTATCATAACTGTGTCAGGTCTCAATATTTCATAAAAACACATACGCTATTACATGTAAAGAAGTTAATTTTTTCAGCTTACAAAAATAAATTTCCAAACTTTCTTTGCGAATTAGTGTATTAGGAGGTTCATTTTAGAAGATATCTAAAAAAATCACAGTACGTCCTTTATCAGATCTAAAACACTTAGCTATTGCCTCATGTTTTAAATGCTGAGAAAGCCACTCCAGCTCAGTTTTTAAATATTACACATATCACTACAAACTTAGAAAAATATGAACAATGACATTTTCACAATGATCAAATTATTTATATAATTAATATAAATTATTTATAATATTTATATTATATATATTACATATAATAATATATAATATATAATATATAAATATGTTATATATAATATATGTATTACATAATTAATATAAATTATTTACGCATATTAGACAACTCCACATTCACATTGCTATGTCAAGTCAAAAACACTTACGCTCTAACGTCCGCATCTTCCCCCACACTTCCTGCGGTCTTTTTCCAAAGCCTGTCTCCTGCCTCTGCAAGCTGATGAAGATTTCGTTCAATCCGTGGTAGTTCTCCTCCGCTCTCCATATCTGCAGTAAGTTGTTCTGCCTGCTGCAGCAAGTCCCCGAATCCGCTTCCTGACATTTTGATAACTATTTAACATAAAACCACTTGGGTAAGGCTAATACAATGATATACTTGTAAAGTTTTTCTGCTTTACTTATTTTATGCGTCAAAAATAGAACTAACAAACAGAAAATATTATTGGAGTACGGTAGCACGTTTTCGATTTTGAAAGTCCGCCATTTTTTTTGCATAGGAGCCCGCAGTTTTTCAGCAGCAATAAGAAAAATAGAGTCTAATTCAATATGGTGGACGGTCTGCATTAACACTTTCAGCCTCTTTGGTAATACGTTTTCAACAAAATATCGATTTTCGTACAAACTTATCTAGTTTTCATGCTTTTTATAGTAAGATATTGTATGACTGTTGCAAACATCTGATGAGGAAAGTGTGCGGCGAATCATGAAACGAATGCCGTCCTTCGAACGTCAAGGGAGATGAGTGCCGAGACAAACAGTTTGACGCAGTTAGCCGTTGTTTATAGTGACAGCGAAGAGGAAAAGGAGGAATCTGAAATGTCTCCAATCCTACAACCTGTAAAAGAAGGAGCTAAACGAGCTAGGGAGCACAACGTCGAGGACGATTCTACTGAAAGAACAAGGTTGTTTATAAGGGTTTAACATTATAGCTGCAATGGCGGTTGCTCCTGAAATGCGTCGACAGGAAGGGACTAGTGAAGTCGTACTATCGTCTAGTTTTACCTCTGTGAAGAGCTAGCGCTTGAAATCCCAATCTTTTTAGTTGTGTTTCAACGATTGGCCGTTACTCGCATTCCCATATTTTGTCATCTAAAAAGTGCACATTAATAAAGCGTTTTTGCAAAATTAAAAAGAAAAAAGGTGCCACTCTATCAGTAAAAGTCTGAGGAATAATATGAGTACTGGGAAGGACAGACGAGAAGTTAATTCCAGTGGTATCCCTCTTTGGCCCAAAAAAGTGGGGCGAGACATCGCCAGGAATCTAGCCCAAATCAACAGATCTATCAGAAACAGAGTTATTACTTTAATTATTTTCTAAACTGTTTTGATTTTACACAGGATAAAGTTAGAAATCCCAGATGATGTTCTTCATATGTTCAAAAACTCAGGTAAAATCATTCGAAATCCAACCTTCTTAATACAAACCTCAACGAAGGAAACTTCATCTGTTGTTGTTTCATCCATACGTTGTGAAACGTCTCGTTCCAAGATTTGTTTGTCAGGATGTGGGGCATTACATTACATTGTGACTTGCTATGTTATGTTGCGAAACTACAGATCTCGTTGACTCGTTGGAAGCGCTACGTTACATAGAGAAACTGCGTCACGTTGTGAGACGTTACGCTACCTTGTCAGACGTACTAAGTTGAATGCTGACGTTACCTTATTAGACCTATGCGTTGTGATACGTTACAATACTGTGTCGTTGCAATACGTTGAGTGTGAGTTTACGTTGTAAGAGATTACGCTACCTACATTGTGAGACGTAAAGAAACAGTGTGAAACTTTGCGCTACCTGAAGTAGTGACGTTACGTTACGTAACGTTACTTTGTGAGACGTTGCACTATGTTGAATCGTGACTACACGTGGGGTTACGTTGTGAGACGTAATGTTATATTGTGAGACGACGTCGTTTCGTAACATTGGAAGTCACCCTAGCTTGTGAGACGTTACGCTAACTTGTGAGAAGTTAAAGCCGATTCAAGCCACAAGATTTGACGGATTTGATTGTACGCCAATTCACGCGATTCCAAGGATACTTTAAAGGTATTCATAGGATCCGGTTTTCAAGACGGGATAGATGGAATCCGTTCAGCCGGATTGTGGCCTCTAAGCTCTGTTAAATTCTTTTGCACTTAACAACACCGTTAAGCAATAAGGTGAAGAACACCCCTGGATCGTTGGAATCGTTGCCTACAGGAGGTTCTAAGTTGCATTCTTTTTAAACAGGTCCGGATAATGCAGGAAGATTTTAATCTATCATTCACACCTACGATTTTTTATTAGCTGACCAAACCCAGCATTTCTCAGACGCCTAATTTCGAACTTTTCTTCTCGTGTAGAAGTTCCCACTGGTTTACAAAGTACCACCGAACATCAAGGAAGGGTACGAAGCTTCGACCACTTTCCAGGAAATTGGGCCACACATGTTCTTGTTCCATGTACGTGTATGTAATGTTTTTTTTCCTGTTCATGTTCTGTGAAAAGGGAAGTGAACTAATCAAAAACTGTAATGGATATGATACCCTCTGAAGACGACAAAGTAAATTTTATTACACCACTTTGGTTCCTGTCTTGAACTAGTTTCCTTTTGCCCAATTCTTTCATAAGTTCTTGAGCTTAAATTTTAGAGTTTATAGATTGGTGAAATGCTTGAAAATTTTGTTTTAACGCAGTAAACTCATTCTCAAAGATTCGATAACTAATTCATTATGTGAGGTAGTTTTCTCAAGCGTCTGAACCAATTTCCAATCTTTAGGAAACATAAAACTTTCAACAAGCGCAACATCTCTGGACGTTTTCATTTACTTTTTGCAAAGCTCCAGAATTAAAACACGAGAAAATTTGTTGAAAGAAACAAAATTAGCATATTTTCTAATAAACTAGCATAACTGCACATATAAGCTGGCATTATACATCCCAAAAAACACCTTGCCCCTCGACTAATACAAAAGCCAGACGTGCATTCACCAGTTATAACTTAACTTTCTGAGACGTTGGCTGTCGTCTCTTGCAGTTACTATACCAGAAAGTTTCCTAGAATTAATGGCCTCACTGGAAAGCGTTTGGCCAAAAGAAGCTTCAAAATTTCACGTGGGTGATTTAGACGATCTTCACGTCAGCATATCCCGCACTGTCCCCATTAGACATCATTGGATTGACCCTCTTATAGAGTTCTTGCAACGTGGCCTTGATGGCAAACGCAGGTAAAGTTTAAACATGCTAAACTATCTTTTCGAGCTGCTGTCATTTTGTAGTGATTATTTCATAGCCATGCCTCGCATCACAGCTATTTTCAAGGAGGAACTGGACAATTTAAACTATTCTGTTTTGTTAAATTATTAAATTGCTCAGCTTTGGGGTATACATCTTCTCGATGATAATCTTGATGTCAGAAAATACAGATGCAGAAGAACAAATCAATTGTTTGCAAAAAGGCATGGTCACATTACACGAAACAAAACTCCTTGGAATCGACCTTCGGTGTAATGGCTTACATGATAGGATAAGCAGTAGAAACGTTCATACGGGCAAAGCAAGAGAAGGGTTGCACTGACTTATGAAATGATTCATAGGGATTGTTTGAATGAAAAATCAAACGCGAATTCATAAATGTGGTCGCTCATACGAGGTTTCTCAAACAGAGTCACCCATCACTTCAGCCAATAACGTAAAACGCCGTCTTACGGTAGAGCCCAATAAAACCTTTTGATGCTGCGACTTTGGTGTAGACATGTTCCATAAATTTTCATTTGAATTACAGGTTCATTTTTGATTTCCCAAAGATTGGTGTTTATGTCAATGATGAAAAGACAAGGTTTGTTAGCATTGGCTCTATTGCAACCAAAGCAATAATTGAGTATAGTTTAAATTGGTAACCAGGTGTCGATAAGGCGTGTTGACATCACTATTCTAGTTAGGAAGTATCCAAGTTTTGTTTAAAACAAATATATGACAGCCCTCTAGTTATGACTGATTTGCAACACCGAACGCACGGACGCATACACACTCACATAATTCTTCCGTCTTTTCCTGAACTTTTCTTGTTTTGTGTCATGGACTAACCTGGCAGAATCACTGATTGCCTTGATGCCATGACAATTACATATCGTCCAAAATGTTAGACTTGCTACAGGCTCTTTTCAGAAATGGATGAGGGATAAATATGTATAATACTTATGAATATTGATCCGCCTCATCCTTTTGAATGATATATGTGGGGAAAGCTTTGCAATTTTTAATTTACTTTTAATTATCCCCAGGACTTTCTTGGCTTTAGAAGTGGACCTTGGCGTTTCACAAGTAAGCAGTGCAATCATGTGTTTGACTTTTGTTATTGTTTCACTTATTAAATGGTTGACGAATGTTGTAAAAATTTTCAGCTGAAAAATCTGGTTGCTGTTGTGGATAGAACATTCCGAGAATTCGGACTTCAGGAATATTACGAGGTACGCTATTCTGAGCATTCGGAGTATCACAAGACACTATTATGTCGATGTATTTCCTCTTCTACGAATTTGAAGAGTTAGCCCTGATTCTTAAGCAGTTCGAGAGCTCTTTCGGAACTTAAAAAGAACAGTTCTATATCCATGCACCATATAGAGTTCTGTAGTTATATCTGAAAGATCCAAACTACCCAACTCTCGGCCATCTCAAATGAGAGAAAAAAATCTCGTCACATGCACGCTCGTTAATAAATCTAAACTGTATTGTTTCTTTAGCTGTCTTTTCTCTTTTCAGCGTCGTAGCTAATGTTCTCCTTTTCTTTCATCCTTCACTCAGAAACCCTCATTTCACGCAAGCTTTGCATGGTGTTTAGGTGACATGAAACGACTTCTCCAGTTCTCTTGTCTGACCAAAATGCAGGTATGACTTTCACGCTTTAATCTCCACAAATGTTACCTTCGGTTTCGTTTCTCACGAATTCATTTTTTTCCAGGCTATTTTAGATTCCTACGTGGAAAACACCTCCCCCTTGGTATTTACTGCGACCGAAATTCAATGTCAGACTGGAAATAAAGTGTTTCGGTTCTCATTAAAAGGCGATGACTAGAACTGATATGTTTTCTAATACATGTGTATACATTGATGTGAATAATCTTAGTTACGATTAACAACGTAGCAAGTACATTTGTATCGTTTGTACAATAAAAAACCGGTCAAAAAGTGGTCTTTTCCTTGGCCATTTCTTCGCGGTCAACGTACAAAATGCTTTAAATTTCAGTGTAACGAAAAATGGAAAGGAAAAATTGAGGTCTTGGACTACATGCTTGCGAAAACGTTTACGAGATAACATTGTACTGTCACGAACTAACCCAATTAAACAAAACCCATACTGTACACAAGATTGGATAGGCGCAGAAATTGCACAGTTTAGCTGGTCAAATCTAGTAAAGTCATTGACGGATAGTTAAAGTCATAGACGGTTAGATTTAAAAATATGCGTATATTACACTCTAGTAATAGTGTTCTTTAGTCTTCACACAGCTTGTATTGATTCGCATTGACATTCACTTATAGTTAAGTCAACAATACGAACTTAGTTCATCGAGTAGAATTATATGACAATGGCGTCCTTTTTCCTCATATAAAAACAGAAAGAACACTACAAACATGTGAGAGGGTTGCAAAGTAAAAGTCTGTATCGGGCAATTTGCAGTTTTTTAGTTTGAAGTGTTTTTTGCGGCCAGCTTTTTGGAAATGTTCTCTATCATTTTTCGTGCAATAAATGAAAGAATATATATTTCTGTGAGTTTTTTTGTTTGCTTGTTTGTTCATTTATTAGTTCGTTCGTCTGTTTGTTTCTTTGTTTGTCTGTCTGTTTGTTCGTTTGTTTATTCACTCGTTCGTTTGTTCGTTTATCTGTTTGATTTTTTGTTTATCTGTTCGTTTGTTCGTTCGTTTGTTTGTTTGTCCTTTCGTTCGTTTTTTTTTAGAATTTATCGTATAAATCCATTGAACCAGCGTTGTTCGTGTTCTTTTATTTGGTATCTTTGACATAAAATAAAATCTTACAACTGCTACAAGTGCTATTGACACAGCGTTAGAATATTCGAAAGTAGTTGATTTGGACATGTGTCTCATCATTAAAACGAATAGTTTTCTTCAGTTCCTCAAGATATCAACACGGTCTCTCTCAAGTACTTTTTACCTGTCATGATATTATTTTCAAACCCTGGAAAAGTGAAAAGCTAATTCTTGGCTCCTCGTCTAAAAGTTAAAAATGTTAAAGAAACAACTTTGGTGAATGCAGAGGCCAACCCAGGCGGTAACAGCAGCCTCAGGGCTACAAGGCGTAGGTCTCAATAGTTACCCATAACTACCACAACTTTGGGGTGCGGGTTCTGAAAATTTTTGTAGGTGGAAATTCGGGTGTTGCGGGCAAAACACTGAAGAAATATTTAGGTCATCCTTTTCAAGTAATAGACACAGTATGAGCGGCTGATCTGTATGGGATGGGATTTACAAGGCCAGCTGTAGTAAATGCCATACAGTTTGGACACGAATATTGTATCTTTCTTGACATACAAATACATTCACATGGCTATGTTTAATGGCTATTTTGAAGTTTCAGTAAATTTTAACATAGAAAATCGAAAGCGAAAAGTTTATAATTGTAATTAGTATTCTGTATCCGATTTACAGTATTCCAATTAGGAGGGAATTTGTATTGAGTTTTCTTCGTGAATTATTAATGTTTAAGATTTACGAGAGCACTCTCACGGAAACTAAGGAAATCTTGATTGGAAATCAAAACACACCAATCAATCATACCGGACTTGGATTTGACTTAGGCTCCAACGAAGTAAAAATCTGGCTTGTGTAGGTACATCAGTTGCATTGCTTTGAATATATCTCTAGTAGAATGTAAAGATTCTATCATAAATAAGTCGAGCCTCTTTCATAAAATCTCTGTTCGTGGCCTTGCCAGTTCGTTTTCGATATGAAATGTCGAAAGTCGGATATTGCCCACGAACAAGGTGCTGTACGCAGCCCAGTAAATATTTACCAGTGTAAATAATCCTTACTGTAAAGATGTCGCAAGACTAGCGACGATACGTCAGTAAGGTTAAATTTCTTTTTTACAGGGTCCGTACTACTCCTAGGAAAGTGCTTGAATGAAATTTTGATTTCCAAGGGCGCTTGAAAAGCCCTTTGAAATTTACAGTTTTTCTAAAACTCCTTGAATAAATCTTGAACAGTATGTTTAAGTAAAAGTAAAATGATAAGCTGATGGACCTCGCCGAAAAAGAGCGGAAGATGATTCACATCACTAAAGCTAATAGCTACAGAAGAATAATTAAGAGCATGGAAAAACAGGCGAAGGATTTGCATGAAATGATTGAGAAATTGAAAAAGAAACTAAAGATATGATTTTCAGTTCTCGTGATTTATTAACTGCTCTAGTACAGTTTGACTGCAATCGAGTGATAGATGGTACCTCAGACCAACGTTTCGTAAAATGCAACAGACGATTTACGCTTTGAAGTTTATTGGATTTTCTTGTCAGAAAACCTCCGACATACTCCCTGAGAATTGTTACTTTCCTCCTTGAAAACTCCTTTAATACTCCTTGAATTCAATTTTCCAAGGGTAGCACGAACCCTGTTTTCATTGATGTCTCCATTATCATGGTTCTATTAAAAACTTTATGATGGGCATTCGTTCTTAGCTTGTGACAGTTCAATGGACTTCAGCCGTTCATAATACGGGAAGGATATTTTCCTGCTCAAAGCCTTTAACTTAATATCATAATAAAACGTACATTGTGCGCGCTAACCTAATAAACTTACGTCAAACTCCTTACCTGGTCCAATGGGAACTTTTTTGTGCGGCATCTCGCTTGGGCACTGTAGTCCTTGTTTTTCAAACCTTTTCTCCCCTCGTGATCTCTTCTTGATCTTTTTCTCCTGATCTTCTTCCACTTCTGGTTCATTTCTCTTATCATTAACTGAATATCTGAGAAATTCGGGCCAATTGTTATGAAATTCATTTGGCAGATAAGACACTGACCAACTGCCGTTTCGTAGAAATTGAAGGATACTACAACGTTGAACTTTTTTGGGTCAATGCGTCAATTCTGGCATAGTATTCAAGGAAGAAAAGATGCTTGCATCTTTTCAGACCTGATCAAGTCAACTCTTTTCTGCCCAAAGGGTCTCCCTTCTGTGGTTAAAATTTTGTGGAATCTGCTGGAGTAAAATTGTGCGGCGTTGGCCAGAGTAAAACCGTAGAAATTATTTCTGGGGGTGTTTTTCCCTCCGCATACCCCTTTCGCTACAGCCGTGCTTCTCAGACACTTAACAGCTGTTCGAAGAAATTGTTTCATTGGAGAGAAAGAAAGTGATACTGGAAAGAGAAATTTTTTTTGAAATGAGGGAGCTTGGAGATATCTCGAAGGACAGATATACGTTCGTCAAGCTCTATATCCTCAGAAATCGTTTTCTGAGGATAAACCTTGACGAACGTTCATCTACCATTCAATGTTACTGGAAACGTCGGCAACGTGTGTCTTGGGAGTTAACATGCATCTGTTTGTGAAAGTAAAATTTACATAAAATATTATGGCAAAGGCTAGTTTGGACTCAATTCACGTTGTGATACAGGGATTCAGTCGTTTATCACAGTTAATAAGAATCGAATAACTTACTTCTTCCAATAGTTCATCAAATTTAACAGAACGGCTATCTCAGCTTCATGAAACATGCCACGCTCAATTATACCGGACGTCCATAAATAAGAAATATTTTCTGCAACTTCCGTGGTTATGTTGATCTAACCAAACGAGAATAAAATCTACGAGTTTATCACCAATATTCGCAATCTTCTGATGACCAGTGAGACGCTCTAACCATTGAGCTATCGAGAGTCAGTTGGTGAGCTAAGCTCCCACATTTCCCATATGTATATATCGCAATAATAACTTACTAGTAGCAGCATTTTTTTAGGTTATGACATGTGGATCTTCATCTGCCAAATCAATAACAAATACACACAAATCCACGTTAACTGACTACAAGTACAGAATGGATTACCCACTTTCAAACATTCTCCGGGATAAAAGTACTCCAGAATGAATGCTCCTTTTTAAAACCCAGCATTTAAATTGGATAAAACGAGCATACTGTTTCCAGTTGACTCGATAGCTCAATTAGTAGAACTGCAGTCCGTCTATTCGAAGATGCGAGTTCGAATCTCGCTCTAGTCAACTTTACAAGTTGACTTCAGCAGTGTAGGTCAATTAATAATTCTCTGTTACTTCACTCACTTTTAGTTTTTGCCACTTTTCGAAAACGATACAAGCCTAGGTTGCTCCAATCTTATGTTACACCGCTTTTCTCGCTACGGAAATTTCACTCCTAATTTTATCTCGGTTCTCTCAAATAATATGCTTATCCCTAAGTTACTTGAAAATGTGAATCAGTGAAGAGGCTTTTCATTTGTAGCTTGTCATTTAACTTCTTGAACACTGAGTGAACGTTAAGATAATTCAAAGCTCACAAAATTGGTTACCTGGATTTTTGGGGGCATCAGAGACTCGATATAACAGTCCATTAACGTTCGTGCTTTATTTCTAACAAAAATCTCGTCATCTATTGTGTAGTTGCCAGCCAGAGCACATGCAGAAGCGCCATCACAAATAGTCTTGAATCTATTCAAGGAGAATGAAAATCATTTAGTGTGAACTGTTTAATGTTTTCCGAGTTTCTCAATTGGAAGAACTACAGCTACCTTGTCTTCTTTGGTAAAACTCCCATTATTTGCCCAGCAGAGTGCATGTATAGGCGAAGTAAAAATAAGATAGATCAGCAAAATACACGGGATATAGGCATTGGGAAGTTTCTATTGAAACTTACGTTTCGTTCACAAAGCCTATATTCCGTGTATTTTGCCGGCCTATCTCATTTTCACTTCGCCTACGATTTCCGACAGGCTCATCAATCGCCCAAGTATTAGAGTGCATGCATGGATTCAGTCGGGACGCGGTCAGGGAGGCCATTGAGAAGGGAAAAACAAGAAAAACAATGAACTAGAGGACTGGTACAATTTAGGAGGGCCATGAATAGCCCAAATGTTTTTAAAAAATTCAGTCGTAAAAACACGATACGAAAACTTGGAACAATGATATAAAAGTAGAATGCTGCCTATTGGTAATGTTGAACAACGTTTCTCAAACTTATTAATAACTCATAAGTATATCAATCAATCGGACACGGTGAATGGCCCCACGTGAGCGAACTTGAAATACCATTGAATTACAGGGCAGAAGAGTTGAACTGTTTTTTGCACTCCTTGGACAGGAAATAATCAAGTTTGAGTCCTCGAACTTAAAATATGATTTCACATAACAGTTTAGTCATCCATATACTCATTACTAACACACTAATTGATTGTTCCAATACACTATTTGGTTTCGCGTAATTTTTGCTAAAACTTAATCGTGGAAATACGCCGTAGTTCACGTACGTGTATAATTTTTGTGCAAAGACAGGCCTTACCGTTGGACTTCCAACCAAAACTTTAAATCGTTAACCAAACGATCAACAAAGATAACACGATTGTTGATAATCCTTCGCTGACCATTTTGTCCGTTCTTACGGCCTGTGGATAATGGAACATGAACGTTATGTCGTCAACTATGAACTTAAAACACGAGAAAGCATGAGTGATTTCAGTAGAAAGTTACAAGGCAAACTTAGAGCGATGAACATCTAGCGTGTTTTATTCTTTCTTTCTTTCTTTCACTTCCCTCTCTTTCCTTTCTTCTCTTCATTTCATCTACTTTTCCTTTCATTACTTAAGTCTTGTTTCCTTTTGCTTCCTTTCGTTTCGTCTTTCTTACCTTCCATTTCATTACCCCTTTCCTCTCCTACCCTTTCCTTTGCTTTTCCTTCCTTTTCTTTCTCTTCTTTTCCCATCTTTTCCTTTCCTCTCCTTCCCCTTCATTTCCCTTTCTTTCCTTCCCTTTCCTTCCCTTTCCTTCCCTTCCCTTTCCTTTCCCTCCCTTCCCTTTCCTTGCCTTTCCCCTTTCCTTCCCTTTCCTTTCCTTTCCTTTCCTTCCCTTTCCTTTCCCTCCCTTTCCTTCCCTTCCTTTTCCTTTCCTTACCTTTCCCTTTCCTTCCCTTTCCTCTCCTTTCCTTTCCTTTCTGTCTGTTCCTTTCCCTTCAAGTTTTTCCCCAATCTATTCCTATTCCAACACAAACATTTACCTAACTGATGATACATCTTTTTGAAAGAACCTCAAGCCGGTTGAAAAGATGTTCCGGACGACTGTCACTTGACCCCCACATAATTTCACATGATCATCGAAAGGGGGGTGCTTACCTTCCGGTGGTGTTTTACACTCGTTTGCGAGAAATTCCATGAATGCATTGCATCTCCTTCGCTTATTCACCCCACGGATGAAGGTCATCAAGCTATGGCCAAACAAGGCCCAAAGCCCACGCTAAAAAAGACACATCTTCTAATTAACTCTTTCCCAGAGGGAGAAGACTTGTATTATTTTACTCTAGGTAACGCCAGACGATTTTACTCGTGAAGGGGAGAGCTCCCGCAATGAAAGAGTTAATGTAAAGTTCAAAGTTAATCTTCAAAGTCTGGTTTTGCGTTCTGTCACCATTTCACTGAGACATTAGCTTCTGCTTCATCCTCCGCTGATACAATTCACCTTCTCATCCCTTATCCTTTTGTCTCATCTCGTCCTTTCTGCTTTCCTCCCTTTTCATTTAGTTTCCCAATGTTCCAATGTTTTTCTTCTTTTCCACTTCTTTGTCTCCTTCTCCAGATGTTCCACCCTCTTTCGTTGTCTGTCACTATTTCCAAACGATAATTCTTAAAAAATTTTCAGGTATTTTTTACCTTCTCGACTTCCATCCTCACTTCCTTCGATATCCCTTCATTTTCTTTTTTTTGAAAGAGTGTGTCTATATTCTATCCCCATTTTACTACTTATATATCCTCTCTAGTGTCGTCTCTTCCATTATTGTATGGTCTTAAATCTTCAACTTCAATAACTAACCGATTTTCCACATGATGCTATTTTAGCGACACCAATTAAGGTGTTCCTGGTGGCGTATTTTGTGACATCCTCTTCTGGAGCATCTTCAGGAAATAAGGCAAGGTATCTACTTAACCTTAATCAGAAAATAGAGCACCAGTATTTGCTAATTCGTAACCTGGTTCAACCATCCGTCCACCCATTCAACCATCCATCAGTCTGTCCGTCCATCCATCAGTTCATCCGTCCGTCTGTCTGCCCTTGATCCATCGCTTCTTCCTCCCCTTCTTCGCCGGTTCGTCCATCACACCGTCCGTCCGTCCACCCATCGGTTCGTCCATCCATCTGTCGTCTGTCCGTTCGTCCGTCCATCTGTCAGCCCATCCATTGGTTCTTCTTCCTTTCCATCCACCCATCTGTCCTTATATTCGTCTGTCCATTCATTTGTCTATGTCCATCCATCCATTGGTTCGTCCATCCGTCGGTCCTTCCTCCCTTCCCTTCCCTTTGCTCTTTCATCTGTCCATTCATCTGTTCTTCCGTCTGTCCATCCGTCTGTCCGTCCGTCTGTCTACCATCTGTCCGTATGTCTGTCCACCTGTCCGTCTGTCTGTCCACTTGTCTATCGGTTCGTCCATCCGTCTGTCAGTCCGTCCACTTGCTCGTCATTTTCCTATCCGTTATCTCAATATCTCAACAGAAATAATATATTATTCACCAGGAAGATCAGACTTGTACCTACCATTGCTCTTCTAGGCTACGAATTACGCAGGCTTGAGCAGAGACCAACATGGCCGGAGTTACATGGTCTATTCGTGGGATTTCTTTGATGACGTTGGCGTTGCATTGCAGATTTTTGCCTACGTTAGATTTAAACGAAAGCCACATGAATCAAATGATGAAAGAGATGAAGGAAAACAAGACAAATGGGATGAGAGAAAGAAGAAATAGAAGAAGGAACTGGACTATGACAGGAGGAGCATAGAAAGTTGAATTAAGCAAAACCAAGAGAAGGAAGAAATGAAATGTAATCAAAATTAGAACGTTAAGTCTTTCATTGACGAGTTAAATCTGGCGTCAGACAGAGTAAAATACTCTGGCGTTAGCCGGAAATACTAAGGGGTTGCCACCGTTCTTACAGGAGTCAGAGATCAAAATATTTGATCATATACGTGGTATACGTGCACGGGAACGTGAACGAGTGCGTGTACGTTTCATGTACGTTTGGTTGTGTTCGTGTATGCAGATTTGCATGCGTGAATAATTGTATGTATTAATCATCTTACTCGGATCGTCCGTATTTGCGAAATAGGATTTCACGATGACTCGCGCTTTTGTTTGCCTTGCCCGACTGTCTTTACTTTGGGTCTTCATCTTTTCAACATCTTGCCAGAACTTCAAGGGTACTATGGCATCATGTTCCACTAGAAATTGTTTAAACCACAACAACTGAACTGAGTCACCAAGGATGTCTTGGAAATTTCTATAAAAAAAAACAAATTCCAAGAAAAGATGGCAGTGTCAATGCACACAGTAATTACCTAACGATATTTCCCAAATATTGAGCAGTACTGGTCGTAATGAACTGTGTTGTGTACAGTGTCTTGCTGATATATGCCGTGCCGTGACGTGCTGTTTAGTAATGTGTTTAGCAGTAATATTTCCCAATTATTGAGCAGTATTGTTTGTAATGAACTGCATTGTGCTGTGCTTGCTGATGTTTACCATGCCATGACGTGCTGTTTACTAATATGTTCAGAAGTAATATTTCCGTAATATTAAGCAGTATTGCTTATAACGAACTTTGTTATGCCGTGTCTTGCCTAGCTGTGTCCTGCCGTGCCGTTTTCTAATGTGCTTTCCAATATGTCGTGCTGTGCTGTGATTCGTTTAATTATGCTCTGTAGCTGCTTTGCTAAGCTGTGCTGTACTTATACTGTGTTGAGCTGTATTCTTCCAGCTCTAAGTTGATAGGAAATGTTCGACAAAATTTACTAGTTTCATTGCATAACTAAGTGCATAGCTTTAACATGGTTTCCAACGTCCATACCTTGGCTTTGGTGGTCTTGCTTTGAACGCAGCAGAGTTGAACAAACTCGATTTTCTCGATTTCCGACTTATTTTTCCATAACAGTGCGTCTTCCGTCGTGCATTAATGTCCACAGGCTCCTGCTCGGCACTCTTCGCCAATACCACCGCCGCTTCCTCGTTCACAATCGTAAGACGCCTCTTTCGCAAGCTACCATCCTCTTGGTCTTCTTCCTCACTATCGGAAGTCACTTCTTCTTCTTCCTCGTCGATCGGCTGAAAATCTAAAAAGCTAAAAGAGTCAGGAAACTGCCGAGCCCTCCTATAAAGGCCACCCCATTAGGAAGGGTCACCATTCACTCCGACTAGTCCCGATTCACAGGAACGGTGCTCGGGACCACTCCTTGGTGCCTGCGCCTGGGCATCGTGACTGGCCATCTAGTCCAAGCCGACCCAGTTCCTCATGCAACTAACTTCGTTCGCATAGCTAACCAAATGAGAGTTCGAAAGAGAATTCAAGCTGTAGACAGCTAGTGTAAGAATTTAGTGGAGTGATTTACGCGCATGGTCCCATGGTCGTTGCTCAGAAAAGTTTTTCTGAGCATTGACGGGGATCTATCTCAAACCCTCTGATCGTCAGGGAGATGTTCTAACCATTGAGTGACACGAACTCAGATGGTTGAGCCAAGGTTACAGACGAGCACTGGTTGGTAGTGATGGTATATTCAATTATGGTAAGGATTCGAGAAAACTTTTCTGGGCGAGAAGTGTAACAGCATGCGCACATCAAACGTATCACTACGCTTCCGTAATCACTTCACGGAAGCGTAGTGATACGTTTGATATGCGCATGCTTTTACACTTCTCGCCTAGAAAAGTTTTCTGTTATATAGACATTGAACATTATGAGATTCGCAGGCTCGGCAATACGTATGTGATCATGTACGGTCATCATGAACCAGTGTTCGCGTGCAACCTTCGCTCCATGCGAGTCCCACATTAGACAACCCGATGTTAAGAGCAGACAGCTCGCTATCAGGTCCCGGATCCGATTCCCGTCAGGTGCGCAGAACTTTTCTGAATAAGACGCGAGAGTAAAATGCATTCCAAATATAAAACCGCTACTGAACTCGACAACTCCAGAAATCCAGGTGTACAAGATGACAATGACGCACCCCGTCAAATTTGTTCTAAATTTTAACCCCTCGAATTTACGAAGGCCACATTAAGCCTCTCCCCTAGAACTTTGTTAGTTACGCCATTGCCACTATCAGAGCCCTAGTTCCACCATAAACACAATTTAGAATATTCAAAACACAATCTCTTTACCTCCATATCCGAGACAAAGAGCAAGGTCCAGAGCTCGGTACATACGAAGAGATTCCTTCTGAGGGGTCTCCTGGATGTCGAGAGGCTCTTCCACCGAAAACTTTCGTTTTGAGTTCATTTCCTGAAACGAAGGATTTTCCGGGCGATAAAAATGACGTAGATCAGCCTGAGATCTCACCAAGTTGAACGAAATGAGCTTATACGGCCATTTTAGGAAATTTGCAGATACTGAACGAAATTCGAGCATAAGGCTTGAGTGACAACCAGCGACAGTTATTGCAAGACATCAGCTACTAGAAATTTTTTGCCGAAACTTTATAACGCTCATGATAGGTTGATTTGGGTCCTCAAGTTTCAAGGTACGCCTGGTACGGACAAGACGATTGACAAACGTCAGTTCAGAGAGGGGAAAAAAAGTCCCATTCATTAAAATTGTGAACCCAGAATTTTCATCTTACCAGTACTGTTCGCAACTGCTCCTTGTCCGCTTCCACGAAGCTTTTCCAAGGCTCGTAAAATAACTGCAAATGACGAAGAGAGAAGCTACTAAGCTAAGACAATTTATAGAAGCCAACGTATCAGAGGAAGAAGGAGCCGACCTCCATCCCACAAGTCCAACAAACTCTGTATATGGATTTATGTAATGTATGTATGTAAAAATGTATGCATGCATGCATATATGCATGTTTGTATGTATGTATGTATGTATGTGTGTGTATTATGTATCTATGTATCTATGTATGTATGCATGTAAGTAGGTTGGAAGGCATACTTGCGTGCATATGGAAGAACAGACGGATAGATGGATTGATTGTATACTTACTTCCAAAATTTGGTCGGCAACTTTTGATAAAAGCACGTCAGCTTGCCCTCTTTGCAACAACCAGCATATCCTGTTCCGGAGACTGGGCTCAAGATCTATCTCACGAACAGACTCCGGTTGCAGATAGGTAACGATCAAACTTCTACCATGCCTGAACTTCAAGTCCACAGCGGTTGACGAAGCCATCCTGATGTAGGTCTGAACGTCCTCCCAAAACTGTAGGTTAGCCAAAATTTTGCTATTTTCGTTGCTCTGGACATACGTTTTAAAAGGTCCGCCAGCCAAGCGGTCAGCAAGTAGTGATGCTGAAAACAGTTTTCGGTCACCTGATCTCGCTAAACAGTGTGCGCAAAAGGAGAAAAAAAAACCTCGAAAAAAATCTGGGGAATGAAGAGACCAATTTTCATACACACTAAGTACTTATTAACATGAATGTGCGGTAGTAGATTTCTTAAAATACTTGACCAACTAAACCTTCATCAGTATCCCGAAGGTGAGAATCCAAATCCCACTCGAGTCAGCAGTTTTCAATCGACTTCGGCAGTGTTAGATTATCATGAAAGTTTCTGTTCATGTATATCTCTGAGGATGATTCTGAAATAGAATATTTTTTTCATGATAATCTGCCACTGCCAAAGTCAACATTTTTCAACTTCGGCAATGTAAGATTATTATGAAAAAAATTTCTCTTCATGTATCTCTGAGGACAATTCTGAACTAAACCTTCATCATAATTAGCAAGGTGTTTATCAAGTAAGATAATCTAATCCAATTCTAGTTACCAATTTCACCTTGATTGCATTTTACTGCGATACAGCAGCGTGTCCGGACCTAATTTTTTTGAGGAGAAACCCTTCAACGAACTCAAAGCATGGCTTAGGAGAATTTGGGCGCTATATGAGTAAGCCTACCGACTAAGTTTTGTATTTTAGCCTCACTGATACTGATTCGAGGCATTCTGAGGTATTTTGTGTAATACGTCAGGCAATAACATTGTCATTCCAGTAAAATTTGAAGGACAAAGCCCTCCTCCAGGTCCCCCTTGTCCACGCCACTGCTGCCAATGCACGATAAGAAATGGCCGGTTCCTGTTATACATTTGCTCAATACAACTACCAAAATGCCTTTGGAAATCTTACTTGTAATGTTAAACGGTGCAATTGCCTTTCCTCTTGCATTCGGAATTCAATGTTTGCATGAAAATGACAAAAAACCGCAAAGTATTCTGGTAGTTATATTCAGCTGACCTAACAAGGGGAACCAGCCATTGATGGAGCATAGCTGCCTAGCAAACAAGGTAAAGTTCGTTTTCAGCTCGATATTGGCGTCCTCCAAATCGGGGTTAACGATGCAGGGGAAAATGAGAAGCAAGAAGGGTGAGGGAAGTGGCGAAACGTGAGAGAGAGGATGTTAGCCAGAGATTGGCCAGGTGGGAAGGGCAGTCTAGTAAGAATTATTAAAGCCCAGCATAACGTGGAGCTTTTGTGCTGGGCATTAATATTTCCTACGAGAGGATGTTGACGTTTCGAGCGAAGGATCATCGTCTCACTCCCTGGCGCATCACTTCGACGGACGGGCTTCACTCGTAACAATAGCACCTCCGACCTAAAATTTCCTTTCCCTTTTGATTATTCACAAGTCATTCAACCCTTCCTACGCAGCGAATCTACTTCCATATCATTGTTCAACGAACGACAAATTCGTTTACCAGAGTCCTTCGTGCCTTACTTGGTGTGCGCCACGTCACGGAAGAGCCTAGCAGAGCGCTTCGTGGTTCCTTCGGAAATTCTTTGTAATAGGTCGGTTTAATGGTCTGTGCGATGTTTGTTGCGGATACCTTGTCGATTGCCCGGATTACGTTGTCGCGCGCAGGTACTTTGGCACCTGTAAAGGAATATCACGGCATTATGTTAATAAATCAAGAAATGTTAAGAAACGAATAAATATTCATGTATACTGCTTTTTTATGTACTGTAGCACTGACCATTCCTTTTCCTTATGTCCTTCATGTTATCATAGGCCTTGGACTTTCTTCCTGAATCTTCATTCTCAAGCATTGCAAAAGGCGTCGTTATTTCCAGGAACTCCTTGATGTCAAACCGGCGTGTCCTTTTTCGATTCATAATGGAACCCGCGTTCAACGCTTCTGACGCATTGCAGTGGCTTCCTGGGGAAGACAGTGGTGGAAACTTTACACTTTCACTTCTAGCCCTATCCTAAAAATCAGACACAAGGTTGAGATGAAGTAAGTAAGCAATTCAACTTTTTCTTTCTTTTTTTTGTCGTAGAAAGTTACATGAACTTGATGTATTCATTATCACAATTTCGAAAAATCTAAATTGTCCAAAATTTAACACAAATTTGGAAAAACTTATTAGCAGTTAACGAGGAAGCAAAAGGAAGACATGGTTCTTTTTAGTAAGCTTATCACGGTTTCTGCTGCTAAGACAAAGTACAGTATAAACGTTTTTTATCGGGTCTAAAACGCTTCTCTGTTGCCTTATTGTTTTAAATCCGATAAAGTCCTTCAGTATGTTTATCAAACATTTTACATTACTTAAATACTGTCGAACAAGTTTATTTATTTATTTATTTATTTATTTATATATTTATTTATTTATTTATTTATTTATATATTTATTTATTAAAAAGATGCATTAGAAAATATAGAAAATAATATCATGATTGAAGGTTTGATAAGTTTCTTGAAGAATTTCTAAACTTTCTAGGTTCGTTTATTTCTAGGTTTTTACTCCACGTTAACGAATTACAAAAATAAAAGACAACTGCCTCCAATTGCTAACCTTTTGGTCAAGACTTGTGGAAGATATGGCATGGGTGCTTTTAATTTCAGGGAGAAACGAACTTTCCTCCCTACTATCATTCTCCACTTCATCACTTTCAGCCGACAAAATTCTATTGGTTTCAAAGAAAGCATTTTTCTCGTTTTCGAACTCTTCATCTTCGTTAATACTGTCAAAGCGAGTGTCACTCCTTCGTTTTTTCATCTCCTTTTCTAGTTCCATTTCAGAATCATGAACAGCTTTGCGTTGAATCGACTTGGGTGTAGATTCTTTCAAACGTTTCGCCACAGTTGCGCGACTTAACTTCCTTTGTTGATAAGTAGTTGCCAGCTCGCGACATTTGTGCAAGATGTACTTAGGGACCCAGTAACTGTACAAATCCTCGACGACTAAGAGCTGAGCGGAAACAAATATATCTTCGGAGAATATAGAGATGTTTTTCGCTATCTGTCTAAAAGGTATTTCATTATTTTTTTCCCCGTATATGCGACATTTTATAGTGTTTGGTACTTCGTATGCAGAACCATTTCTCAAATATTTATACTGAATTTCTCGGAATAGGAATCTGCGCAATTCCGGTGGTGTATGACGTCGGAATTTCTCGGCATCGCACCAAAAGTTTAGGATGGATTCTCCCACACTTCCTTTGGTATAGTAGCGAAAGTTCTGCATTCCGATGAGACTCCCGATGTGTTTTTTCAAAGTCATCTCGTCTACCATTGTGGATACCACTATAACAGAAAAAAGAATAAGTAAAAAGAAAGATTTAGGCAGTCGACGAAAATGTTGCAGGAAGAATGTGATCGTGTCACCTTGCTGCACACAGTTTCAACGTAGCGAAGATTATATTAAGGTGGAATTTGACTCCACCTAAAATCTGGAATTGATGTTAGGTTGTTGACTTGCAGAAGTCTTGAATCATGATTTGACTTTCGAATAACAAGAAAATCTCATTTAATTTTTCTATAAGAACAATAATTTCCACTAGAATTGGAATTTCTATTAGAATTAGAAATTCTGTTAGAATTAGAATTTCGATTACAATTAGAATTTCTATTACAATTAGAATTCTTATTACACTTATAATTTCTATTACAATTAGAATTCTTATTACACTTACAATTTCTATTACAATTGGAATTTCTATTACAATTACAATTTCTATGACACTTAGAATTTCTATTACAATTAGAATTTCAACTACAATCAGAATTTCCATTATAATCACAATTTCTATGACAATTAGAATTTCTATAACATTTAGAATTTTCAGCACAATTAGAGTTTCTATTACTATTAGAATTTCGATTAAAATTAGAATTTTATTAGAATTAGAATTTTATTGGAATTGAAATTTTACTAAATTCAGAATTTCGATTAGAATTAGAATTTCTATTACAATTACAATTTCTATTAAAATTAGAATTCCAGTTATAATTAGAATTCGTATCAGAATTAGAATTTCTGTTGGAATTAGAATTTCTGTTAGAAGTAGAATTTCCATTAGAAAAAAATATCCTGTACAATTGACTGATGTGTTTTAGTCTTCATAATCTGCTTTCATTTTTGTTGTTTTCCAACGCGTGCTATTTAGTGATCTAAGTTTCGGTACGTAAGTGGCAGTAGGGGCCCTTTCAGTTTAGGTTTACCGTGCTTCTATTTGGAGCCAGCACGCCTCTGTCCTTGTGCATATGAAGTAAAAAAAAGTTACTGCGTGGGAAATGCTTTGGCACGGTATTTCCGCCCTTGTTAACTTAAACCAAAATCTCACTTGTTCGTGGCGCCTATATTCGTTCAATTTCCACCATATCACTAACTTGTGTAATAAATACCTCGAGGATTTCAATGAAGGAATCAACCAGCGGAAAAAATTCACAAACATTCATATTAACAACAAACCATATATAATATTTAAAAACCAAGCAGGAGTGCTTTAACCGAATTTAAAACACAAGGCGATAACCGACTGTTTTAGATCCGATAAAACACGCACTGCAAGTTTTTTAAATGTCTTATAAAATGAACTTCTTAATACACTATTTCGCGAAGAAAATTTGGAGATTTATGTTTTCTAAGGTGAAAAACCGAACTTCTTCGTCACATATAAAGACACGACATAGTTATGATTTTCCTTTGTATTTTCCTCGTGAACTCTTAGTGAATTCTATAAGATATTATACAACACTTAGGGCTTATCCACACGACATGATTGCCGTATATGATTCTTCACTTTGGCGTATGCGATTATGTCATAAAAGCACAATTCCTGCTTGCGGTGCGAATGAACAAGCACATACGACAGCCGTATCGCGTAAATAGGCCCTTAGAGCAGGTAATAAACTCGTACCTTGTTTCTGTCCATCATATTCCGTCTTTGATATCAACAACTTACACAGCAAATAATCTAAAAACAAATCGGTTTTCCAGAATAACGGAAGTCGCTCGGACCAAATCCAAGCACACAAGATCTTCTTGTCGACCTAATTAGGATATGAAAAATGAACAAATCAAAAGGAATGGATAAGAGTAAAGTTTAACAACAAAATATCCCTATATAGAAGTAATCTTCCAACTCTCTCCCGACGAGATAAGACTTGTATTATTTTACTCTGGCTAACGCCTGAATATTTTACTCGCCAAGAGGAAATCGAGCTCTCCCATGGAAAGAATTGAAGTAAATGGTTTGAATCCGGGAGAATCGGTACATGTTGGTGATGGTAGATTGCCCAGGTTAGCGAAACCTTGAGAAAGACTGTTGGTGATTGACTTTTCCAAGGTCTTAGCGGAGGTAGTCTTCTGACTCTAGAAAGACTCTTGTCTTCAGCTCTCAAGACGACCGCCACTGAGGCCATCGAAGAGTCAGTCACAGTAGTCTTTCTGATTACGACCATCGGATCCCAAAATCAAACAGTTTAATTGAAGTTCTTACTTGGTAAGTTCGGAGAGGAGGATCAATTTCAAACTTTTTCCGCCGTGGACGATAGAGGAATCTTGTGGGAAAAATCTAATAAAAAAAAAAACTCCAGAATCTCAGGAAAACTAGACAGTATCTGTAAACAGCGATTACGGAGGGTCAAACCCAGCTTCTGAAAAGGAGGTTTGCAGAACCTGGAACATCAGACAAATGACTGATTCCAGTCAGTCTGTTGGTTTGCCTATGACGAGAGTCTGTCTACGCCTGTCTGTCTACAACGAAACCAACAAAAAGACAAAAATCCGCGTACAAAGGAAAAGAATGAAGTCGTACTGGAACATCAGACGCAGACACGTCAACATCAGTATTTTGTCATGAGTGAGACTTACGAGAATTTACTGCGCGCTAAGAGTCTCGCAACTAACCGATGTTCAACGAAAAACAAAAACCTAATATGAAATTTGAATGCTTATGGTCCACATCTGAGATGGAAAAAACACTAAGGAAAAAGCTTCAGACGGATGCATAAAAGTAAAAACCACTTAATTTCAGGTGAGCATTCTTGTTAAATTCTTAACTCTGAAGTGTTTTGTGCACCTTATTTGGACAAAAATTTACTTTGTTTGACCTGCTTTTAGTTTTATTACAGTATGCGTAAGATTTGCACAGGGATGTGCGTGAGTTAACGTCTCTATAGACGAAGTTTATCACCCAATAAAAACAATCCCGTGCAACCAGAAACACCACCTAAGTGATTGTCATGATTTAGCAATACACAAACATTACACTCTTACCGGTAACGATAAGAAAGTGTTGAAGTAATCCACAAAGATAGCATCACCAAGGTACGCTTCAAAAGTCAACATATTTCGGCCTGTACAGATTGTCTGTTGAAAGAAAAAAGAAAAAATTCCCTTAAATCGATAATTACGTTTGTCTCAACTTTGACGAATATTTAGGAAAATCAATAACGCTGACAACCAGACTGAGCTTGATGTTCTTGTCAACTCGTTTATGACGTCAGTAATTCGCGCACGCGCGTTTCACTCATTCCTCAAGTTCGGGTTACACGAGGCGTGACTTAGAGACGTGTACATTTTTGTCCAACAAACGAGGAGACTTGTCACAGGCATTTGATTGACTAGATTTAATTAGTGATTACCCTTGGGAGGAAGAAGAGGTGAATCGAGGTATTGTTGACAATTAAATGACGCTCTGAGGTTAGTTGTCCTAGGACTTTGCCGCTGAAACTTGTTACATAAACTGTTCACGAAGGGGCATGTCGCCAACGCGGGGGCCCCATCCTATCCCAGCAAGATGTTACAGGGATTCAAATCAATTTGAATTCGTGCAACATGTGGCGGGAACGAAATTTTGTGATGTTTCTTTATGCACATATCTACCAAGCTGCCAAATTTTCTCTACATCAACAAAATTTTGTCCCCGTGACAAAGTTTTGGCTTGGTGCACACGAGGGAGTTTGACCCTGGGTAATGTCATTGCGGCATGTCTCCGGGACTTGACGCCTGTGTGTCAAAACCTTAAGGCCGAACTCGGACGTTTGCGTAAGTCCTTCACGTCAGTTCTCACGGCTCTCGTAACTGTCCGGAGAATAGACTTGGGTATAGATGTCCTGCTAACAGTTGTCACACACGAGGCGTGAAGTCGAGGAAAGATGTTCCAGGGAAATATTTCTTCTCTTAGACACACGAGGAGAGTCGTTTTGTTCCATTGGCCAGTGTCTATAATAATTGATCACCCATTACAGGATGCGGAGATTATTTTGGGAATTAAATGACGTCCTGCGATTGGTTCTCCCGAAAGTTCATGTACCGGAATTGAGTGAACTGTTGTTCACAGCAAAGGACATGTCACGGGGACTTGTCTCAGGAATTCAAATCAATTAGAATTCAAGTAACAAGTGGCGGGGATTTAACTTTCGTCCGCGCGACCAATTTTTTGAACTGTGCTCACAAGGGAATTTTGTCCACGGGACAAGTGTTCAGCGTCTCGCGTTCGCGACTTGATGCCTAGTAGATTCCGGCCCTTCTGTGACTGGAGGTCTCCAATCCCTACGACACCATCACCACTTCGAAGATGGGTGCCAGTGTTAGAGATGAGTTGGGAAGGGTTTGACTGCAATTGATGACTTCAAAAAACTTACTTGAAACTTTTGAGTTAATCCTTTCTGGTCGGAGACGATTTCCCCTGCCGAGCAAAATTATCTGGCGTTTGACATGGCAAATTAAAAAAATCAGACACCGACAGAGAAGAGATACAATTGTTTTAGGGATAGGGACACCTGGGTCAGATTTAGCGTTTGGCTTTGGGTTTGGATCAGTGTTGATGATATCAAAAGATTATCCCAAAAGCATGACGTTATGACACGTAATCAGTGCAAAATCACAGAATAACGTAGACTGGGGCTCACCTGAGATTAGTTACATCGCCCTAGCACCCCCAGGGATATATCTGGTTTGGTTTCATACCTCCAACTTTTTTGTGATACCGCTGGCTGGTGCAGACGAAAAATTGGTGAAGAAATCCAGGAATAATAAATTTGTATAACTGGTGCGAGAATTTATCAGTTTGTATCATTGTTAAAAAACGTTTAAAGACGACCTTCGAAGGTTTAAATCTTTGTCTGAGTCAACTCCAACATATCTGCGGCGATAAGAATCCAAATCATGTTAATAAAAGTGAAGGTAGACTGACAAACGCTGTTAGATTTGTGCTGAAGTTGATATCTATCATTTTCAATTCTCTTTCTGGCTTTCAATTTATTTATTTTCTTCCACTATAGACTCTGACTGGAAAAGAGGTAAGTACCCTATAATAAAGAATTGAACAAATAACAGTAGCACTGCAATATTGCCTTGCGAAGTTGTAGAGGTATAACCAGCTTCAAAATACCGGTTCACTCGATGATAAATCAACCAGAAACATGAGGTCTAGTACTTCCTCTACCTGGGTCACGCCATTTAGCGAGGGCTGACGCACAACGTAGAAATACTTTTGAATTTTAGTCCGACTACCCATTTCTCGACGTTGAGTGTGAACAGGTTCATCGGCTATAGCAAATAGACTTCGTTTAAGAGATTAATTTCAGTTTAGCGGAACCCTGAATTAATTATGAAATCGCAGGCTTTGCTAACCTAACCCTCCCCCCCCCCCCCAACCACAACCCTACTGGGTCTGCAATTTGTCTGGGTCCACCAAACGCTGCTCTAGCCCATTTATTCTTTAATCTACCCTTACTATTGCAAATAGACTGCATTTAAAGTTCATTTTCACTGGTGGGATTTACCCTGTTATTTCTGGGAGCTTATAATTATGAATAATCATCATGAAGGGGTAGTTGCTATGTTGGGGAGTTAGGCCCAAAGTGGTATGGTATATTTGTTGCATCCATGTAAAGATAAGTAAAGAAATGTATGAAAAAGTTCAAAGTACATTTAGACTTGTCCACATGGGCATTCTTTAAACAGATCCTAAAGAACACCACTTGGCACTGAACTCACAGCAGCAGTGAAAAGCATTATAAATTAGCATCTGTGTATCAGCAATACTAGCTAAAGTATTGTTACCAACCAGTAAAATTAATTGTACTTGTTTTCCAGATTGAAATTGACATTGAACCAACAGATAAAGTAAGTCTGTGCAGCAATTGATTATTGTTGTTTCCCTTAAGAAGCCAGCCATTTATAAAGTAGCTCTGTCTTACATTTGATTAACTCTATTAAGGTATCTTTTTCAATGCATTGATAAAATTGCTTTGTATGAGGTCTCTCACTCTCAAATCAAATTCCTGGTATACTATACACGAAGGATGCCAAACACAACATTAGAACTTTGTAAGGACAGTGTACCGTGCATACACACCACGAAATAAGCCCCATTTAGAAATACCAGGACTCTCACACTAGACCAGCAAATTACAATATTTGCAGGATGTTTTAGCTGGACCACACAGCAATATACCAGAACTCTGCACTTTGCTTGACTTGATTTCCCAATTTTCAAACAAATAAATCTTCAAAGCATTAATTATAAACACGATGGTAAAAAAAATTGATGAATTTTCACAAATGCAATCTCTTGCAGTGGCAAACCAGTAAAAGTAAAGGTATATGTTCCTTGATCAGTATTAAAAATTGTGAATTGAATCTTACCAGACCACTCCACCACATGACAGGTTAGCTTAGCCACAGAAGCACAAAACTGAAAGACCAGAAAACTCAAGCTCCTTGCTTTTTCATGTCATAATTTATTTACAGGTTGAAAGAATAAAGGAAAGAGTGGAAGAAAAGGAAGGGATTCCACCTCCACAGCAAAGGTACCAGAAATCTCAACTTAAGTCTGAACAAGATAATTTATAGTTTTCTCTGACATTAGTCTTCATGGTAGATTAATCACTAGTATTTAAATGTTGATAAACTGCTCCTGAAAATTTTAATTGTAAGTGGATAGAGCAAACTTGCACAACTTGTTTTATCATATTTTCTTATCTTATTTGTAGGTTAATCTTCAGTGGAAAACAAATGTAAGTGCACAGAACTTTAGATTGATGAAGTTGACTTGCTTGTCATGCATCATTATTCTATTAACAGTAGAATACTGATAATCTCTCTTGCCAAATCAGTAAGAGTGCTTTATTTTGGCTGTCATGAGATAATATGCAGGCAGTGGATAAATTGTTGTTTGTGCTGAAATCCACTAGGTTTGACATGGTGTAGCATTAAATCATGTGTTATGAAGTCTCACAGATGAATTCCTTGTTGCAGGAATGACGAGAAGACTGCTTCAGATTACAAGATCCAAGGAGGTTCTGTTCTGCATTTAGTTCTTGCATTAAGAGGAGGAAATTATCAATAGCACCAAAACAGAACCTTTGAAGACCCTAACTCTGTACACTACTGAAGACCCTCAAATGTATTGTAATAGAAGTAGCAGAGAAAGCCCTACTGTAAATGGTGTGATTCAGCCAAGCATCATGTAAAAAGGAATGCTATAAGACAACTATTTTCTTTTAGAAGGTATTTAATCTAATAAAATATTACAAGTTCTTGTTAGTTTTTTCTTAATTCAGCTTGTTTTAGACTGTGTTTTAAAAGCATGTGCATGACTCTTCAGATTGGCAAGTATCCTTTTTGGTGTTGCATTGTTGTTTGGAAATACTTATGGATCATTTATATCATAAATGTGTAATGTGATACAATTTTTTGAATGCAGTGCCATTCATTAAGCACACGACAAGTATTGTACATCAGCTGTCAGCCAAAATAACATTCGTGTCAAAGCTCTGTCATTTTAGTCGTTTGCCAAAGTTTCCACCTTTGGATTTTTTGCTGGCTGGAACTTTTGTGCTGGTATTTTTCCTTTTGTTTGATGCCTTTGGTGTAGAAAGAACTTGGAAAAAGCCATCAAGTCTTCCTTGCACAGAACCTTTACGGGCCTTCTGAAGTTTTTTTATGCCTGCTCGAATCCTGTCCTCACTAGCAAACCAAAATTCATTTCATGTACATTAACCTAAAGCCCTGTACTTATATGAATAGGAGCAACTTTGTGATAGAAATAGCAACTATGCAAGGAAAGGAGGAAAAGAAGTAAAGAAAACTGATGGCAAAAATAGCAGACAAGGACTCACTGAGATCATCTAAAAATTTGAAAGCTTACAACTTGTTTAGAATTGCTTATCTATATTTCTACCTGAAACCTTTTTGGGTGACCAAGAAATCTACCAATCCTTCTTCATCTGCTTGGCCCCACTTGAGCTAAAAAATTTGAACATAAAAATGAGTGAAGCACAGATGAGAGACAGAAGTAAACTTTAAAAGAAATATTAACTATGAAGAAGTGCTTTTCACTGAAAACATCACTTCAGTATTTTTTTCCTGTTTTTGCCAGATTTTCACCTTTGCTAATGTAGTAGTGCTGTGCAGGGATTGAGGTACTGCACATATACTAGGTTAATGTTTTTCAAATGGGGGGTCAATTATTGGGTGTTTTGTGAAACTGACAATTTACATACAAACCAGTCACCAAATGGCTGTAAATATATTCATACCTCTACCTTCTCTGGATCAGCAACATCTGGATTTTTGAATAGTTCTCTGGCTTCCTGAGTGAACCGAAAAAAGAATTAAACAAGAGAAATTGTCTTAACTCTTTGATCCCTGGTGGTCTTTCCTAAGTTGGATGAAATTTTGTAAAAGTTAGTGATTGGGTGAAATGGTTAAATCTTATGCACAATGATTTTAAGGATAACCCTGCCAGAAAGTTTACCTTGTACTTCCAGTCTTCTGGAATAGGGTGTTTCTGTAAAAAAGTGCAAGTGATTTTAACAACATGAATAGTTTTGCATAAACATTTTTGTAAAATTTTAGAATTACAGTACCTGCATAATGAATATTTTTGTTTACCTTGGAGTCAATATGTTTTAAAATTTCTTCTATTGATCTATGTTGTCTGACAAGATCTATTGCTCTCTTGGGTCCAATTCCTTAAGCAGAATTGTCATACAATTTAATTTTGCCATAATTATTTGATGGTTACAAAAGTTAATATGACATAGCATGACATTACTGTATAAAAACAGCATACTATAAATACATAATTTAATAATCGTTCATAGTTAACCATTTGACCATGAAGATTGACACACAGCTGTACCTTTAATAGAGTCACAGTAATCACAGCCAAGTAAAATGCACAGGTCTATAAACTGTCACAAATGACAATTAGATCTTATGAATTAGCATAATTTTCCCCAAAACAGCCATTACCAACAACTTGATTTTAATTTGGTTCACCATAGTCCAGTAGATTTCAATTTTTACTTAACTAAACACAGAGTTATGTTTAACTTTATACTTGTCTAAAGAGCTGAACTGACTTGTCCTATTTTAATATTCACTCACATATCTTGGGGAAAATTCAGCTTACTTCATCTTGTGAAAGCCCCAAGTCTTCCAGGATGGCATTCAAATGAAACTCCTGGATTGGCATTTTTCTAACCAACCAAGAAGAAAAGAAAGAATTGGTATAATTTCAACTACATGTAATAAATACATTGTTTGTGGCTGCATTTCAAATCTGTTAATGTTTGCAGGAAAATTTTTCCCTTGGAATTTGGTTGTGGCTTGATAATGAGCTCAGACATGGAAACTATGATTGTGATTTAGAATGTCAATAATAGTGGTGGTCAACATGATCACAGATTAATCACTTTGCAACTAAGACAAACTGTATTCTGACCTTGCTTCACTGAATGTCATGTGTCTTAAGGTAATCAAGGACCCAAATGTAAGACTGTCCATATCTTCAGTAGCAGTGGCATAAACCTTTAAAAATCACAATGATGTTATTTGACAGGTTTTGAGGATTGACCTATCCCTGTTAAAACAGCTTAATTGTATGTTCCCCTTGCTGAGTAAAATTATCTGGCATTAATCAGAATAAAATATAGAAAATGGTAACCTGAAAGTTATTTTCAGAGCTGTACTCCTTACCAGAGTGCACTGTGTTTTTACTCAATCAACAAATTGCACAATATTATGTTTAAAAAGTACTAGACAATTTTAAAACCAAAATTTAGCTTTATTTAATCAGCTTCACACATGACAGTAACAAGTCATTAAGTAGCAGCCCTCCTAATAAGAATTAAAAAGGTAAAAATACAGATATACTGGCCAAACACCAGAGAATTTGATATCAAATTCACTAGTGCTTAAACCAAAATATCAAGAAACATAGGTGGGTATTTCAATATTTCCACAAGAATGAAATACAAGAAAATTCCACAAAAATCTCTAACCTTTCCTGTTGCCACCAATGAAGCACACTGTGCCTCAGCTTCACAAGGAGCCTTGAGAAAATAATGTAATGTAAAAAAAGAACAGTGGGAAGAACTATGAATAATAAGGCAAAGCAAAGTAGGAATCAACCAAAAATAGGATCACAATGGGAAAAGATGTCTACCACAGAACAATAAGTATGCAAAAATGATGATGGAAAGAAAGAAATCATGGAGTTTGGTAAATTCAAAGATAGAAAAATGAAAGAAAGAGGGGTGGGAATGCAAAGAAACAAAAACTAATCAAAGCCACAGTATAGCATGAAAAGGAATGGAAACTAACTAGGCACAACAAGAACACAATTGTTATGGGAAAATCTGCAAAAATTTGGATATAAGGAAAAGAAAGTTGTATAAAGTCAGGGGGGTAAGAGAAGAAGTTGGAAATGAAGAAATGGCTAAATAAATGGGTACCGGTAACAGAAGGAAAACAGGCGAGGAAAACATTCCAGGTATATATCATTGATGCTGGACAAAGGGGAACAAAATGGGCAATACTTTAAGACAAAAAGAAAAGAAATTTAAAGAGAAGGAAATTAAAAAAAATATTGAAAATTACTATTATAAAATATAAAGAAAGAAAAGCACTACACAAAGGATTGTGTACATAGAAAGACAATATTATAAGCTGAAATCTTGGTAAAAATTATGGCCAAAATATTTTCTGAAATACACTAATACACATTTCAAAATGTCAACTTACATCTACATAAGGAATCCCCATCAACTTTAAAACCATTTTGCATTCCTCATTATGCTCTTTCGTCACTTTAACCTAAGAAAAAACTTTCTGGGTCAAAACCACAGAACAACAACATTTCTCTAACCATGTTTTTTAACTTTTTAATACAGCAGTCCTTACAAGTGATAATGTTTCCCTATTGTATTCATCATAAAGCTTAATTTTTATGGGGAAAAAAAGTCAAAATGTGGCAGTAAAATAAGACTTGGCAACAATGAAAGGAAGGTAAGAGATTAAAAAAATCATAACATCATAAAGCTTTTTTTTGTTCCAACTCTCTGAGAGTTTTCATGAATCCCTATATGCAAACCCTGTCACCATACTCACTGCCCTAGCTGTACAGCTAACTAATTTACATCATACACACCAGACGACGAGAATTTTTGTCTATTGTGGCTGAATCTCCTGTAAAGAAAAAAAAATACATGCTTAATGATTTCATATCTTTAATTTTCAAACTTACATGATCAATATTATAACTGAATAAAATATAAAAAAAAATCTCAGTAGGTGTTTTATTGGGTGTAATGTTATAGTTTACTCTTCAAGACAATTGCTAGGTTATAAGTTTTTGTTTTAAGCTGATATGTTTATAAAATGGAAAATCTTTTAGGCTCTAATACTTAACAGTAACCATAAAATAAAAAAACAAAAAAACAAAAACTTTAACATGGACTTAGCTAGAACCCTGTATTTCTACTGATAGTTTTCCAGAGTATTCTAATCTCAGTGGACCTATTAAGGACCATTGCAAATTCCAGGATGCACACTTGAGTTTTACTACAAATAATTATCTACACGATAGATATATCTAACCTGCTTCTTCTGCTTCAGCAAGAGCTTTCTGTGCTTCTTCTCTCCTCTCTGATCTTTTTGCAAGCTAAAAATTTGAAGAATACAGAATGGAATATTTCAAATCCTGTTTTATCTTAATATAATTCATTTTTAGGTATCAATATAGCAAAAGAACAGTATATTTTCTCTAAAGAAGCTTACTTCCCCAGATTTTAGCTCAGGTGGTTTTCCATCAAACACATAACTAGAGAAAATAGTAAATAAATAAAATAAATAAAAACAGTCTTTTTGCCCATGATCTCCAGATCTATTGGAGATGACAACAAAGTAAAGCACAAGTACAGCAGTCCCTCCAGAAAATCTTTGTACATGTCTAATGGGAAGAAAATACACAATAAGGATTACAGTATAACTATATCAGTTGTAAATGCCAACACAGAAATAAAGAGGTGTTTCTTATACATGTATGTACCAAACAATTAAACTAATGCACATAATAATAGGCTTAATTTTGTTAGTGAAGCTTGGTTAATCTAATATTTTTGTCAACAATGCAACACTTACACTGGTTTAATGCCATTTTCCACCATACGTATTGTCCGATAAAATATTCCCATTAGATGACTTTTGCATAAACAAAGCAAATAAATCATAAATTAGTGATAAATTAGGCCATACTAAGGAGATATAGCATAAATACACTCTGTCTATATCTACCTCTATCTCTATAGCAATATCAATATATTGTACCTAAACATCAGAACAGCACATTGTTCTACAGGCATTTGGTAAACTGTAGCATTCAGCACCTCAACAGAGCTCAAATTTTGCTGAGACCAAACCTACCAGCAAATAACAAAGGGTTGCCAATAATTAAAAACTTAAGGTCATTTTTTGGCATTGGTATGTATCTCAGCAGATTGTAAGGGTATATTTGCTAAACTTTTAAATTTCAAGGGGTATACACTAAAACGTAAGTTGTCATATGCCACACTGGTGATTTGCATCAGTTCTGAATGAGATCTACCTAAAAACTTTGAACTGAAATGCTTTTAAGTATATCTAACTGAAAAATTTACAGGGTCAAAAATGGCCTCAGATAACCCTGAGGCAAAGAATCTACCAAACTCACCACTGTCCTTGCATTAAAAAACTAAAATTTGACCTTGGCAAAGTATCAACTGTACAATGAGATTTGATAAACAGAGATCAGCTTTCAAAGTCTGAATAACTTATCCAGTAGTCAAATTTACCAATGAGCACACAACCACATGCATGGACATAGAGCAGACTTAGTGGATAAATAGCTTTACCCATAATTTACATGTATACAGTACTACACTTGTTTATATACTGGACAAAGTTCATCAGCCAAATAAACACTAATCTAAGCTTTAAGCAAACAACTCAGATGCTTACAGAATAAATATGCCATTAATTTCATGTAAATAGTTGTCGGGCAATTGAAAGAAGTTCTAAAAATTTCTTAACTTCTTTACATTGCACTAATTTTGTCATCATACCATCAAAATGATAGGACACCTTTGTTTTCTTTTGTTGTTGTTGTTGGGTTTTTTTTTGTGCTGCTGGAGACTTGTTCGCAATGTTTGTTAAAATGTGTTTCAACAGTGGCACTTTCAAAGTACCTACATTAAGTTCATTTAAATGGTTTCCTTTGTTTACTCTCAGAATGTAAAAATTTTGTTGGCTTTGCCCCAAATTCAGTTACAGTGTATAGTAACTTTGGCAGGGAGGCGTTACTTTTGCTTCATTCTGTTAGTTGATGGCATAGGGTATCCATTTCAGAAATAAAATATCTTTTTGCTGGTTATTACCTCGTAACCTCACCCGCTTCATTAGTTAGTTGGCTTCCATCACTTCGCACAGCTATTAGAAATTGGTAGATACTCATGGAGGCATCTATGGCAACTTTTCTTCCTGAAGGAATAAACGGAAACAACTCAACTACCAAGAAGTCAACATCAGATTTAAGTGCGCAACATTTAAGTTTTGTTTTTTAGAAAATTATTTATATTACTGGTCCCGTAATGTTACACAAAACGCATGTCAATGTATTGTTTTGATTGTTTGAGCAGCACTATAGCTCCATTTTGTAAGCGAAGCACAAACCACGTTGGTTTAACCGAAATATGCACAGTTCAGTATGCCGAATACGAAGGCCTACAAACTATTAATAAGCCCAACGTTGTAGTGTATCTTGGTGAATAACCATCATGCCTTCATAAAGAAATAAATGACAAACAGCCATGATATAACATGACACCTACCGAAGTAATTCTTTATTTCATTCTCTTTCATTGCAGAAGGTGCAAAATCACCTAGTAACTTCGTCAAACCGTGAATTCCCATCTTATTTCAAGTTGTTATAATAACGATTGTAAAAATACGTTCACTGCATACATGCAACGAACTTTCTCCCGCGCAGAAATTCCTGGAAACAAGTGTTTTTCGCGCCTTTTTTCAAAAACAGAGCCCGCAAATAACCGGTACAGAAAACCTCGGTCCCTCATCTGAAAATATGCGTGCCCTTGAAATACGCAACTTGTACGTTTGCAACATACACTTTGAAACAGTAATGGACAAAATTTAATCACATTTAACCTATTTGAAAATCTTCTTATACTAATTTTACACAAGTTTGGAAATTTTTTAAAACAAAGGATGGCGCTTAGTCGACGAGAGGTTGACGAAATAAAACCTTGGGTCACTGAAACCGTCAAAAAACGCCTTGGTTATTCCGAATCTGCAGTTGTCAACGCTGCATTACAGTGCCTTCAAAAGAACTTAGACAAGGATTCTGCTTGCCAACAGCTATCATCTTTACTGGATGACCTGGCCCCGGCTTTTGTGAATGACTTATTCTCTAAATTAGATCGTATTCGACATACCAAGACTTCTAGTTCGAAAGGAGCTTCTCAGAAAAAGCGAACTTTACAGGATGTGTTTGGAGATGAGCTAATTAGAGACGACGACTCAAAGGACGAGTCCGAGACTTTGAAAAAACGAAAAAAGACTCGATTTGACGCTTTGAAAGATGACAATGTTCCCTTACCACCTGCTGTCCCTGAAGTAGCCGACGTTCCATTGCCTCTTAATTCTGCACAAATTTCAGCAATGGTTGCCAACATGAAGAAGGAGATTGAACAGCGAAAGACGCAGTTGGAAAAGCTAAGAAATCACAATGTGGTTCCTACAAAACCAGCTCCTGCTCCAGCTCCTCCTGTACCTATTCCTCCTGCAAAACCTGTGGGGCCCTTGCCCCAGCCTACGCTTGAGGAACAGCACATTTTAATGACTGAAGCTATTGAAAAAGCTAAAAAAGCTGCAGACTTGCATAATAAAATCCAGGCTAAGGTAAAAAATTTCATATTAATGTTTTGGCCATATTCAAATTGTTGATGAGAACCCAGGGATGTATTACAGATCTTGAGCCCTATCACTGGACACTGATCAAGATATGATCATATTCCTTGTTAATGAACATTCATGTATTAATGTTAGACAGAATAATCAAGAACAGTCAATTCTGTTCCCTTGTGATCATCAACTGTGTTACACTCCAACATTTCCTGTTATTCTTTGACTCTAATAAGAATTTTACCATGTTGAAAACTGATGAGACTTTTTAAATCATTACATCTGGTGAACTAATGAATGATGTAATTGTGGTAGCTTGGTTATTATGTTCTTAATACGCATGCTCTCAAGCTGTTCTCTCAGAAAAACTTTCTGAGTCCCTGGTGGGAATTGAACCCGTAACCTGATCGCATCTCACCGGTGATCAGAAGGTTATGGGTTCGATTCCTGCCAGGGACTTAGAAAGTTTTCCTGAGAGAACAGCTTGAGAGCGTGCATATTAAGATCTGGTGAACTGTTGCCATTCTTACATATTTTTTACAAGTCTTTTTCTGTTCTAACAATTCTCTCCCATTTATTCATTTAATTTTTTTTATATTTTTCTACCTTTCAAGTTAACCAGTATGAGCAATACAAGTGCAAATTTGATCAAGTCTGGTGCAGTGAATCTTTCAGCAGTCAATGATAAAGATGTTGGGCCATCTGCCCTGATTATTGATGAAAAGGGCAGAGCTGTTGATTCCAGTGGTAAAGCACTGAACTTAATGAGCAGAATGCCAACGTTAAAGGCCAACATACGAGCAAAGAAACGAGAAGCCTTTCTCAAAGTTGAGAAGCCAAATGAAGACTTAACAGAAAGGTCTTTCTTCGATTCTAGAGTAAGGTAAGGTAAAAAAGTAATTACTAATCATATCCTGAACTTCTTTATAACCACCATAATTAACTCTTTCCTGGTGGCATGAGTCCTCTATTATTTCATTCTGGTTAACACCAGACATGTACTTGTCTAACAGAAATACCCTGCAAGGAAGGAGTTGTATATTGCATTTCTGGATATGAAGATTATTTTTTGAATGGGTTTATAATGCCATTTCAAATAAGTTCTGAGCTTCCTTAGTTGTTTCAAGGATATATAAAAATAGAAAAGAAAAACCAACTGCAGGTTTACCAAAGCTGTTCTCTGACATTTTATCTGATTTAAGCAAAGTATGTTCCTGCTTATTAAGGGCTGTTAGCAGCTTTTAAATCCATTTCTAGAGCTTTTCCAAGGTTTCCAGTCATAGATGTATATGCAGGCAAACATGCTGACTGACAGAGAGACATAGAGAGAGACAGTGGAATCTAAATTAAGTAAAAGCAGTATAAGATTTGTGGTGTCAGAATGATACATTTTAAGACCCTATCAGGATCACCAGTGGAAAATGCAACCCTGAAACCTCTAGCTGTGAATTGGACCCATGATTCCTGCTACCCAGCTATAGTCTATAGAGTTATACTGTTTGCTACTGGTCCCAGCTGGGTCTTAAAATGTATAATTATAACAATCAAAAATCTACTTTCATTAAATAGGCTTCATTTACTGTGATTGAGTGCAAGTGTTTAATAGTCCTAAAAAAGCTAGACAGATCCTAAGTGCCTGTGTACAGTATATCTGGATTTTTCCTTTTTTTCTTACAATTGGATCAACAGCATAAAGCCAAATACAAGAGGAAAGAGGGCATTCAAATTCCACGAGAAAGGCAAATTTCAACAGATCGCTCAAAAACTCCGTGCAAAGGTAGTTCTACTTTGTAATTATATCATGTTGATGCTCATTCAAGTTTTTCATCTGAGTTGGTGTCGTCTTGAGAAAGACTGGTGGTGGAAGTGACTGATCATTTTGATGGCCACACCAGCGGTCATCTTTAGAGTCAAGCAATGAATGTTTGTCAAGATTGCCTATTTTTGTTTAATTCATGCACCGAGATGTCAATCGGAAGGACTAAAATCACAAGTGTAAACAGGCCTTGAGGCAAGCTATCATAACTCGAAGTCAAATTAAAGATGGCAACTAGTCTGCTGATACTCAATGCGGCTTGAAAGACTTTAGATCCTTCAAAAAATAAAGACAAGTTCAGCAGAAAAAGCTCATTGATATCACCTAGGTTGCAATGGTAATCCATTGGTGGAACATCAATAAGTTTAGAATGTAGCTACAACACAAGAGTGTACATAATTGCTGATGCCGTGAAAGGTGTGGCCCAAAAGTTCAGAGACCATTCACCAACCCCAAGTACAATCTCCAATAAGAAAACAGTAGAAAGTTCCCTTTATAGTTCATGTAAGAATGCTTAAATTTAAAAAAGCTCATACTGTTTGTATAATTCAAATGCAGAAACTGGCAATCAGCTGAACAATGACCTCTTTTCTTTATCATTCTTTACTTTTTTAAAGGCTCAGCTGGAGAAACTTCAGGCACAGATAGCAGCTGCTGCCAAAAAGACTGGAATATCATCTGCCACAAAGTTAGCACTCATTGCCCCTAGTAAAGGAGTACAAGAGGATACTATGCCAGAAGTTGAGTGGTGGGACGCAGCAATAATACCAAACATCACCTATGCAACGTACATTGATACTGAACAAGAGGAAAAGGCTGATAAACTGCAGGGAATAACTTCATATATTGAACATCCTATTCAAAAACATCCCCCAGGTTGGTCACACGGTCTGTGAAGGGCGCTAACTTTTTAATGTTAGTCTTTGAAACAAGTTGGTTTTTTTATTGTATAACTGCGGTAGCTAGCGGTCCGAACGCGGAAATCCTACAATTTGATTGGTTCATAAGTGGTTGGATATTTTCCGTATTAACCCGCTCAGGGCAAGTGAATTTTAAAATGCCTTGCTTATGTCAAATAAAAATAAAAAATCTTGACGAAATATGAAGTGAAAATGTATCACGAACAAGCAGAAAAGAAAAAGTAACCATGCAAGGTGAAGTTAGTGAAGAAATTCTGTATTAAATGACGAAAGAATTGCTAGTCTTTGAACTTCTGTACCGTATCACTTGTCAATTATATTTCAGTAAAGCCATATAATAAACTAGTTATTGATTTCGCTTGTTCGGTCTGTGCTAGTGAAATATCGAACCTCTGTTTTTGCCCGGACGTCGACTCCGCTGGGCTCGTCTCGGGCCGTACTTAAAAACATCGATCCGATATTTCACTAGCACATACCTCACGCTCGGTCAATAAATAGTAAATAATCTTTTGTGTCTCCACCAGCTGCACCAAAAGAAGAACCAGATATGCCGATAATGCTGACAAAGAAAGAGAGGAAGAAAATGCGAACCCAGCGAAGGAGAGAGGCTGAAACTGAAAAACAAGAGAAAATCCGGCTGGGATTAGAGCCTCCACCACCACCAAAAGGTATTAAGAAAACGACAAAAAATGTCAAGTTACGTAATTAGATTTGCATGTACGACATATCGTTCAACATCCTTCCACTACCGTAGTATACTGAATAACATTTTTCGTAATTTCAGTAAAGATCTCCAACCTGATGAGAGTTCTTGGAAGTGAAGCAGTACAAGATCCTACCAAGGTCGAAGCTCATGTGCGTGCGCAGATGGCGCAACGACAAAGGTAAGTGGTGTAGTGAGAGATTGAAGCCCGACCCGAGCCTTAAACTCTGAAAGAATGTTACATTTCTCGATGAATTTATGGTCTTACTAGTTATATTAGTGTAGCCGGTTTATCATTTCGCGATGTGTCTGTTTAAATAGTGAACGTTTGTCTAACGTGACTCGTGTTTGACATAATTATCCCCGTTTTATAGGGCTCACGAAGCTGCGAACGAAGCCAGGAAACTAACGCCCCAAGCTCGACGTGAAAAGACTATGCGTAAACTAAAGGAAGACACCAGTCTTGGTGTCCATGTTAGTTTATATCAAATCAAAGACCTCCATCATCCTCAAAAACAATACAAAGTGGACGTCAACGCAAGGCAGTACTACATGACAGGTATGCTATGATCACTTTGGTAAGCGACTAGGACTGCGTCTTCTCCGCAGAACTCAAAACGGCTAACTGTCAAGTTTACTTGTTCCTTGTGTGCAGCGACGATCCATTCACTCCTTGTCCTCTCCAGAATTATCAAGAACCGAGCTCTGTATGCTGAAGTATACACAACGCTGATTGAGAAGCCTAGAGTTTTTCTTCATGTGATTTGAATAGGTCCAAATCAATTTTAACTTAAGACGTTTGAACTAAACTAGGCAACAACCACCGCCAGACGCACCCAGGACCAGTTTTAGCGGCAATTTTGAGACCATTTATTACGCGGTTAAAACGTCAAATGCATTACCAGACTGCAAATCGTCTGTGATTTCAATTTCATTGTCCATCTCTATCGAAAACCTAGCGCTCCCTCTGAGCAGTAGTTCCATGGTAATTTTTTATAAGTTTTTGCAACGGGTGAGTTGACAGCAACCGTTTGTTTTCCTTGTCCGTCTTCAGGTTGCGCTGTCCTGTTGCGGGATATGAACCTTGTCGTTGTCGAGGGCGGACCAAAGGCGCAGAAAAAGTTTCGTCGATTGATGTTGAACCGAATCAAATGGTCAGATGACTCCAAGAGACATACGAATTCAGATGACGAAGAGGAGGAGACAACAAAGAACTACTGTCGTTTAGTTTGGGAGGTGGGTCGATCTTCTCACACTTTACTTCTTGGGAATCCTGTTGACAAAGTTGTACCGTGGTTCAAGCTAATTGGAGGATTTGAATCTCCACTGTCTCCCGATGTATGGGCTTGGTGTTTGAGTTTTCTTCATACATGCAACAGGGGTTAAATACCCAAGTTTGCTGAAGACGTTTGTCTCTCTAGATTTCCTACATTACTTCCTGATTTGAAAGAACTTTCTGTATTTTTAGGGTACTGAAAAAGAAAGACGATTCACAGAATTTAAGTTTAAAACTTGTACAAACGAGGCAAGCGCAAGAGAATTCCTAAAAACCTACGGTGTGGAACATTATTGGGACTTGTCAGTCAGTGAATCCTTGCTAGATGGTGCAGAGGACTGAAGAGAATGCTCCCACAATCGAAGCAAAGTGATGATGATCGTCAATATATTGAAGTCCAAGTCGCTGTCCTGCCGGCCTGTTTTTAGTAGGTCGTTGTTTAAACCATGATGATATACCTGTACCTAGCGCGTTTCTAGTCCCCGATATGAAAAAAGTCTTCGATAAGTTGTCTCAACTATTGCTGGACGTCTCAAAGCAAAATAAGTTACAACTGACAATGTCCGTCTTCTCATAACTATGCATGCTTGTATCTGTAACTGCATAGTAAGAAATTACAGCATGTTACCGAAAACTTGATTTTTTTTTGCTGTTGTACATTTGAACTATTAGATTTGCGGAAGTTAAAAGTTTTTGCTCTTTCAGCCAGAACCATTTGTTTATCTAGAACCACGGTGCCCAAGTTTTGACCGTCTGATAACTTCACGCGTCCCAGCTTAGTACCAAACCATAGCTTAGTTATTTGCGTTATTTATGTGAAGTTACCCTCAGGTTTCCGAAAAAAAAAAATAGATTCTAGTAAGTTTCGGAAATTTTTCGATTTGTTTTCTATGCGGAGGAAGTTTTACCCCAGGATATCTCCTGATTGGAGTAAGAACAGGAATATAAGCTCACATGCGAATGACTGAGAATTCATGGACAGCACAAATTCATAGAAAACTGGAAGGCTTAGGCAAATACCCAAACTTCGAACAGAAAACACCGACATTACGAGCGAAGGTCCTTAGTCGGAGGGAAACGGAAAATGAAAAAGCTAGGTAATGTTCCCATAGTCAAAGAAAGTCTAGCCTACGTCGCAGCTCGGATTTCCACCCGAAGAAAAAGAGGGGAAAAGTCGGGCTGCGACGCAGGCTAAGAAAGTCGTGTGGCCCAAAATAGACAAGATGGGGAAAAGTCACAAAGTAATGAGATGTAAATTATAAAGTAACCTGCGAGCAGGTGGTCCGTCTGTGATGCGGTAGAGCCTGGGCAAATCTCGTGACTTACGGTTGGTAAGTCACGTGCAAGGCACCAATAGCCCTGAAATTTTTATAACGCAATTGTTATAAGCCTCGTTTAGACATACTGTCTCATCCTCGTTACCATGACCTCCTCGGCGAACTCAAAATCGTAGACCTTAGTAAATGACGATAAATAAGTTACAAATTCTGGAACAATTGTCCGGCATTTCAAGGTCACCCAACACAATGCAGATGCTTTCTTTGAAGTAAGAAGGGACTGAATTTATAAGCATTAAGCTACCAGTATGTCAGTTTCAAAACAAGAGGTCAAAGTATCATCCATATGTGAGACACTAATGTACTAGGATCTGGGACATTTTCGTCCTTTACCAGATTGCTTAGTCATTGGTGACGTTGCAATTTGCACACATGGTACGACTAGAAAGCAGGCATCCAGTCACAAGACGACGGTGTACAACGAGAGGTGGATGACATGAAGGACGACCAAAAAGCAAGAAGCACAAATAAAAATTCCCAGGTTAATGTCCTTCCAAGCTGTCAAACCATCACAAGCTTTTCATGCCATTCGCCATGATTGCGCAAGTTTTACTTTACTGATGTATACAAATCCTCCTCCTATACAAAACCAATTGTGCAGCTATGTCGCGTTTAGTTCCTGCTTCGAAAAATTTAGCAAGAAGTAAGCTGTACAGGTTTCAAAGTGAAGGGGGAAAATGGCAGTGACAAAAGCGATTTCCTCCACCTTCAAATATTGGCGAGATGCGAAGTTTACTAGGCCATTATAGGAACTCAGAAACTGAATTCTTGTAATCTACTGTAGATTCGGCGTGATGCGAAGCTTCGTCGCAACTCTGCACAAACAAATTAAATAACGCCGTTGGTATTCACGGAAGACCGTTAACTAGGCCATTCCAGAAACTCAAAAAAACTTAACTCTCTTAATTTAAATTTCGCAGGATGAAGAAGTCCCGTGAACTAACTTGCGAAGGCAAGTTATGTACATAACTATTGGCTCTTTCATGGTCAATTTTACAAAATGCACGAGAATTGCAGTGCATTTTAAATTTTTATAATAAAATGTTAAAGTTAATCCAAATTTCTTTTCTCCACTTTTCCTTTAATTCAGTTTGATTTTGAAATTTCAATTTAGATAGAGAGCTAAATTAAATGACAAGAATAGTTTTTTTTTCTTTCAGTTCAATACCATCT